>JAWNOO010000096.1:0-439145 GCA_035045905.1 Drosophila anomelani
GCCAGATGCCATCCACGTTGGCTCGCACAAAGCCCTCAGCAGCTCTCACTTCGCGCATCTCCGGCGCCTCCGCTCCGCATAGCCACAGGGCCGCTCTGCCCGTGCTGTCGGTGGCCCAGCCACGGCCGCTATCAACCCTGTATGGCTCGCTGAGGATTGCCACTTCCGAGCCTAGCTCGCGCACCGTCTGCAGCAGGAGGTCCTGCGCTGCTCTGCAGTGATTCAGATTGAGCTGAATCAACTGCATCTGGGCCTGTGGATCCCGCTACCGCTTTTAGAGGCTGGGCAGTCTCTGCCGCCGGCCTGGTGCCTCGTCTCATTCCTTCCGGCCGCTGTGCAGATGAAGCATGATGCCTCCTTTGTGCAAGAGGCTGCTCTGTGTCCCTGCTCCCCGCATTTTATGCAGCATCCACTCCTGTCCACTGGGCTTTTGCAGTGCACGGCAATGTGCCCTGTTTCTAGGCATCTGAAGCACCTAGGTGGGCCTACTTTCTCCCGGATCCTGCAGATGGTCCAGCCTATCCGGACTTCACCACGGTGGAGGACGGTTTTGCCCAGGGAGGCGGGCAAGCTGACCACCGCCGTCTGGGTTTCGGCGTAGCCTCGGCGCAATCCACGCACTTTTACCCGTACGGCCTCGAAGTTGAACTGGTCCGCGATCGCGGAGCAGACCTCCTGCTTGGTTGTGATGGAGTCCATGCCGCGGATCTCCATTACGACCACTGAGTCGTCCTCTGATGTGGCGCGCACAGACGCCGAGTCGCCGAGCACTTTCTCAATGCTCTCCTTCATACTCTCCGCGCTCTCGGCACTGCCTTTGGCTACCTCAAGGAGCAGGTTGCCATTGTTGGTTCGGCGAACCTTGGAGATGCAGCTCCCCAGCTCTGACAGCTGCTTGTCGTCCCTCCTAGTCACCATGGCGAGTACCTCGCTGTATGACCTTCCCTTCGCCTGGACGATGACCGCATCCGGGCGGGCGCGGCGCGCCGTTTTCGGCTTCCTGGCCACGACTTCCCAGCCGTCCTCGTGGTGTGTGCGGCTCACGGGCTTCCGGGCGGGGGCGCGAGTTGCTGCCGCTACGTTTGCGTCCCGCTGGGGATCCTTGGGGGGTTTCGGCGGCGCCTTCTGGCCCTTTCGCTCTGCTATGCGGGCCGGTGGTGGGACCGGAGCCGGCGCCGGCTTGGGCAAGCCGGGGCCATCCGGCTGACTTAGCCTGCGCCACGGCTCTGTTTGGGCTGTAGCATCCCTCCTCCATACGGTGGTTGTCTGCTGTCCCTTGTCTGCGCTCTCCGCGCGTTTAGCTCGACCAGAGCTCTGGGCGCCGTTCGCGCATTTTGAGCACACCTGCCCGTCCACATCCCCTCCGATGCCCGCTCTGCTTGCTTCGAGGACACTCGAGTGGAGTGCCTTCATTTTGGCAAACATCTCCCTCGTCGAGACGGTGATGTGCCGCGTGGACTTATCCATCATCCTGACGGACACTTCCTGCAGCAGCTTACCAAGCTCTAGCAGGTCTGCTAGGCTGGTCTCTTCTGCAGCCCTGCTCGTTTTGGCACGCGTCACTCTTTGAGGACTTGCAGGACTGGATGGGTCCCGTGTCCTCTTGGGAGTGGGTTCGTGACAGGGCGCCGGGCTCTGCTCGACCTCTCGGGTTCCTTCCCGGGGTGGCGATCGGGGGAGCTTGCTGCTTCTCCTAAACGCCGCTGCTTCAACATCTGCCCTCCCTTCTAGGCTGGGCGATCTCGCCAGCGCAGATCTGCCCACAAAGGGGTTTTCGGCATCCATTTCCGGCTCGTCGGGCCGCACAGGGCTCCCACGATGGCCACGGATTTCCCCTTGGCGTAAGATGGGGGTTATACCGCCCCTTCTCGGTCACCGACGCCCCGATCCTCGGGGCACCGCATAAGCGGGGGATCGGCTTTGGTCAGATCCGTGACCTTATCCCTCTTGCCTCTGTGCAGCCTTACTCGACCCGGGTTGAAATTGAATTTGAAAACAATTTCAGTAGCGGGAATCTTTTATCCGCGCGCGTTTACCAACACTTAAGGTGTCGTGCTGTTAAGCGCGGCTGTTAAGCGCGGCTGTTAAGCTCCCGGCACCTGCGCTACGCAACACTGCGATCGGCAGCGAACAGCTGTGTTTACTTCCCAAGAAAAGCGCGGGGAAAGTTTTTTAGGACAGCGAGAGAAAATAGGAAAATAAGAAGGAGAAAGGAGGAAAGGCGGTGACAGCTGGGAGAGAGGCGAAAGCGAGGGAATTCCCCCCTCCCTTGGCCTCAGGACTCACGCGGGCAGCCAAGTAATATAGCTCCCAACGCCCTACTGGAGGCGAGCTGGGTGTCACCAGGTAAGTACCTGTGACGTCAGAAGGCTCACGATGCACTAATATGCCTTTATATGGCCAGGTTTTCCCTTGAAGTGGCACTTTCGCGAAAAACTTGCGGAGCGCGGAAAAACACAGCTTCACTCAAGGAGACCTTCAACCTCCATAGTGTGTATGGGTGAGTAGCGAAATGTGTGTGCGACAGAGAATGAGAGAAGGCGTGCATGCTTTGATTTGGAGGTTATATTTCGTGCACGGTTTGAGTCAGGCAGCGTGTGTGTATGGGTGCAACGAAATATGTAATGCGAAGGTTTTGGTGGCTGAAAACGGGCGAATGCGTATATGCGAGACTTTGAGGTTATGATTTGTGCACGGTTCGAGATGGCTATGGATGTGTGTGTGTGAACAAGTGCAGAGGTGAGATATATCGTTCGGCTAGGCGTAATTTAGGGAAGAAAATATGATTATGCTGAAATGTGAAAAGGGCTTTCCATGCAGATATTTTCCCTCCCCCCCCCCCCCAAGCGAAAGAACACACGACTAGGGGATTTTTTCCTTAGATAATACGGGTGGTTATTATATTTAAATTTAGATATATATATATATGTATAAAGATGTAGGTTTAACTCTACTTAAGTTACAACGATAAGGGGTCTGGTGAGACTTACAAAGGCGGTGTCTAGGCCTGGCCGGCTGGATGTTACACAGCGGGGGGGCCGGTGGTGTGCGGTTCCTCGTGCGGAGGACCCGGTGGTCAGATCGCGGCTCGCGGGATTGGCGCGGAGTCGCGGAAAATGAAAATCACACTTTTCACTGTGTGTCTGGCTCGTGGGCTCAAGATTATCTATAGGTATCGTCTCTGTCGATGGTCACGTGTTCTTCACTTCTGCGGAAAACTTTTGCGGCGCGCACTTGAAAATTACTACTTGTCGGTACGAGGATCGAAAACGAAAGAGACCGAAAAAGCGATGACGATCTCTATCGTATCGTTTTTCATCTCGATATCCGATCCGGTTGTTGATCGAATATCCGAGTTGGCGGGCGACTTAATCGGTTACTTAGTATCTAGTATTTACGGGTGGTTATTTATATGGATATTTACATGACTTATACTATAATAATAATGACTTATACTATAATATAATAATAATACATTGTGGCGCCTCTAGAGGGGCGTCACAGAATTCGATTACTTTGCGCAGTTTGGATTTATGCAAATCCGACAATTGTACCTGAGTAGAGTCCTCCTCTAATTCGCAATCGATTTCGTTTATTATTGGTGACTGATTAATAGAGATTCCGAATGCTAACCAGAAATCCATTCCACTCACACAAGATGATCGCACAACGAAAAAATGACAATGAAGGAGACGTATTCAGGAAGAGTAGCTTGATGACAAGATCAACGGACATCACCAATGCGGTGATGACCCATCCAAATGCTAACCTTGCGGACAAGGACAACTTAGATGCTGATTTTGGAACAATCCCCCAAACGACGTGACACACGTGCAGACGGAAAGAAGTACCTATTGAAGATGAGACCCAGATGTTATTGGCCTCGATCTATACCCACCCTACCTGTGAAGTCCCATCAGACCCCACCCAAATACAACCGCTGCTTTACATGTCCTCAGGTGCCTACCAAAAAGTCATCTAATTCATAACGATATACATATAATTTGCGAGAACGATAATTCGGTACATTTCCTACATCTAATCCTTATCCTACAAAAGATATATTTACGTTAAAGAGACTTCTTATGCCTTAGTTTTGTTTATGTACTGACGATAATGAAAATTAATTAATTTAATAAGGCAAATTAGAGACGTTAATTTTACATTTCTTGTTGTTTTGTTTTACTGTTTAAATTAATCTCTATAAATATGAATGTGATTGAATTGAATTAAAAATGAATAGCTTTAACTAACTTTGTGGGATTTTTGATTATAATATTTTTATACATATATATACGCTTACATATTTTGTTTTGACGGCTATGCCGTACTTACGCAAAATCCCTCGATGTCAGCAGGCCTGATGACTGATGAGTTACGTAGCTGTCGTTAATTTATGTTTGGAGAAAGTCGATTTATATAAATACATATATGTGTGTGAATCAAATTTTCGCCACAAAAATAAGCTAAAGTAGGATCGAAGATATTTATAAGTATATAGGCTTAACTGAATTTAAGAATGAAAACAAAATATACTAATGATACTATTCAAGTTGCTACACGCAACGGATGCAGCAAAGTCTGCAGCAGATTGTCAGCTTTGTGTTGTCCAAATGTAAAAGGGTGCTCCTGGTAGCACACGTGAAGTAGAGCTGCTCTTCGTATAACACGTGAAGTAAAGGTGCTCTTCGTAGAACACGTGACTTAGGGGTGATCCTCACAGAAAACGTGACGAAGGGGTGCTCCACGTCGCACGCACAGAGAAAAAGATGCTCTTCGCAGCACGCCGAGAAAAAGGTGCTCCTCGCAGCACGCAGAGAAAAAGGTGCTCCTCGCAGCACGCAGAAAAAAGGTGCTCCTCGCAGCACGCTGGTTTTGGGATATTCACTTTTATTTCACTTGCGATTGATCGCGCTTAGGAATGCTTACCAGCAGAAATGCAGAAACACAATTTGTACGACTTGTGGTAGTGAACACGAGATGCACGTGGATTTAAAATTTTCACCTTTGTCTTTCCACAAACGCCATCCAGAGAAAAGAGACCGGATATTAGCAAAGTGACCAGAGTTAGCCCTTTCGGGTAATCCTGTATTTCGCCAGAGAATTCGCTAAAAGTTAGCCAGACTAGAGATCTTTTACACTGGTTTGAGGCTATCGGTTAAGAACCTACCAACTCGCCACTGGCTCGTTTGCTTAAGGACTTGCCAACTTGCGACTGGATCCCACAACCACAGATTTAATTGTTAGTCCATGTGACTAACAATAAAAACTGAAAAAGGAGACAAAGCAGCTACCAAATGTCCTTGGCATGAAATTTCCCTAGTTCCTTGCCGTTCATATCCTCCAGGAGATAAATCGATTGGCCAATCCTTTCCTTGACACGAGCCTTGATACCTACAGGTGCTAGTTTCGCGTTAAAATCCTTTGCTGCGCTACTAAGGGCAAAATTCTTTTGACAACTTCTTGGCCAACTTCAAAAGAACGTGGTCTTGCTCGGAGATTATATGACTTTTGATTCGCTTCAAAAGCCTTGTTCAAATGTTTGTCAATGTTCGCGCGAATCCTATGAAATTCATCCATCCTTGATAAACCAACATCACCTTCCGTGAGTAAGCCAAGCTTGCGTAGCAGCTTATAGTCCTGGCCATGAGATATCATGTGCTGACCGAAAACAACATGATAAGGCAATATGCCAATGGATTGGTGTATCGAATTACGAAGAGAGCAATTGATGCTACTGAGGAATACGTCCCATTCACGTTGGTCTGTACGAATGTAGGCTCTTAGAGCAGCATTGATTGAACGGTTGACTCTCTCAGCTCCGTTGGATTGTGGAGCATAGGCACCAGTGAACATGTGTCTAACGCCATACTTTGAAAGAAAGTCGGAGAAATCACGGCTTTTAAATTGAGTTCCATTATCACTCACGATTGTTTCGGGCACACCAAAACATGAAAAAATTTCATCGCGCAACACATTGATGACTACCTTAGCAGTAAACTTTTTCACGGCTTTTAGAAAGGTGAATTTGGAAAAGTGGTCAAGAATGATCAATATTCCTATATTGCCGGATTTGGAGCGCGGAAATGGGCTGATAAAATCAAGATAAAGTCTCTGGAATATCCTATCGCTTTTTACTTGAGCTCCCATTGGTGGTTTTAATAAATGATTAGGATATTTAGTGGTCTGGCACGTTTCGCAATTCCGTATGTAATCACGAACGTTGATAATCATGTTTGGCCAGTAGAAACGCTGCCTAATGCGCTCTAAGCATTTAGCCATTCCACAATGAGCAGATGTTGGTTGATGATGAGCTGAACTAATTACATTCTGGCGCAATGACTCGGGTACAAACAACTTCCAGCAATGTCTGGTGAAACGTCATCAGAATTAGGGAACGTTGCATGATGATAGATAATCTCGTCTACGACTCGAAAATCAGGTAAGTTTGCAGACGAAAATTTGTCTCTGAGCGCAGAATAATCTTCCGAATGGAATGCGTTTGATGAAAGATCAATTTCGGGAAGGATTTCGAGATCTATTGCCGCAACGTCACAAATATCCTCGAATGATCGAGACAAAGCGTGTGCCACTACATTTTCCGTTCCTTTGCGATGCTCAATTTCGAAGGTAAAACCCTGAAGTTTAATAGCCCACCTGCCAATCTGCCGCTTAGATCGGATTGATTCATTAGCCATTTAAGACTTGAGTGATCGGTGACTACTTTGAAACTATGACCTTCGATGTACATCCTGAATTTCTTAATTGCCAAAACTACGGCCATGCATTCGAGTTCGGTGACTGTATAGTTACGTTGGGCTTTATTAAGCTTCTTCGACATGTAAGCTATTGGACGTTCGCTACCGGAATCATCAGCTTGGGCTAAAACTGCACCTACACCATGTAGTGAAGCATCGCACTGCAGAATAAAAGGTTTGTCATAATTAGGGTGAACGAGACACGGAGCAGAGCATAACTTGGCTTTAGTATTTTCGAAAGCCTCTTGAGCTTGATCATTCCAAATTAAAGATTTGCCACGCAATAATTCTGTGAGATGGAAGATAATTGTGGAATAATTTGAAATAAATCGCTGGTACCAACCAGTCATACCTAAAAACCTTCTCAACCGTTTTTGGGTCTTAGGGACAGGAAATTCGCTCACCGCGTTGATCTTGTTTGGGTTTATTGGAAGTGTGCCTTCGCCAACTACGTAACCTAGATAATCGACTGATTTCAAACAAAACGGACTTTTCTGAATATTAATTGTCAGTCCAGACTTGCGCAATTGTGTGGCTACTTCCGACAGATGTACCAGATGTTCCTCGAAGACAAGTAATCTACCAAAACACTTTAATAGTATAGATACCATAGAACCTATATATAATATAGATGACTACGCTAAGGAGAGTAAGTATAGATTAGAAGTAGCCTATAAAAGAGCTAGAATTATGTTAGAGGAAAATAAGAATAGAAATAAATTACTATACGATCAGAAGGTAAGGGATATAAGTATATCCGTGGGTGATCAGGTTTTATTAAAAAATGAAACTGGTCATAAATTAGATTTTAAATATACAGGCCCCTATAAGGTAGAACATATAGGAGATAGGGATAACATAACAATAATAAATAATAAAAATAAAAAACAAATAGTACATAAAGATAGATTAAAACAATTTATTTCATAATCAATTTTTCTATTTTCATATATATATCATTCATGGAAATACATGAAATAAACACAAAAAAAAAAAAAAAACAATAAAATAATAATAATATTAAAAATCGAAAAACTCAAAAAAAAAAAATAAAATAAAAAAAAAATAAAAATTAAATTAAAGGTATTAAAATACATAATTATATACTAGAAAATAACTTCATTATATAACGTTATTTTTCAAAAGGAGGGAGATGTAATATGCACATATAAATATATCCGACATACGCAACCAATTGCAAATAAACATATTTAAATGCATTGAAGGGTTATACAACCCAAGGCCAGGTCATAAACCTCAGCCCGAATATGAATCCCTCGTTGCGCATTTGCACCGCACGCAGAAAGTGCAGGTGTCAGCATAAATGCCCCACGAGCGGACCTTACGTATGCATGTGCATATACCTCCGCGCTCCAGACTAAGCGAGCATAGGTATATACTTAAGAATACATAGCTGCCTGTCGCTGCCGCTGTTGGCAGCGCGGCTATCATATTTAGCCTTCGTTAGACCTTAAGTGAATTGATAAAATTAAGAACCAATTGGGAGCTCAGAGCAGTAACAACAGCTGCTCGTTCCCATTAAATGAAAATTTGTTAAAACTTGAAATGAAGTGACAAATAAAAATCATTATGAACCAAATATCCCGACTAATGACTGGACGACGGTGATAGAAGGATTCGCTTACATTACACTGGTACATCGATAGCTTCTCGTGCCCTCCACCCGAGGCACCTCGATACATGAAATAGGGGTAGAACACCCAGTCTAAACGCGTTGCCGACAGTATTTTCCTCCTAACTATGATATTTCCTACTGTCAGTCCCACTTTATACAAATTATTCTTGTATAGGTCCCCTGGCCACGATTGAGATCTACCCCAGCCAGAGAACTTCGTTACAAGTGGCGCCCGAACAGGGACGATACAGGGATAAAAACCAGGAAAAATAACACCCATATCTTTAGGTCATACTGTCCCGCACGTCCGAGACTTAGCACTGTCAACCCGAGTCCCGACCGGGCTCGACGAGACTTCACTTGCGTTCCCCAGCGGATTCGCAAATGGGGTCTTCACTACGATGGGTATACCGATCCGCTCGCTTTTGTAGAACAGGTCGAAAGCCGCGCGTTATCCTACGGCATCGACTTAGGGGCACTCCCGCGTGCCATGGCTGAACTGTTGACTAGTCGAGCAGACAAGTGGTTCCAAGCTAGCCGCCTGCAAGGGGCAGATTGGACCACGTTCCGGCGAGAATTCCTTGAATTTTTCCTTCCGCCGAGATACCTCCAACGCTTAGACGACCGGATCCGCGGTCGCGAGCAGTTGGAAGGAGAAACCTTCAAGGATTACATGATCGACCTTCGGGTTCTCATGCGGCATGCAGGATACACCGAGACGCAAGAGTTGGACCGTCTCTACGAAAACGTCGCGCCGGAATATCAAATGTATATTCGACGCAGCGAGTTCAGGACCATCGGAGAATTGGCACAGCTGGCCACAGAGTTCGAGGTGGTGAAGCGGCGTAGCCTCGAGAGGCACCCCACAACCACTAACGCACGGAGCGCATCAGCACATGCGCCGCCGCCGTCCACACCCGGGCGGACATATGCCTCCGAGACCGCAAGGGAAAGGAATCCGCCGAGGGCCGCTTTCGACTCCCCAGCCCCCGCTGCTGCGCGAGTAAACCGAGTGGTGGCCTCGGAACGCCGAGTCGACGTTCGCAACGCATTCCGTACCTGCGGTGAACCAGGACACTTTAGCAACGAATGTAGGAATCCTCGACAATACTTCTGTTGGGATTGCGGGCGTTGAAATATTCGTACCGCCGACTGTTGCCGCCGTAACCAACCGGGAAACGGGACGGGTCCCCACGACCGGCGGAGTCCGTCGGGGACCAATTCCGCTGCGAACAACCAGTAACCGCGTCGCTTAGAGTAGAGAGGGGGAGAATTGCCGCCGTCGTGGAGATAGGGGGACATAGGCGCATGGCCACTATCGACACCGGGGCATCTAGGAGTTTTATTAGCCAAGAAGTCGCTGACATCGTTGGGTAGCCGCATAAGTTCTAGGAATCATACACACAGATCAACCTCGCCGATGCCTCCCAAGTAGAGGTACGAAAACTCCTCCGGGCAGAAATTACCCTGGCACGAAAAACGGTGCAGATTCCACTATTTGTTATGTCTGCCATGTTAGAGCTCCTGGTCTTAGGTATGGATTTCCTCGCCACGATAGGTACTACCATCCAGTGCGGGGCAGCCACACTCGTGCTATCCAGGCGCAGCCCTGCGGGAGCACAAGCACGCGGAATCTCCGGAACCGAGCCTCGAAACCCCTCGATTATCATGGGGGAAACCGACAGACACAGCCAGCGATTGACAGACAACTTGGAACAGCCAGACGCCAGAAGGGCAGAACCGACAAGGATGAGGCCAGAAGAGCCCCACTTAGGAATCACATACCACGAACCACGAGAAAAAACGGAAGGATACCCAGCGTAATACGAAGGAAACCACTACGCACGGAACTTTGAAATGTACACGGGAGCCAACACTAGCCCCGCCAGAGGAAGCAACTACAACGCCGAGAATCAACTCCCAGGGAAGCCCACAGCAAGCCACCAGGAGAACAACGTCGAATCTCAACTCCCAGGGAAGCCCACAGCAAGCCACCAGGAGCCAACCGCAGAATATCCACTCCCAGGGGAGCCCCTAGCACGCCACCAGGAGTCGGACGCCAGCAGCGAGAACGACCCACGAGTCCAGGAATTCCTCCGCGAGCAGTTGACCCAATTCGAGGGAATGTCTGGAGTGGCCAACATCGCCGAGCATAGGATTACCATGCGAGACGATCGGCCTATAAAGCAGCGTTATTTTCCTAAAAATCCGGCGATGCAAAAGATCATCGACGAGCAGGTGGATGCGCTCCTCGAACAAAACTGTATCGAGCCTTCGCGCAGTCCACATAGCGCACCCTTAGTCTTAGTCCGGAAGAAGACCGGCCAATGGAGAATGTGCGTGGACTATCGACAGCTGAACGCGAAGTCCATTCCGGACGCGTATCCGCTGCCACGCATAAACCACATTATAGAGAGATTAAGAAACGCGAAGTACATTTCCACGTTGGACCTGCGAAATGGTTATTGGCAAATACCTATGGAGCAAAGTAGTCGAGCGTGTACCGCGTTTACGGTGCCTGGACGTGGCTTATATCAATGGCGAGTCATGCCATTCGGGTTGCATTCCGCCCCCGCAACTTTCCAACGGGCCCTCGACAGCGTGATTGGACCAGATCTCGAGCCGCACGCGTTTGCCTACCTAGATGACATCATCGTCATCGGGGCCAGCCTAGAGGAGCATATGAGGAATCTGAGTAAAGTTTTTTACCGCCTCCGGAAGGCGAACCTGCGTATCAACCAGGAGAAATGCTCATTTTTCAAGAGAAAGCTGGCCTATCTTGGGCATGTTATCAGCGATCGAGGTATTCATACCGATCCTGACAAGGTAGCCGCAGTGCGAAATCTGAGTCCCCCGACGAGCCTGCGAGAACTCCGTCGATGTCTGGGTATGGCCTCCTGGTACCGACGGTTCGTACCTAACTTCGCAGCGGTCGTCGAGCCTATGACGAATCTGCTTCGCAAAACTCAGCGGTGGAAATGGGAAACGGAGCAGCAGAACGCCTTCGATCGGCTGAAAGAGTTGCTAACCGACGCACCGGTATTAGCCTGTCCCGATTTTTCAGCCAAAATGACCCTCCAAACAGACGCCAGCCATTACGGACTTGGTGGCGTACTTACCCAAGAGATCGACGGAAACGAACGCGTCATAGCTTATGTCAGCCGGAAGCTCGACGCTGCCGAGTTGAATTACTCTACGAACATCTACAACGCATGGAGACAGAAGAGCAAGGCTGCAAATGGCTCCAACGGAAGATCAACGAAGTACGCGAAGATCCGCAAAAATTCCCGGATTATGTCATGGAAAATGGAGAACTATATCAACACCTCGGACACCGCCCCGATGACCAAGATTACATTCCTTGGAAACTTTGCGTTGCGGCCGAACATCGAGCAAAAATTCTCCAAGAATGCCATTATGCACCCACAGCGGGTCATCTGGGTATGAGGAAGACCATCTTGAGGATTTCTCAGAAATACTATTGGCCAGGGATGTTCCGCGACGTCAAGCGATATATTCGACGATGCCTCCCGTGTCAAAAGTATAAAGCGGAACAACGTCAGCAAGCCGGCAAGATGTTAACCAGACAAGTCGACGAACCCTTCGGAATTCTCTGTGCCGACTTTGTAGGGCCCCTTCCGCGCTCGAAGGAAGGACACACCATGCTGCTGGTTTTCTTCGACAGTTATACCAAATGGGTCGAACTACGGAAGGCTACCACGGCTACTCTCATCCGAGCGTTCCGAGAACGGATAATCGGGCGGTTCGGAGCCCCACGGAAACTGGTGTGCGACAACGGCACGCAATTCACCAGCAAGGCATTCCGAGAATTTCTAAACAAAACCGGAGTGGAGTTGCAGTTCACCGCGCCATATTGCCCTCGAGAGAATCCAACTGAGCGTGCCAATCGCACCGTGAAAACTATGATATCGCAGTACGTTGAAGGGGAGCAAAACACCTGGGACAACTTACTCCCAGAACTCTCATTGGCAATCATCACTAGTGTGTCGGAGACAACGGGATACAGCCCGGCATTTCTAGTACAGGCTCGAGAGCCTCGACTACCAGGATCATGGTACGACAAAGTGACATCGGGAACCGGAATCCCGCCACAGACACCGAGCGAGAGGGTCGAGCGGCTGAGAGAGATATTCCAGATAGTGCAGAACAATCTGCAAAAAGCAAGTAGAGACCAAGGAAAGCAGTACAATCTACGCCGCCGAGTATGGAAACCGGCCATGGGATCACTTGTATTAGTTCGCCAGCACCATCTCTCTAAAGCCACCGAAGGGTTTGCGGCCAAACTGGCCCCAAAGTTTGACGGACCATACAAGGTGGTCGCCTTCCCGTCACCTAATGTAGTCCGCATACGACGCCCAGGCCAGCGAAAAGGCAGGCTTGCAAACATCGCTGACCTGAAGGCATTCCACTCGACACTAGACGAAGACAAGACGGACACTGACGAGGACGACGGGGTGGCTGAAGGTGCCGGAGAACGGCCCGGACCTTCCCTCACTCAGAATTCCAAACCTAATCTCAGTAAACATGATTAGAGACCCCGCCTCCCCACTAACTGACCCAAAACTACCGGAAGATTAACTCATAGCCCCTTCCACGATAAATACACTGACAATGTTTTCTATTTTCGCAGTTCAAAACCCGCACCATTGAGGAGATGATCATTGTCATCTCCAGTGACGAGGAGGAGGCCGCGCCACCGACTCGCACCACCGCCGCCGCCGCAGCCAGGATCCCCAGGGACCCACGTCTGCGCTCAGGGGCCACACACGCCGGCGCATCCAATGAGCGCCCGACAAGCGTCGCCGCGACTGCCGCACAGGACCCCTACCCGAGCCCCGCCGGATCCTTCGACTACTGCTCCAACAGTTCGGAGGGCCGGGACGAGGGGCAGTATGGTAGTGGGTCGGGGAGCTGGACCGAGGAAAATGCCACACCTCGCAGCCCCCAATTCTCGGACGCGTCGGTCGACGATGACTACGCCCGAGCAGATGCATCGGACTCGGACAGCGAGCCCCTTTTCACTCGACGGGAACCGCAAGCCGAGAGCCCCATGGAGGACACCTCCAGCAGCCATTACTCCGACTCCACCGACGAGGGCTGCCGGAGCCCCTACGTGGAGAAGGCCCTCCAGGAAGTCATGGAGGGAAATGATTATCGAATATACCAGGAAGGCACCTGGATACATATTATCCGAAACCATTGGACGGACATCGGGATTCAGCTCCCGAGGGACCCCACGGCCGACCCTATCGTGACGTTCCCACCGTCGCCCTCCCAGTTGTGCATCGCCATGGCCACTGAGCCCCCGGAATCAGGCGATTGGGCAGATGCCCTGGACGCGCCATCGTCCCCGGGGCTGGCCCTAGACCTGGCATCTGACCTGAAGGTGTTCCACTCGACACTAGACGAAGACAAGACGGACACTGAAGAGGACGACCAGATAGCTGAAGGTGACGGAGAACTGCCCGGGCCTTCCAATATTCAAAATTCTAAACCTAATCCTAACAAACGCGATTAGAGCCCTTGTCTCACCATTAACTTGACCCAAAGCTACTAACAAACTAACCCATAACTCTTTCTATGACAAATGCACTTACAACGTTCTCTCTTCCCACAGCCGGACGTGCACCATGGATGCGGTGATCGTTATCTCCAGCGATGAGGAGGAAGCCACCACCTCGGCCCATGCCGCCGCAGCCAGGGCTCCACAGGACCCAGCAGCATGGCAGCGGGTCAGGGAGCTGGGCTGGAGAGGAGGACAGGTCCCGCAGCTCCCAATCGACGGAAACCCCGCAGCAAGCGGAGTATACGCTGGAAGACGGCTCTGACACCGGCAGCGAGCCCCTATTTTCCCGCCGAGACCCCAATGTCGATGAGACCATGGGGTGGGACGACAGCCACGACGAACATGACGAGGTCAGCAACCGCTCCGACTCCACCGACGAGGGCCGTAGGAGCCCCTACGTGGAGCCGGTACTCCATGTACTAATGGAAGACGACGAGTACGACTGGTACTGGCGGGACTCGTGGATCCATTTGATCCACCACCACTGGACAAACATTGGCATCCAGGCCCCGTGGATCCCGACGCCTGACCCGATAATCAAATTTCCACCGTCACCCGAGCAGTTGTGCATCGCCGCGGTCCCCGACCAGCTGGACGACCTGGAGGCCACCTTGAACGCTCCCCCATCGCCAAATCTGGCACTCGACCTGACCGTTGAGCCACCGCCACTAGTGGATCAGCCACGCACGCCGCCCAAGGACGCCGTGCCGGTCCGGGCTAAACCACCGAGCCCACCGCCGACCACGGAGACTGCCGTTCTCCCAAGCCCAGCACCGCAATTCCCACGGCTGGAGGGATTCCCAGGACATGGCCGTTTTCCCACCGGGAAGGCCATGCAGAATCGAACGACAGTGAGGCTGAAAATACGCCACGCTTCAGGCGCAAGGAGGCGCGCCCGGCTCCTTGGCCGACGGGACTAGGGCACAGTCTACCAGCCGGCCCACCAGCACTGGTGCGCCGCGACGCAGGGGAGTCCAACCGGATGACTCCATCCGGCACCGCCACTAGGCCACGTATTCCGATGTCCGGTCACCTGTCGCGACCGGACGCTAGCACTGCCATCGCAGTGCCCCCGGCAATCCCCTGGACACCACGCCCGCAAGGAGTCGTCGCCCCACTACCATCACCGAGGCCCCAGCAGCGCCTGGAATGCCACGCCCACCGGAGACCGTCGAGCTGCCGGCAACAAGTGGCTCGAGGACGGGCCCAACGACGCAGGGAGCATCGGGGGAGGCCGACCCCTCGACCTACCGACCATTGCCGCCGCCCTGGAGGCCACCGCCCCGGAATCCCGTTCCGCTGCCCCGGCATTGGCGGAGCAATCTACCGACTCATGAGGTCCCCGCCGAGGTATGGGCCGCAGTCGAGCGCCGACAATACTCGGCTCAGTATTCGAGGCAGCGGTTCCGGGTGGGCACCGACGATGGAATGTATCAGATCACCATGAAGCCCACCGGAGACGGCCTGGTTTCATTCGCCCCCCGGAGTAGGAAGGGAGTGTGACGCCCCTCTAGAGGCGCCACAACCATATTTCATATTTTTAATCCATATCCATTATAAGTTGTCAACTGTGAGTGTCAGACGTATTTTTGTATTGCTCCGCCGGTCAATCAAAATACACTGAATCTAACTACAATTAATTCGCGAAAAGACGCTTAGGGCAGGCATGAGTACTTGTGCTTGGTTTGCCCTTGGAAATTATCAAACAATTAACAGTTAACCAACAGTTAGCTAATTTAATAAAAAGTTATATATACAAATGCCAACGTGTAAGAGCTTAAGCTCGGCAAGCAAAGAAAAAATGAGCCAAGCTCGGCAACAACAACATCATGAGCGTCGGCTGTCGTCGCTGCGAAACAACGCGTACTTCTCTATACGCGCCCCCGATGTAACCGTCCCAACAACAACTGCAACGCTGCAAGCAAACACGGAGAGAGCACGCTCGCTCTCCCCTGCGTTGTTGTGCTCAAGCGGTACTCTGCAATCGTGGAGTGCACAGTGCCCGTCCCCCGACGTCAACGATCTACTAACAACAACAACAACTAGTACAACGCCCTCGCTTAAAACCGTATCTTCGACATCAAAAACTGCAACTACCACAACAACAATCTCTGCTGTTTCTCAGACCCCGGTGATGACAACGATCTGCGACAAGCTCTCCCAACAAAGCACTATAAAGAATGCTAATGGTGCGTTAATCCAAACTGGGCTCGATCGATATATACAAACGAAGAGAAAATTAAGCCCTCAGCCAAACAAGAAAGCCAATGCACCCAAGATAACGAAAACTACTGAAAACACAGTGCCAAAAAATTCGCTCGCTAACAATAGATTCGCGATTCTCCGTGACCTGGATGAAGGTGTTACTGCTCCAACACAGACGGCCAAAAAAGTAAGGCCGCCACCTATATACGTGCGTAAGGCCAATTGTACTGAACTGGTTAATAAAATTACAGCTACCATTGGTGCAAACGAATTTTATGTAACGTCCATAAAAAGGGGCAACATAAATGAAATAAAAATATAGGTCAACGACGAACACAATTTTCGAGCCGTTACCAACTATCTTGACAATGGAAAGTTCAACTACTACACCTATCAACTGAAAAGTAGCAAGGGTCTACAAGTAGTAATCAAAGGGATAGAACCAACAGTCCCAATTAACGAGATAATAAATGGACTAGCCGACAACGGCTTTAAAGTAAAAACAGCTATAAATATAATGAACAGGAATAAAATTCCTCAACCAATGTTTAAGGTAGAACTAATGCCAAACAGTACTACCCTAAGTAAAAATGAAGTTCACCCGATATATAAGCTTCAATACCTGCTGCATCGCAGAATCACAGTAGAGGAACCGCACAAACGAAATGGACCAGTTCAATGCACGAAAACATACTGCACTCTCCGCGCAGTCTGCGTTGCTTGCGGAGATGTGCATCCCACTGAGGCCTGTCCCGTTAATAAGAATGACCCATATGCCAAAAAATGCAGCAACTGTGGGGGAAATCACACTGCCAACTATAGGGGGTGCCCCGTCTATAAAGATTTAAGAGTCCGCCTTACCCAAAAAATTACCATAACTCGAAATCCAGTCAGCCGAAACAGTTTGCCGTATACACCATCAACCACGACCCCAGGAGTTTCTTTTGCTTAAGCGCTACGATACAACAAAGAAACTTACGCCTCAGTCTCTAATCCGGGGCCTTCACAATCCACTGAAGACATACAACAGGCGCAGACATTTAAAGTAAACCCCGCATTTACTGCCCATCGTAGCGATCAAAATTCACACCAACTGCCTAATGGAATCGAGGCAATGCTGGCAACTTTAACAAATACAATGATAGCTATACAACAAACAATGCAGGAGCTTATGCGCAACCAAAATCTTCTACTGGAGTTCATGATCAAACAATCACAATCATCCAAATAATGACTTCTCTACGGATATCTACGTGGAACGCTAACGGCGTTTCGCAGCATAAACTTGAGTTAGCTCAATTCCTACTTGACAACCATATCGACGAAATGCTTCTTTCAGAAACACACCTTACAAACAAATACAATTTTCAACTACGAGGACATACATTCTACGGAACAAATCACCCAGATGGTAAAGCACATGGAGGGACCGGAATTCTAATCAGAAACCGTATCAAGCACCACTACCACAACAAATTTGCTAAAAACTACCTACAGGCCACATCTATAAATATACAACTAAACACTGGCAACCAAATTACACTAGCCGCCGTATACTGCCCCCCTCGCTTTACTATAGCTGAAGACGAGTTTATGCAGTTTTTCAACTCACTAGGAGACCACTTCATAGCAGCAGGAGACTACAACGCCAAGCACACACACTGGGGATCTCGTCTCGTGACTCCAAAAGGAAAGCAGCTCTATAATGCAATTATCAAACCCAAGAACAAGCTCGACTATGTTTCTTCTGGCAGACCAACATACTGGCCGGCAGACCCAAAGAAACTACCCGACTTAATAGACTTTGCGATCATCAAAAACATTCCTAAAAATCTGATAAGCGCCGAATGCCTTTCGGATCTTTCATCTGACCACTTGCCTATCCTGTTTATTCTACTCCGTAACCCAGGAACATTCGAACAACCATTCAAATTGACCTCACAGAAAACCAATTGGGTTAAGTACCGAAAGTACATTAGCTCACACATTGAGCTAAGTCCTCATCTCAATGACGAAGCCGATGTAGACAGCTTTGTAAAGTCACTGGAGTCTGTACTCGTCTCCGCAGCTCGAGCTTCAACACCTCAAACTATAAATTCACAATGCAATCAAAAGAAGACAAATCTACAAATCGAACAGCTCGAGTGGCAATCCCACAGATCGCCATCTGCTAAGCAAAGCTTTAGACGTGCCTCACGCCAACTTACCAAAGCTCTACATCAAGAAGAAGCAAATGTCCACCGTCGCTACATAGAGCACTTGTCAACTTCTAGTACAAAACATTCACTATGGAGAGCTCACCCAACTCTGAGCTCACCAAAAGAAATCGTGATACCTATTAGAAATCCTACAGGCGGCTGGGCACGCAGCGACGCAGACAGAGCCAGCACGTTTGCCAACCACCTTAAAAATGTCTTCCAACCAAATCCTACCACTAGTGCGTTTACTCTGCCCACTTTACCATATGAGCCTCAGCCTCAACATGAGCCAATTGAGTTTCGTCCAAACGAAATCGTTAAGATAATCAAAAATCAACTGAATCCGAAAAAATTCCCAGGATGCGACCACATAACTCCCAAAATGAGCTCTGAGCTCCCATATTGCGCCGTTTGCACTATCACCCAGCTTTTCAATGCCATCGCGAAACTTGGCCACTATCCAGTGAGATGGAAAAAGTCAATTATAATAATGATAGCAAAGCCGGGAAAAGACCACACAATCCCCACGTCGTATAGACCTATAAGCCTACTATCATGCTTATCAAAACTCTTTGAAAAATGCGTTTTGACACGGATAAACACACACCTAAGACTACAGGAAGGAATCCCGTCACATCAGTTTGGGTTTCGTGAAAAGCACGGAACAATTGAGCAGGTCAACCGGATAACATCAGAAATTCGGAACGCTTTCGAAAAACGAGAGTACTGCACAGCCATATTCTTAGATGTATCTCAAGCATTTGATAGAGTCTGGTTAGAAGGTCTAATGTACAAGATCAAGACAATGCTCCCCTACAACACCCATAAGCTTTTAGAGTCTTACCTGTATGACAGAAAGTTTATGGTGAGGTGCAACACTGCTATATCTGATGATTTCACTGTTGGAGCTGGAGTTCCTCAAGGTAGTGTGCTAGGGCCAACATTATATGTCCTATACACAGCAGACATCCCAACAAGCACACGACTAACAACTTCTACGTTTGCTGACGATACAGCTATTCTTAGTCGTTCAAAATGCCCGATGCAAGCAACTGCGCAGCTAGCTCTTCACTTGCTCGATGTTGAAAAATGGCTATCAGACTGGCGAATTAAAGTGAACGAACAAAAATGCAAGCACGTCACGTTCACCCTGAACAGACAAAACTGCCCGCCTCTTATGCTAAACAACACACTACTTCCGCAAGCAAACGAAGTGACATATCTAGGAGTACACCTCGACAGAAGACTCACATGGCGCCGGCACATCGAAGCCAAGAGAACACATCTAAAGCTAAAAGCCAGCAGCCTTCATTGGCTTATCAACGCCCGGTCTCCTCTTAGCCTTGAATATAAAGTCCTGCTGTATAACTCGGTACTAAAACCTATATGGACGTACGGCTCCCAGCTATGGGGGAATGCCAGCAATAGCAATATTGACATAGTCCAGCGAGCCCAGTCGAAGATCTTGAGAACAATCACCGGGGCACCGTGGTACGTTCGCAACGAAAACATACATCGCGACTTAAACATTCCACCAGTCAAAGAAGTGATCGCAGAACAGAAGGAAAAGTACTTCACCAAGCTATCGTTGCACCCTAACCACCTGGCGAGAGGTCTAACAAGGTTGAGCAGCCAATCGCGTCTTCGTCGCAATGACTTACCCACCCAATGACTGACCTGAGGAACGCGTAACCAGAATGCAGTCCTAGTATACTGTTAGTTGAATTTTAATATTAAGATTCGTAAACTTATTGTTAGTCTCAACTTAAGAGAAGATTCAATAAATAAAGCAAAGCAATAAAAAAAAAAAAAAAAAAAAAAAAAAATTCATTACATCATATTAATCATGTAAATACTAGATACTAGAATAAGTCGATTAAACCACCCTTCAAACCCAGTTATATCTAACCGATAATCGGTCGAAAACCGAATATTCGTATCGGCAGAAAAACGATACGATCACGATAGGGATCGTTCATCGGTCTCTTACGTTACCGACCACCGAACCGACTAGACGAAAACCCTCGAGTGCGTGCCGCCAAGTTTCTTTTCGGGAGTGAGAGACCAGAAATTTCGACAGAGACGAATATTAAAGATCTACGAGCCCACGAGCCGCAGATTCCCCGCACACAGTGCTAAAGTGTGTTTCTTTTCTCGCGACGTCGCGCCGCCACCGCGATCCGCGAAGCCGCCGCGCCACATCCTCCGCGCGAGGATTGATCAATCACAGGCCCCACTGTGAATTATCCAGTTGGCCGGGCCCTATCTCCTATATTGTAAGTCTCGCTAAGCTACATTCTAACTTAAGTAGAGCTGTAACCTACCCCCATACATACTTAATCGCAAATACATATAATAGATACATAAGCACCCGTAGCTTCGCCTCATATATTTCCTTGGGGAAAACCTGCATGGGGATCATTTCTATATTTCAGCAAAGTAGCGTTTCCCTAACCTACGCCTAGCCGATCTGCATATCTCGCCTCCTATACATGCACACTCCACCATTCCCAACCCGTGCACGAAACATAACCTCACTCGAGGAAGGCACGCATTCTCCCGTTTTTTTCAGCGAAGTAGTATTGGCAATACACTCATTCCGCTACCCATCCATACATACGCGACTCGGCCAAACTGTGCACAAAACCTAACCCTACTTTACATGCACACACACACACATTGGTTCCCTTTAGTGAAATAGCCGAAGCGATCTAGAAACTTCGGCACACACACCCACACCCATCGCTGCAAGTGAGATAAATAATAAAAGAATATTGAACTGCCATCGTTGGGGACATATTTTATGGGCCACAGGACTATTATTTTCAGCTAAATACAGATTCTAATTTGGCAAGCATTATTCGCTTTGTTCGCAAATATATTCACGCACATGCATCGGCCTAACATCGACCCCCCTAGGAAATCTGCTTCACTTTGTTCGCAAATACATTCACACACATACACCAGCCTAACATCTAACCCCTAGGAAATTCGCTCATCCTTATTCGCGAACGAAACCTTTCGGTTTCGCCGCCAGTAGCTAGTCTCCGTGCCCAGCCGGAGAATTCCCGAGTCCGGCCAGCCGTGTCCAGCCGGCGCCGCCACTCGCCGACAGCTTCCGCGATTCATCCGAAAGAAATTCTAGAACGATTCGCAGCCACCAGCAATGCCTGCCACTGGCCCCCATGCGCCGCGAAACCCCTCGGTTCCGCCGCCAGCAGCTAGTCTCCGTGCCCAGCCGGAGAATTCCCGAGTCCGGTCAGCCGTGCCCAGCCGGCGCCGCCACTCGCCGTCAGCTTCCGCGGTTCAGCCGGAAGAAAACCGGTAAGATATTCGCAGCCACCGGTGTGGTGTCTGCCGCCGCCGACAATTGTGCCGCCCCGGGCTCCCGTCTGTTAACCGACTCTTAGCCAGCCTCCGCGCCCAGCCTGAGGATTATTCTGGGTCCGGACAGCCGCGGCCACCCGGCGCCGCCACCCACAGCTAGCCTTCGTGCCAACCCGAAGGGACCCACTCATAGACCCGCAGTTGTGCCCGCACGGCAACTTAGATTCCACCCATAGCCAGCCATAGTCACGTGGCTACCCGAATCCCTGATCCAGTCCAGATCGGACATCGAGGATTAGGATTCCGCCGACTCACCCGAAGCTGCTTTTCCGAACGCGTGCTATAGCAGTCAGCTTCTTGAGAGGCTGGTCGATAACGCAGTGCAAGCAGTAGGCCTACATATAGAGGCGACGATCGGTAAGGTGGTACTGGTACATCGATAGCTTTTCGTGCCCTCCACCCAAATCAATGATCCAAAGCCAACCGAGGCACCTCGATACATGAAAAAGGGGTAGAACACCCAGTCTAAACGCGTTGCCGACAGTATTTTCCTCCTAACTATGATATTTCCTACTGTCAGTCCCACTTTATACAAATTATTCTTGTATAGGTCCCCTGGCCACGATTGAGATCTACCCCAGCCAGAGAACTTCGTTACACCTCAAAGAGAAAATATCCTTAATGTTCAGGAACGTTAAATGCTTGACACGAAGAGATTTAGCTTTGGAAGTGATAGATATAGGAAATATAGCCGGTTGTCGCAGAGAACGTAAGAAAAATCCTTTATGGAATATAAGATTATAAAACAAAAGAATAAAGAACAAAAAAAATATATATATGCCATCATTTGTATTTCTAATGTAATGGGCAAAATCAGTAATGGAGTGGAGCGATATATATGACAAATTAAAGGCAATAAAAACTGAATCCAAGAGAATACAGTAAAAAGAAGTGCAGGCGTGTTAGTGGAGTGTTTTAATGAAGCACGAGAACTAATACATGATCAACGAGAAAGGTTAACCAACGATCATTGGTCTAAGGTATCAAAATTCCTAACCAAACTTCGAGCCAGCAGGAGGCGAGGAAGTAGAAGAAAAAGAATTAGAAGAAGAACTAGATCTTGAACCCAAAATAGAGGAGCAAGACTTGATCAATCTCACCATTCCTGCTGTGTTAATAATACCGGTAACAGAGGAAGAGAAAAAAGAGGAACCATATGAGCCATCCTCCCCCGATATCCTATTAAGCTCGCTATATACAATAATCAGCATGATGGCAGACCCTGCCGTACAACGAGCCTATATTAAGGACATATCTAATGCCATCCCAGAATTTAATGGACAAAAAATCCATTTATAGAGATTCGAAACGGCTTTAAGGCTAGTAGATTTAACGAAAGGAAATTTCGAAGAACTAGCAGTCGAAGTAGTTAAGCCGAAAATAGTAGGATCAACCTTATATAAGGTCCAAAATGAAACTACTATTAAAGCAATACTCGACAAACTTAATGCCACTATCGTCGGTGAAACGTCATGTAGTTATTGCTGAATTAGCAAAAACTATGCAGAAAGGAAAAACTGCTGAAAAATTTACCAATGAAATTGACAACCTACGAAAGCTCCTAGAAGCTTCGTACATTGATAAAGGCCTATCGGACGAATTCGCTGACAAATGGTTAAAATGGTTAAAAATTGTGAGCATGGCCGGCTTAAAACGATATTAGAAGCAGGAAACTTTACAACAATGACTGAAGCTGTCACTAAGTACATACACTCATGATACAATTAAGGTAGTCTCGTCGGCTGTCGAGACAGTCGGGTTTTGATTCAGTGCTTGTTCGGCTTTCAGTGTGAAAGGTTGGGTGCGGACGAATTTTTCTCTGACTTTAACCCTTGTGCAACATGACATTTTGTAATGCCGTAGACACACGTATTAGTGTAGATATAAAAAAATTATATTTTAAGATTAGAATATATTTTAGGATTAAGAACTTAAACAAAAGACTGTCAACACAAAAACAAAAACAACGACTCATTTCCAACTCTAAACTTTTGAAAAAATATTTTATAAAAAAAGTCAACTCGTTTTATTATGAAAGAAAACTTAAAACCCCATACACCACATACGGTGTATGTCCGGGTAGCCCAAGGGAACTCGGGAAACCAACAGAACCCTTCAGATATTTAGAGCCAACAACTAGCTCAATAAAAACAATCAATCTTAACCTAAATCAATAATTAAAGAATAGGTCTTATCTTATACACTGTTGCTTGATACTGGTGCAGACATATCTATATTAAAAGAGAACATAGATTAATTTGAACATATTAATGATAAAATCCATACCCAAATATCGGGAATTGGCAAAGGTACAATTTCTTCAAAGGGCTTAGCCTCAATAGAACTCACTACAGGCAAATATATAATTCCGCACGACTTCTATTTAGTCGAGCAAAATTTCCCAATACCTAGTGATGGCATACTAGGAATAGATTTCATAAAACAATATAATTGCCAACTAGACTTCACCCTGTTCGCGCCACAAGGGCGCTTAGTTCTGAGCGGCAGTGTAGGGGCGAGCGCTTGCACTCCCGCTTGCACTCCCGCTCTCCGTTTCTCTCCCGCTCCCGTTTTCCTAGCGGAAATCCACCACTCCGCGGTCCCGGGCCAATTTGTCTCTTAGTCATAAGTTAATAATCCAGCCAACAACAACCACAACTTCTACGACCACATCCCGCCACGACAACTATTTTGGACAACTCCGCCCACTCCAGTTCATGGTCCTTCGACGCCTGCGATGTATCCTGATCAGCGCCCCCCTTTTGCGGATTTTTCCAAGATAAGTACGACTATTTTCCTAACCATTCGTACTCCTTTTCCAACGGCGTTATTTCCATCCGAGTCGAAGTTCCAAATGAAAGTGAAAAGTTATATATATATGCCTATATACAAGAATATAGGTATAAAATACATACGCCTAGCCGCAGTGAATTTTTTTTTCTGTTCTAAAGTGCAAAAGTGCTTTGCCAATATTGGCCCTCTACATAGTTTTTTTCACTGTGATCCGCTAGCTTCCAAGCGTACACACATATATAAATTCATATACATATGTGCATATATATATACCATCCAAAAATCACTTTCACATATCCATGTCCGGCACTAAACTGCATGTTTAAAAAATCCAAATATATACACACACAAATCATACCAAGAATAAATAAATTTAATTATTCACACATATCCGAGTATACACATACACATTAATACATACATATATTGTTCCAAAGACACATAAAAATATTATATTATTCAAACAGCTCAAAATATTCATATACACATATTGTTCCAAAAACAAAAAAAAAAATATATATATATTAAAATATTTACACGCAATTTTACAAATACACACACATAAAAATAATCAACCAAAAAAAAAAAAAAAAACATATCCCACATTAAACATAAGTTTACATCCGAAAATTATAATAATTTATATACCAACTTGAATAAAGAATAAAATATACATCCAAACATAAAATTTTCGTTCCAGCACAATAAATAAATATTTATCATTTTTTATTCACATATATTCAAAAAAAATTTAATTGTGTTTTTAATTGCTATCCTGACATACATATATATCCGCATACATAAGCTTCCCGCTATTCTGCGTGCAGACGAAATTTTTCCATCAAATACATACATATATACAGGGGCAGAGCTTAGCGCGATTCTGTGCTAAGCATTGAACTCTATAACTCCATATACACACATACATATATTTGGGCAATTTTTTTTCGTCTCCGTTTTGGTCATATACAAGCACCTGCACTCGTACGATCCAAGTAGTAACGACAGAAACACAGGGCACACAAAATCTTGTACCATACCCAAATACAAAATCGATCGCAGGAGAAAATTTCAAAGTCGATAGCTATTTTTAGATCCGTTTTTATACCCTTGCAGGGTATATTAGTATCAGTCAAAAGTTTGCAACGCAGTGAAGGAAGCATCTCTTGATCAGGATCAACAGCCGAGTCGATCTAGCTATGTCCGTCTGTCCGTTTCTACGGAAACTAGTCCCTCAGTTTTAAAGCTATCTGCAGTTAGGCTTCTATACACTCTCACTCGTACATATGTCGGAACGGGCCGGATCGGACGACTATATCATATAGCTGCCATAGGAACGATCCGAAAAATTTTCAAAAAAAAATTATAACTTTGTCAGTTTTTCACATATTTTCACCAAATTTGATATTTAGCCATATTTTATTATTACTGCATTTCGGTTTTAATTTCATGAAAATCGGCTGACTATATCCTATAGCTTCCATAGGAACAATCAGGAAAATAAAAAAAATACATAAATTTGTCAGTTTTCAACATATTTTCACCAAATTTGATAGTTACCCATATTTTAGTATTCCTGAATTTTGATTTTAATTTCATGAAAATCGGCTGACTACTACTGTGGGCAAAAAGTAAGGTGAATTTATTTGAAACTTGAAAATTCTTTATTTATTCTTCTGAATCAATTTAATTCCCTTTAAAGTAATCTCCTCCCGATAAAAAAAAAATTATGCCAACGTTTTTCGAATCCTCGAGACAGGACAAATAGTCCTTTTTCTGTATAGCTATGAGCGCCCTCGTCGATTCCGATTTTATGTCCTCAATCAACGCAAAACTGGTTCCCCGGAGTGGATTCTTGAGTTTTTGGATTAGCCAGAAATCCCACGGAGCCAAATCAGGATAAAACGGTGGCTGCGGAAGGATATGCGTCGAATTCTTGGCTAAATGGTCACGAAGAACGAGTGCATTGTGAGACGCTGCGCTATCGTGATGCAAAAACCAAGTTGTTGGCCAATAATTCTGGTCTTTTTATACGAATTGCTTCACGCAAACGACGCATAACGCTTAGCAGTTTGGCGAAGTGGAAGGAATTTTTAGTGCCCCACACCACGAAAATTAAAAAAAACTGTCATCATGGCCCTGATTTCTGACGTTCTCTTTTCGAAATTTTTTTGAAGTCTTTGTACCACTTATAAACATTTTTCTGGGACGTGGTAAAATCACCAACGGCTTTCCGCAAAAATCCTTAACGTTTCCGCAGCCAAAATTTCTTTCCGCCAATCAAAATTTGATGCACTTCTCAGAACAATTAAATCAGACATTGTAAAAATCGCCAAATGCACTCGTGAGCGGTTGGTAAATACAAGCGTAAATATAGTACTGATTCTGAGTTTGACATGAAATTACCCCCAGATGTCATTAATAGTCCTGGCAACTAAAAAAAATAACTAGTCCGCCATCTTAACCCCGCGAACTTTAAATTAAATATTCACCTTACTTTTTGCCCACATATATCCTATAGCTTCCATAGAACAATCAGGAAAATAAAAAAAAAATGCATAACTTTGTCAGTTTTTCACATATTTTCACCAAATTTGATAGTTACCCATATTTTAGTATTCCTGAATTTTGATTTTAATTTCATGAAAATCGGCTGACTGTATCCTATAGCTTCCATAGGAACAATCAGGAAAATAAAAAAAATACATAACTTTGTCAGTTTTCAGCATATTTTCACCAAACTTCATATTTAGCCATATTTTAGAATTTCGGTTTAAATTTCATGAAAATCGGACAACTATATCCTATAGCTTCCATAGGAACAGTCAAGAAAATAAAAAAAACCATACATAGCTTATCCGTGTTTCAAACCATTGCCATCAAATTTGAGATTTGGCAACAAATTATTATTTCAGAATTTCGTTTTTAATTTTTTGTTTAAATTCTGCAAAATTTGTTTAAATTACAAAAAAATTTGCCAGAGAAGTCCAGATCTAAATTCTGCTCCTAGTCTATCGTATCAAGCCAATTATTGTTCCTGGCTATTTAATTTTTGACATTGATATTCGTAGTTTTCTGTCGGTTGATTTATCGCTCTGTGTCATCGGTGCTACGATTTGGCTATTTCCATTGTTTTTTGTTTAGCTATTCAGCTTTTTTCTTCCTTTTTGGTCTAAGGTTCGGCTCAGTGAGATTTAGCTATTTATTTTCCAGAAAGCATTCAGCTATTTTTTTTCTCTCAGAACTTTTTAGCTATATTTAGCTATTTGTTTCCAAGGAGCGTTCAGCTATCTTCTACGTGAGCATCGGCTACATTTAGCTCTTTTTTTCTAGCTATTTTCTAGCTATATCAGATAATTTGCTCCAAACCGAGTCTGCGGGTTAGTTTTTTTTTTCGTTTCCTTCATTTTTTTTGGCGGCGGGCAGGCCTTCCGTTTTGGACAGTGTAGCTGAGTATGCCGACGCCGACACCAAAAAAGGAAACAAAGACCACCCTTTCCTCTCCGCTACCTTCTCGCGTCAAACAAGTGCCCAAGTCCGCTAGCCCGAGACCTAGAAGCTCGAGTGCCACGCCAAAGATCAGAGATCGCCCAACGACGAGCTCAAAAACAAGTCCAAGAATTGTCGTCTCCAAACCGGTGGCGAAAGCGTCGAGCGAATCTTCACTTGTGGAACAGCCAGAGAATCCCTCTGCATCCGGGACTAAATTCCTGAGGGTCACACGCGCTAGTAGCAAAATGTCTGTAACCGAGCAGCCAACGGCCGCAACCGCTGCGTTGCATAAATTCATCGCTGTGAGCGATCGCGTCAGCGCTTTCGAAGACAAGATCAACACTCCTGGTCAAGCTTCGCAATCTTTACACATATTGCAAGTCCGTCTGCAGCAAGTGCGAGCCTTATGGGACAAGGTGGAAAAAGAGTACGAAATCTGCTCTGACCTAATTGCCCAGGAAGGATCCCTCAGCACTTTGCCTCTCCTACAAGCAAAGTATGACTATTGCTACTCTGTATACGAGACCTGAGCAGCACAGATTAGCGAAACGCTAGACAGAGTGACGCCTTAAGCCGTTCAAGCTCCTCCCGCTCAACCGCTTATTTCGTCCGGTTGCCGGCTACCGCCCTGCGATACAGAAGTTTTCGATGGGGACTACCTCCGATGGCCCACTTTCCGGGACCTGTTCACGGCAGTTTATGTTAACAACCCCAGGCTGTCACCGGTCGAGAAGCTTTTTCACCTCCTCACAAAAACTAGTGGCGAGGCAAAGGCCATAGTGTCCAAATCCCCGCTAACAAATGACGGTTTCGCGTCAGCGTGGGAATTTCAAGAATTTCTCAAGAATCTGGACATGCTCTAAAGGAGCTACAATCCACGATTTAGGGGTGTTTGACAGCGCTAGCACATTCCAATATCTCCACTGACAACTGGGATTGTCTGCTGGTTTTCCTGTGCGCAAGCAAACTGCCAAAGTTAACCCTTTCCTTATGGGAACAGTCCCTTACTTCAAAGTCCGAAATTCCGGCTTGGGAGGAGATGAACATCTTCCTGAGCGAAAGGTATCGGACACTGGAGGCTATCGAGGATATGAAGCCGACTCAGTCAGTTCCTAAAAGGCTGCACTCCTTCGAGACCAAGGTCAGCACCAAACAAAAAAGGGTGTGACTTATGTTCTAAGGAAAATCATCCGATTCGATTGTGCCCGCGCTTTCTTCTCATGTCTGTCGACGCGCGTTCCGGCTACATAAAAAAGAAGCAGCTATGCCTAAATTGTTTCGCTAGAAGCCATCAGCTACGTGATTGCACGAGCACACACAGCTGTTTCACGTGTAGGGGGAGGCATCATACTCTGCTGCATCGCGGCTCCCCCAGTTCCTTAAACACGAGTTCCTCAAACACGAGTTCCTCAAATGCTCGAACTACGACTTCTCCAACGTCGACGCCCTCTACGCAACCGTCCTCGAGACCCTCCAGTCGCAATGCATCCGCGAGCACCTCAACGGTGCAGAATTATTTCGCCTCAGGCACTACAGCCGTCCTGCTGAGCACGGCAATTATTGACGTGTGCCATTTGGGCACAAGTTACCGAGCCCGAGCTTTATTCGACTCAGGATCGGAGGCTACATTCATCTCCGAACGTATGTTCAACTTCCTTAAGTTGCCATTCCGCAAAATACAAAGCCAAGTCTCAGGGCTAAACCAATCGGGTTCGGCAGAGTCAACGAGACTCTGCCAGTTTGCAATCCGCTCCCCTACTAAGCCGGGTCTACAATTAGATACCGCAGCCTACGTCCTTCCGGAATTAGCGGGCAAACTGCCCTCCCATCCAGTTCCGAGGAATTCTTTACAAGACCTGCCCGATCTCCAATGGGCAGACCCAAATTTCTTTGAAAGTTCCCAAATCGATATACTGATCGGAGCTGATATTCTACCGTCGGTGATGATGCAGGGCACTAGGAGAAACATTTGTGGCTCACTCCTAGGCCAAGAGACCATCTTCGGCTGGGTACTTACTGGGCCGATCTCCAATACTAAGGCCAACAGAGTCGCGTCCTTCACGACTCAAGTACACCACAAAAATGAAGATTCCTTAGACTCGCTTCTCAACAAGTTCTGGGAGGTGGAGGATCTACCATTCCAGATGGTAAAAGAGTCAGATTCCTATTGCGAAAGGAACTTCCGCCAGACTACCAAGAGAGACGCAAGCGGGAGGTACGTGGTTACGCTCCCATTCTGCGACCCCGAAAACTCGGGGTCCGATTTAGGATATTCAAGGTACATTGCGTTAGCTCAGTTTCTTAGAAACGAGAATCGTTTAAAAAGAGACTTTCCTTTAAAAGAGCAATATGACAACGTGATTCAGGAGTATCTGGATCTGGGTCATATGTCCGAAGTTCCATCGACTCATAGTTCCCCAACTTACTATCTTCCACATCAGGCGGTAATCAAGCCCGAAAGTACTACGACAAAGCTTCGCGTTGTATTTAACGCCTCCAGTCCATCTGCGAATGGAACCAGCTTAAATGTTATTCTTCATGCTGGTCCAGTACTGCAATCCGATCTGACCATTCAAATTCTGAAGTGGCGATATTTCCAATATGTGTTCAGCGCGGACAGCACAAAGATGTACCGTCAGATCTGGGTCGATCCGAAGCATACACCCTTTCTAAGAATCCTGTTCCGAAATAAGGAGGGGGATATCCGAGACTTTAAGTTGAAAACAGTTACCTTCGGGGTCAACTGTGCGCCTTTCCTCGCTATTCGCGTGCTGCAGAAGCTAGCAGAGGATGTCCAAGGGGCGTTTCCAAAAGCCAGCCACATTCTTCAAAAACATATGTACGTCGATGACGTTCTGGCAGGGGCAAATTCCATATCTGAGGCCCATAGTTCAATCCAAGAGCTACAAGCAGCTCTTAGCTCTGCTGGTTTCCCTTTGAGGAAGTGGACTTCGAACCACACGAGCATACTACAACATATTCCTGCCAAACACCTCCTTCATAGCGAGCTCCTCGATATTGATACCGAAAGCACGGCCAAAACGCTCGGGATTCGATGGAGGGCTAAGTCCGACGAATTCTACTTCGTGCCGCCAGAAATAGTGGTGTAACCCTCCTTCACAAAGCGCGAGGTGTTGTCCCAAATCGCGAGGTTGTTTGATCCAGCCGGAAGGCTCGCTCCGTTTATAATACGTTCCAAAATGTTCATGCAGGAGATTTGGCTACAAGATTTAAGCTGGGATGATAAGCTTCCCAGCGAAATGAGTCAGAGGTGGCAGGCGTTTCTCCATGACTATAACGACCTCAACCAGATCCGCGTTCCGAGATGGGTCTGCTTTCAGCCTGAAATCAAAGTGGCGTATCATGGATTCTGCGATGCGTCCCAAAAGGCTTTTGGAGCGGCGATCTACGTGCGTGTCGAGGTTGGTCAGAAAATCCGTTCTAACCTCCTCACATCCAAGACATGAGTCGCTCCAGTAAAGACGGTGTCACTTCCACGCCTAGAGCTATGTGGCTCCGTGCTGTTAGCCGAAATGGTAACAGCGATTCTTCCCAATATGCCCTCATCAAGTTCCGACATAAGCTGCTGGACCGATTCGACAATCGTTCTGGCCTGGTTAAGGAAGCCAGCGTGCACCTGGACCACGTTTGTTGCCAACAGAGTGGCCAAGATCACGCAGGCAGTACCAGTCGACTGCTGGGCACACGTTCGATCCGAACAAAATTCCGCCGATTTAGCTAGTCGAGGCGTGTCCCTACTCGAGTTAGCGGTTAGTCAACTTTGGTGGCACGGGCCAGAGTGGCTGCAAGGGCCACAAGAGCAGCCAGCGCAAAGCGATGTGCAGCCGAACACAGAGCTCGAGCAGCGCGCGGTGAAAGTGCATTTCAGCCAGGTCCCCCCTGACGAATTTCTAGAACGCTTCTCTAAACTAGACAAAGCTCTGCGAGTCCTAGCGTATGTTCGGCGCTTCCTTAGTCGCTGCCGTAAGGGCGCGATCTCCTCTACTTCTCGACCCACGAGTGAAGAAATCCGAGAGGCAGAACGAGCGCTGATTTCCATGGCGCAACATCGAGCATACGGCCAAGAGCTGAAGCACTTGGCAGAGAAGAAGCCCCTTCCGGGGGCAAGTCCAATTTTAAATTTATTTCCGTTCACGGACCAACTCGGCCTCCTAAGGGCGTGTGGTCGCGTCACAGCTTCTAAAGCCCTCCAGTACGATGAACGGCATCCAATAATTCTGCCCTACGGCTGTAGACTGTCTCGCCTTCTCATCCAATTCACCCACCAGATTACTCTTCATGGCGGTAGTCAGTTGATCGTACGCCTGATCCGATCGAAGTATTGGATTCCTAAAATCAAGAATCTGGTCAAGGCAGTGGTGAATCCGTGTAAGATCTGCACGATTTACAAGAAGAGACTGCAAACTCAACTGATGGGCGATCTTCCAAAGGATAGAGTCTCTTTTTGGAGGCCTTTTACATATACGGGCGTTGATTATGCCGGGCCGTTCGAGATTAAAAATTATACCGGTAGAGCGTGTCTCATTACTAAGGGATATGTATGTGTATTAGTGTGTTTTTCCACGAAGGCTATCCATTTAGAGCCGACATCGGATCTCACCGACGAAAAGTTCCTAGCAGCCTTTGCTCGTTTCGTAGCTAGGCGCGGGTGCCCTCAGCGGATTCATTCTGATAATGGCAAGACATTTGTGGGGGCAGCTTCTCTACTTTCTCGGGACTTCCTTCAAGCCGTCAAAGAGTCCGTGACTGATGTATACAGCCATCAGGGACTTGAATGGCGTTTCATCCCGCCTGGGGCTCCACATATGGGGGGTCTGTGGGAAGCAGGGGTGAAAAGTTTCAAAACTCTTTTCTATAAAGCTACGGCTACGCGCAAGTATACATTTGAGGAACTTGCGACGCTCTTAGCCAAGATCGAAGCTTGCCTCAACTCCAGACCCCTCTCCCCGATGTCTGAAGATCCCTCCGATCTGCTAGCCCTCACGCCTGGCCATTTCCTGATTGGCGGGCCGTTGCTTTCCACGGTTGAGCCTGAAATAAAAGGCGAAGCCAAGTCGATAATCAATCGCTGGCAACATCTGAAGGCCCAACATCAGCAGTTTAGTGCACGGTGGAAAGAGGAGTATCTCAAAGAACTCCACAAACGCAACAAATGGCACTTTCCGACCCGAAACATCCAAATTGACGATATGGTGGCAGTCAAGGAGGACAATTTGCCCTCGAACGAATGGCGGCTCGGCAGAATTGTTTCTGTTTTCCCCGGAGCCGATGGCCGAGTTCGAGTGGCCGAAGTCCGTACGGCGGGCGGCACAATAAAGCGCCCCGTACATAAAGTTATCCTTCTCCCTATGGAGAGCAAGGAACCGGCTACTTCCAGCCATTAACCTGCTTCTGTCTGCGAGGTCTTGTACTAAGCCTTATTTTCTTCTTCTCTTTTCCTCGAAGAACAATCTCATCAAAATGGTGCCACGTCCTCGTACCGGCCAGAATTTGGAGAGCAGACGTTCACGAGGTATTCAATCCTACCGCTGCCGAGTCTGCCGGGGCATCCATCCTCTTCGGAAGTGCAAGAGGTTCCAAAAACTGAGCGCCTTCGGGCGGTGCTTATTAATAAGTACTGCTCGAATTGGCTCGCCCACGAGCACTCAGGAGGGACCTGCCGCAGCACCGAGGGATGCAAAACATGTGGAGGTGACCACCACACGTTGCTCCACATGCACGAGGAGCCATCCACGTCTCGTCCACGGCCGGAGCGCACCGCTCGTCCGCCCGTCTCCAGGGAGCCTGCTCGTCCGGCGGCCCCCACTCCACCTCCGGCTCGCCATCCCGTCCCGAGGGAACCAGCGCGTGCGGCGGCCCCCACTCCATCTCCGACCGTGGCTGCGGCAGAAGGTGGTGCACATCCTCCCGACAGCCTGCGTGCTGCTCGACACGGGGAGCACGACGTTTGAGATGGGGGCCCTGATCGACCCGTGCATGCCGGTCAGCAGTATCGACCGGTAATTGGCGGCGGCATACAAGCTGCCAATCACGCAGCCAGGTGAGGACGAAGTCTGCACGGCGACCCTTCGATCCCGCACGGGCGACTTCCGGCTCGAAGTCGTCTTGAGGCTTGATCCCAGCCTTAGGATTCGAGCGCCAGTACGGGCTCTGAGCGACACCATCCGGGCCAAGTTCGATGATATCCGGCTCGCGGATGAACGGTTCCATCGCCCATCGACCATTTCCCTCGCGTTGGGGTCAGACTTGTTCCCCAAGCTGATCCAACCGGGGTTCCTGAAGCTGGAAGATGGGATGCCCGTCGCTCAGAGCACCGTGTTTGGATGGACCGTCTCCGGAGTGTGCCACGAGGAATAATCCTGTTTTGCTGCCGCAAGGGGGGGGAGAATGTTCGCGCCACAAAGGCGCTTAGTTCTGAGCGGCAGTGTAGGGGCGAGCGCTTGCACTTCCGCTCTCCGTTTCTCTCCCGCTCCCGTTTTCCTAGCGGAAATCCACCACTCCGCGGTCCCGGGCCAATTTGTCTCTTAGTCTTAAGTTAATAAAGGCTTATTTTGTGAAGTCGAGTTCGGCGGCTTTTTTCTTCGTTTTGGACTGCGGGAATTCCAGCCAACAACAACCACAACTTTTACGACCACATCCCGCCACGACAGCCGGCATCCCGCCACCACATCCCGCCACGACACTTTAAATAAAACACTTAAAATGACAGCGCTAGCACATTCCAATATCTCCACTGACAACTGGAATTGTCTGCTGGTTTTCCTGTGCGCAAGCAAACTGCCAAAGTTAACCCTTTCCTTATGGGAACAGTCCCTAACTTCAAAGTCCGAAATTCCGGCTTGGGAGGAGATTTTTTTTTTTTTTTTTTTTTTTTTTTTATCGACCGAGTCCCAACGAGGCCCACCTCCCGCCCAACCGAGGGGCGCAGCCTCGTGACGTACGGCACGAACGCGTACTGGATAGACGCGAGAGAGGAAAAATAGAATAGAACGAGGAAAATTAGGATACACTACGGGCAAGTACTACAAGCAACACAGTTTTTAAGTTTTGAAGGCTTTCTACGCCCTCAATACTACTAAAAAGGCGATTGTAATCAGTACATAAAACCCTAAAGGGTTCATGTACTTCAAACTCACGCCTACAGTGGTTAACTACTAGGGGGATAAAATTTCTAGAAGAAAGACGGGGAACATGGAAATTGAGCTGCCCAAGTAGGTAGGGGCTCTCCACCTCGCCGTGAATAAGTTTATGTAGAAAGACGACGCCAAGCATCGTCCTACGGTTAGTTAAAGAAGGTAAATTAATTAGGAGAAGTCTACTAGAGTAAGACGGTAATCTAAGGTTAGCATCCCAGGGTAGGCCACGGAGGGCGAAAAGTAAAAACTTCTTTTGGACAGATTCGATGCGGCTACTATGGACTCCGTATTGAGGACTCTAGACGCACGAGCCATACTCCAATATAGGGCGTACTAACGAAGTATATAGGGTCTTCGTTACATAAGGAGAATCGAATTCCTTCGACCACCTTTTAATGAATCCAAGCATGCCGGCGGCTTTATTAACCATACAGGAAATATGTTCTGAGAACGAAAGTTTAGGGTCCAGGCGGACGCCGAGGTCATCAACAATAGTAATTCTTTTCAAAGAGCAATCGTTAAGCATATACGTGGCAGGGAGAAAAGTGGTGCGAGAAAATGTCATCAGTTTGCACTTAGAACTGTTGAGATGTAAATCGTTAGCATGGCACCATGCTTGAAAGTTATCGAGATCCGATTGTAGGTCAGATTGGCGTGAGCTGTCCCTATACTGCACGCAAAGTTTAACATCATCAGCATACATAAGTACTCTGGATTTGGTTAGAACCTGCGGCAAATCGTTGATAAACAATGTAAATAGTAGTGGTCCCAGGTGGCTACCCTGTGGGACGCCAGAAGTGACACTGAGGCTATTGGATAGAACATTTCTGAACAGAACCTTTTGGGACCTGTCACTTAGATAACTCGAAATCCACTTAAGAAGATCACTTGGAAACCCCAATGAATCGAGTTTCCTAACCAGAAGAGAATGATTAACCGAGTCGAAAGCTTTACTAAAGTCCGTGTAAATGACATCGGTTTGAAGGTTTTGTTGGAAACCCCTAATAACGAAAGAGGTGAGTTCCAGAAGATTGGTCGTGGTTGATCTTCGCCTCATAAAACCATGCTGACATGGAGAGATGACGGATCTGCATAGATGTTGCAAGTGAGGAGTGATTACATTCTCGAAAAGTTTGGGGATTGCAGATAACTTAGAGATACCTCTATAGTTACTGGCATCCGACTTGCTACCTTTTTTGTGGAGAGGAATAACAAATGATTCCCTCCAAATAAGGGGAAATTCTGAGGATTCTAAAGATAAGGTAAACAATTTTAGAAGGGGGTTACACAGCGTCTCGGAGCAATACCTTAGCACAGAGCCCGGTATTCCATCAGGACCTGGTGAATATACTGGCTTAACACGATGAAGATCAAGAATAAGTGAGCTTTCGTTTAAAATAGGACTGAAGATCAGAAAATGTATGATCTGAAGATGTTGAGGGAGAATATGTGGTTTTAAAAAACTCAGCGAAGAGATTGGCTATTGCTTGATCAGAATTTACAGTAATATTATTAAATGACAGCGAGGGAGGGTACAACGTGGGTTTACGTTTAGAGTTAACAAAGTTATAAAACTGTTTGGGGTCCTGCGTGAACTGGACCTTGCAACGAGTCAAATAATTTTTATAACACTGAGCGTTAAGCACTGTAAAGCTAGATCGAGCACTTAGATAGGATGAGAAAGCCGTTCTTGAACCAGTACGTTTATATTTATTATAAAGCCTAGATTTTACGTTTTTTAAACGTGTCAGCTCTTTGTTAAACCAGAGTGGTTTATTAGAGACCGACGGATAGGTTTCAGGAACACATAAGAAGAAAAATGAGTTCATGGCACTATAAAAGATATCAACGGCGGTTGCCATGTCTGAGCTCATGAAGAGATTAGACCAGTCAAATTCAGCTATTAAAGTGTTTAGCCTCTGATAGTCGGCCTTTCGGAAACAGCGGACTCTGTTTAACCTACTACCAGATGTCGTTGCTAAAACTGTCCCGGTGTCGATGGTCACATCGAAAGTAGGATGATAAGGATCTTCAGGTTGCGTCATTGGAGGAACTCTACTTAGGTTTACGCCAGCCGGATCTGAAACAAAGCATAGATCCAGTAAGCGGTTTAGAGAATTAAAGACATGGTTAACTTGAGATAAGGATAAATCAAACAAGCCATTTATAAGGTCATGCTGTGCCGCAGTCAGGAGAATATTAGACACACCGTCAGAAGACCAGTGAGCTCCAGGTATGTTGAAGTCACCCAAAGTCACCAATTGGTCCCTATCAGAAAGCCAGTTGGAAACTGCCTGAATTGCCGAAAGGTGTTTCCAATAAGTTGGCATTTCCGAAGATGGAGGAATATAAGAGCAGGTAACATATATACAGCTGCCTGTAAAAGATAATTTAACGCATATGAATTCAATGTCCAGAAATTCGTTAGATACCACCTGTTCCGAGATGAGGCAGGAGTCAACGGCAATTAAAACTCCACCACCACGCTGGACAATACGGTCTAATCTATAGAATGTGTACTTACTCGGAAGAATTTCGGAGCAGAGGATCTCCGGCTTCAACCAGGTTTCAGTAAATACAATCACCTGAGATGCGAAAGAAAGACTATCCGAATACAATTTAGAGAGCTTACTGCGTAAGCCTCTAGTATTCTGATAGGAAAGTAGAAAGGAAGAGGTTAGTTTTTTGGGACAGAAGGTACGGCAGTGGACTCAGAGGATTGAGACGGCCTGGGCAGTTGTACTCCCGCAGGCCGAGTTCTCTTCTTTCGAGCCTCGTACTCCTTAACTATTACGTACTCGGGCCAGAAGTCACCCGAGCAAATAGTGTCAAAGAGTTGGGTTGAGACATTTATCTTAAAAGATGAAATGTCTCTGGCATACGAAAATTGAAATTTTTCCACCTTGATATGTCCGGCTTGGGTTTTGCCTTGTATAAAGGCTAGAACATCTTCCGATGCGAGGTCAGGGGCAAGCCTCGAAACAAATATTGTTTTCGAAGGTGGGACTGCTGTGAGGGTCTTACGTAACGAATTGTTACCAACTACGGCCGGTATTCCGGGCATTGTTGGACCCTGGGTTGATTTATCTACGGAGATTTGCGGAGCCAAAGATTTGGGCTCCGCATCAGACACAACGGACGACGCGGAAATTGCTGGCTGAGCGGCTGCTTCAGATTCGGTAACCGGATCTTTCCTAGTTCCTGATCTCAGAACCATTGGAACGGGGACCAGGAGCTGTGGCGCAGGGGAGTGGCAGGAAATCGGTTGCTGCGTCTCACACAGTTGCTGTCGACCAGCAGCAGATTTTTTGCGTTTCGGCGACTCATTTAATAGCTTCATACTATTAAATTGAGCGTCAAGCGCGGAGAACATGTCACTCGCCTTGCGGAAAGTGGCCATGATCTCAGAAAATCCACTTCTGGTCTGACGCATGAAGGATGATATCTCCTTCTCAACCGGTCGACAGGCCTCACAGCAATAACGCAGGCCCTTTTTGCTGGACACTACGTCAGCAATTCGACCTGTCATCTCGATGTACCTAGCGTGCACTACTGCCTCGCAAAGCCAACAATGGAAACTGGGCTGGTCTGCCAAAATATTTTTTTGGCAGTTCTTAATTACACAGACAATATTTTGGGACATTTTCGCAAACCCCAGAACCACTGTGCACACTATCAGTACCAAAAAGCTAAGAGAGAGAGAGAGAACAAAAGAGCGCAAGGTTAAGAGAATGAGCAGCAGAAATCAACAAGAGCGATGAGAGCTATAACGGCTTAGTTGCAGCTAACAGCAAACGACACTCAAGCGGGGGAGAGAAAAATAAGTAAAAACGAGAAAAAGAATAAGGAGGAAAATAAGATAACCGTCTTAGCACAAACTAAAAAGTGATAATTAACACAAATTAATTACACAGAAAAGTGCATGCACGCGTGATAGCGAGACGGTATATAATTTTAAAAATTTAAGTGATGAATTCAGAGGAAACCCCGGTGGTTTACAATAAAATTAACACAAAAATCGGAGCGCAAAACAAAAACACGACCGTCCGCTATGAAAGAGAGAGATCGATGAACACCTTCCTGAGCGAAAGGTATCGGACACTGGAGGCTATCGAGGATATGAAGCCGACTCAGTCAGTTCCTAAAAGGCTGCACTCCTTCGAGACCAAGGTCAGCACCAAACAAAAAAGGGTGTGACTTATGTTCTAAGGAAAATCATCCGATTCGATTGTGCCCGCGCTTTCTTCTCATGTCTGTCGACGCGCGTTCCGGCTACATAAAAAAGAAGCAGCTATGCCTAAATTGTTTCGCTAGAAGCCATCAGCTACGTGATTGCACGAGCACACACAGCTGTTTCACGTGTAGGGGGAGGCATCATACTCTGCTGCATCGCGGCTTCCCCAGTTCCTTAAACACGAGTTCCTCAAACACGAGTTCCTCAAATGCTCGAACTACGACTTCTCCAACGTCGGCGCCCTCTACGCAACCGTCCTCGAGACCCTCCAGTCGCAATGCATCCGCGAGCACCTCAACGGTGCAGAATTATTTCGCCTCAGGCACTACAGCCGTCCTGCTGAGCACGGCAATTATTGACGTGTGCCATTTGGGCACAAGTTACCGAGCCCGAGCTTTATTCGACTCAGGATCGGAGGCTACATTCATCTCCGAACGTATGTTCAACTTCCTTAAGTTGCCATTCCGCAAAATACAAAGCCAAGTCTCAGGGCTAAACCAATCGGGTTCGGCAGAGTCAACGAGACTCTGCCAGTTTGCAATCCGCTCCCCTACTAAGCCGGGTCTACAATTAGATACCGCAGCCTACGTCCTTCCGGAATTAGCGGGCAAACTGCCCTCCCATCCAGTTCCGAGGAATTCTTTACAAGACCTGCCCGATCTCCAATGGGCAGACCCAAATTTCTTTGAAAGTTCCCAAATCGATATACTGATCGGAGCTGATATTCTACCGTCGGTGATGATGCAGGGCACTAGGAGAAACATTTGTGGCTCACTCCTAGGCCAAGAGACCATCTTCGGCTGGGTACTTACTGGGCCGATCTCCAATACTAAGGCCAACAGAGTCGCGTCCTTCACGACTCAAGTACACCACAAAAATGAAGATTCCTTAGACTCGCTTCTCAACAAGTTCTGGGAGGTGGAGGATCTACCATTCCAGATGGTAAAAGAGTCAGATTCCTATTGCGAAAGGAACTTCCGCCAGACTACCAAGAGAGACGCAAGCGGGAGGTACGTGGTTACGCTCCCATTCTGCGACCCCGAAAACTCGGGGTCCGATTTAGGATATTCAAGGTACATTGCGTTAGCTCAGTTTCTTAGAAACGAGAATCGTTTAAAAAGAGACTTTCCTTTAAAAGAGCAATATGACAACGTGATTCAGGAGTATCTGGATCTGGGTCATATGTCCGAAGTTCCATCGACTCATAGTTCCCCAACTTACTATCTTCCACATCAGGCGGTAATCAAGCCCGAAAGTACTACGACAAAGCTTCGCGTTGTATTTAACGCCTCCAGTCCATCTGCGAATGGAACCAGCTTAAATGTTATTCTTCATGCTGGTCCAGTACTGCAATCCGATCTGACCATTCAAATTCTGAAGTGGCGATATTTCCAATATGTGTTCAGCGCGGACAGCACAAAGATGTACCGTCAGATCTGGGTCGATCCGAAGCATACACCCTTTCTAAGAATCCTGTTCCGAAATAAGGAGGGGGATATCCGAGACTTTAAGTTGAAAACAGTTACCTTCGGGGTCAACTGTGCGCCTTTCCTCGCTATTCGCGTGCTGCAGAAGCTAGCAGAGGATGTCCAAGGGGCGTTTCCAAAAGCCAGCCACATTCTTCAAAAACATATGTACGTCGATGACGTTCTGGCAGGGGCAAATTCCATATCTGAGGCCCATAGTTCAATCCAAGAGCTACAAGCAGCTCTTAGCTCTGCTGGTTTCCCTTTGAGGAAGTGGACTTCGAACCACACGAGCATACTACAACATATTCCTGCCAAACACCTCCTTCATAGCGAGCTCCTCGATATTGATACCGAAAGCACGGCCAAAACGCTCGGGATTCGATGGAGGGCTAAGTCCGACGAATTCTACTTCGTGCCGCCAGAAATAGTGGTGTAACCCTCCTTCACAAAGCGCGAGGTGTTGTCCCAAATCGCGAGGTTGTTTGATCCAGCCGGAAGGCTCGCTCCGTTTATAATACGTTCCAAAATGTTCATGCAGGAGATTTGGCTACAAGATTTAAGCTGGGATGATAAGCTTCCCAGCGAAATGAGTCAGAGGTGGCAGGCGTTTCTCCATGACTATAACGACCTCAACCAGATCCGCGTTCCGAGATGGGTCTGCTTTCAGCCTGAAATCAAAGTGGCGTATCATGGATTCTGCGATGCGTCCCAAAAGGCTTTTGGAGCGGCGATCTACGTGCGTGTCGAGGTTGGTCAGAAAATCCGTTCTAACCTCCTCACATCCAAGACATGAGTCGCTCCAGTAAAGACGGTGTCACTTCCACGCCTAGAGCTATGTGGCTCCGTGCTGTTAGCCGAAATGGTAACAGCGATTCTTCCCAATATGCCCTCATCAAGTTCCGACATAAGCTGCTGGACCGATTCGACAATCGTTCTGGCCTGGTTAAGGAAGCCAGCGTGCACCTGGACCACGTTTGTTGCCAACAGAGTGGCCAAGATCACGCAGGCAGTACCAGTCGACTGCTGGGCACACGTTCGATCCGAACAAAATTCCGCCGATTTAGCTAGTCGAGGCGTGTCCCTACTCGAGTTAGCGGATAGTCAACTTTGGTGGCACGGGCCAGAGTGGCTGCAAGGGCCACAAGAGCAGTGGCCAGCGCAAAGCGATGTGCAGCCGAACACAGAGCTCGAGCAGCGCGCGGTGAAAGTGCATTTCAGCCAGGTCCCCCCCAACGAATTTCTAGAACGCTTCTCTAAACTAGACAAAGCTCTGCGAGTCCTAGCGTATGTTCGGCGCTTCCTTAGTCGCTGCCGTAAGGGCGCGATCTCCTCTACTTCTCGACCCACGAGTGAAGAAATCCGAGAGGCAGAACGAGCGCTGATTTCCATGGCGCAACATCGAGCATACGGCCAAGAGCTGAAGCACTTGGCAGAGAAGAAGCTCCTTCCGGGGGCAAGTCCAATTTTAAATTTATTTCCGTTCACGGACCAACTCGGCCTCCTAAGGGCGTGTGGTCGCGTCACAGCTTCTAAAGCCCTCCAGTACGATGAACGGCATCCAATAATTCTGCCCTACGGCTGTAGACTGTCTCGCCTTCTCATCCAATTCACCCACCAGATTACTCTTCATGGCGGTAGTCAGTTGATCGTACGCCTGATCCGATCGAAGTATTGGATTCCTAAAATCAAGAATCTGGTCAAGGCAGTGGTGAATCCGTGTAAGATCTGCACGATTTACAAGAAGAGACTGCAAACTCAACTGATGGGCGATCTTCCAAAGGATAGAGTCTCTTTTTCGAGGCCTTTTACATATACGGGCGTTGATTATGCCGGGCCGTTCGAGATTAAAAATTATACCGGTAGAGCGTGTCTCATTACTAAGGGATATGTATGTGTATTTGTGTGTTTTTCCACGAAGGCTATCCATTTAGAGCCGACATCCGATCTCACCGACGAAAAGTTCCTAGCAGCCTTTGCTCGTTTCGTAGCTAGGCGCGGGTGCCCTCAGCGGATTCATTCTGATAATGGCAAGACATTTGTGGGGGCAGCTTCTCTACTTTCTCGGGACTTCCTTCAAGCCGTCAAAGAGTCCGTGACTGATGTATACAGCCATCAGGGACTTGAATGGCGTTTCATCCCGCCCGGGGCTCCACATATGGGGGGTCTGTGGGAAGCAGGGGTGAAAAGTTTCAAAACTCTTTTCTATAAAGCCACGGCTACGCGCAAGTATACATTTGAGGAACTTGCGACGCTCCTAGCCAAGATCGAAGCATGCCTCAACTCCAGACCCCTCTCCCCGATGTCTGAAGATCCCTCCGATCTGCTAGCCCTCACGCCTGGCCATTTCCTGATTGGCGGGCCGTTGCTTTCCACGGTTGAGCCTGAAATAAAAGGCGAAGCCAAGTCGATAATCAATCGCTGGCAACATCTGAAGGCCCAACATCAGCAGTTTAGTGCACGGTGGAAAGAGGAGTATCTCAAAGAACTCCACAAACGCAACAAATGGCACTTTCCGACCCGAAACATCCAAATTGACGATATGGTGGTAGTCAAGGAGGACAATTTGCCCTCGAACGAATGGCGGCTCGGCAGAATTGTTTCTGTTTTCCCCGGAGCCGATGGCCGAGTTCGAGTGGCCGAAGTCCGTACGGCGGGCGGCACAATAAAGCGCCCCGTACATAAAGTTATCCTTCTCCCTATGGAGAGCAAGGAACCGGCTACTTCCAGCCATTAACCTGCTTCTGTCTGCGAGGTCTTGTACTAAGCCTTATTTTCTTCTTCTCTTTTCCTCGCAGAACAATCTCATCAAAATGGTGCCACGTCCTCGTACCGGCCAGAATTTGGAGAGCAGACGTTCACGAGGTATTCAATCCTACCGCTGCCGAGTCTGCCGGGGCATCCATCCTCTTCGGAAGTGCAAGAGGTTCCAAAAACTGAGCGCCTTCGGGCGGTGCTTATTAATAAGTACTGCTCGAATTGGCTCGCCCACGAGCACTCAGGAGGGACCTGCCGCAGCACCGAGGGATGCAAAACATGTGGAGGTGACCACCACACGTTGCTCCACATGCACGAGGAGCCATCCACGTCTCGTCCACGGCCGGAGCGCACCGCTCGTCCGCCCGTCTCCAGGGAGCCTGCTCGTCCGGCGGCCCCCACTCCACCTCCGGCTCGCCATCCCGTCCCGAGGGAACCAGCGCGTGCGGCGGCCCCCACTCCATCTCCGACCGTGGCTGCGGCAGAAGGTGGTGCACATCCTCCCGACAGCCTGCGTGCTGCTCGACACGGGGAGCACGACGTTTGAGATGGGGGCCCTGATCGACCCGTGCATGCCGGTCAGCAGTATCGACCTGTCATTGGCGGCGGCATACAAGCTGCCAATCACGCAGCCAGGCGAGGACGAAGTCTGCACGGCGACCCTTCGATCCCGCACGGGCGACTTCCGGCTCGAAGTCGTCTTGAGGCTTGATCCCAGCCTTAGGATTCGAGCGCCAGTACGGGCTCTGAGCGACACCATCCGGGCCAAGTTCGATGATATCCGGCTCGCGGATGAACGGTTCCATCGCCCATCGACCATTTCCCTCGCGTTGGGGTCAGACTTGTTCCCCAAGCTGATCCAACCGGGGTTCCTGAAGCTGGAAGATGGGATGCCCGTCGCTCAGAGCACCGTGTTTGGATGGACCGTCTCCGGAGTGTGCCACGAGGAATAATCCTGTTTTGCTGCCGCAAGGGGGGGGAGAATGTTCGCGCCACAAAGGCGCTTAGTTCTGAGCGGCAGTGTAGGGGCGAGCGCTTGCACTCCCGCTTGCACTCCCGCTCTCCGTTTCTCTCTCGCTCCCGTTTTCCTAGCGGAAATCCACCACTCCGCGGTCCCGGGCCAATTTGTCTCTTAGTCTTAAGTTAATAAAGGCTTTTGTGAAGTCGAGTTCGCCGGCTTTTTTCTTCGTTTTGGACTGTGGGAATTCCAGCCAACAACAACCACAACTTTTACGACCACATCCCGCCACGACAGCCGGCCTATTTTGGACAACTCCGCCCACTCCAGTTCACACCCAAAGTGGCGACTAACTGATTCTTCGCCCAAACAACATAAATTATCAAATTAAATTACAACTACTCCAAGCTCGTTCCGAAGTTGTCCGTGAAATACAAATTCCCTCAGTAGAAAATCAAATTCTGATCTTAAATCAAGAAATTGAGGAAGGAATTTATATCGCAAATACGATATTCTATCACAAAAACATTTATGTCCGTATTATAAATACAACAAACGCCAATAAAATTGTAAATCTAAATAAAATTAAATATGAAACTCTAAATAACTACAATATAATAAAAGAAACTAACGAAGGAAGAGATGACTTCGTTATGAAAAAACGAATTAAAAATTTCCCGCCTTTGTTCAAAACTCAATTGAAAGATTTATGCACCAGGTATACAGTTATATTCGGACTAGAAACCGAATCAATAACAACAAATAACTATTTACAAGCAAAGACTTAGAGTGAAGGACGATGAGCCCGTATATATTAAGAACTATAGAAGTCCTCACAGCCAAGTACAAGAAATTCAAGCCCAAGTGCAAAAATTGATAGACGACAACATAGTCGAACCATCAGTCTCACCCTATAATAGCCCACTTTTATTAGTTCCGAAGAAGTTTCTTCCGGACTCTGACAAGAAAAAATGGCGATTAGTAATCGACTATCGTCAAATTAATAAAAAACTCTTGTCTGACACATTTCCGCTCCCTAGAATTGATGATATTCTAGATCAGCTAGGCAGAGCAAAATACTTCTCATTCCTTGACTTAATGTCAGGTTTTCACCAAATTGAACTTGAAAAAAGTTTCAGGGATATAACGTCATTTTCGACTAGCAATGGCTCGTATCGCTTCACGCGATTACCATTTGGCTTGAAAATAGCCCCAAATTCTTTCGAGAGAATGATGACTATCGCCTTCTCCGGATTAGAACCATCACAAGCATTTTTTTTATATGGATGACTTAATAGTCGTAGGATGTTCCGGAAAACATGCTCAAGAACTTAACTGATGTCTTCGAGAAATGTAGGCAACATAGCCTAAAGCTACATCCTGAAAAATGTTTATTTTTCATGCATGAAGTCACATTTTTGGGACATAAATGCACTAATAAAGGAATCTTGCCTGATGACAAAAAATATGACGTCATAAAAAACTATCCAGTCCCACATGATGCGGACAGCGCTAGACGATTCGTTGCATTTTACAATTACTATAGGCGCTTTATAAAAAACTTTGTCGATTATTCTCGTCACATAACCAGGTTATGTAAAAAGGATGAAAAAATTCGAATGGACATCTGAATGCCAGATGCCTTCGATCACCTTAAAACGGCACTTATAAACCCAACCTTGTTACAATATCCAGATTTCACTAAAGAATTCTGCATAATAACTGATGCAAGTAAGCAAGCGTGTGGAGCGGTTTTAGCTCAAAGCCATAATGGACTCCAACTTCCAATTGCATACGCATCAAGATCCTTTACCAAAGGAGAAAGAAACAAGGGTACCAGTGAACAAGAACTAGCTGCTATTCACTGGGCTATAATGCATTTTCGACCATATATTTATGGTAACCACTTCACGGTTAAAACAGACCATAGACCACTAACTTATTTGTTTTCAATGGTAAATCCCAGTTCGAAATTAACACGTATGAGGCTTGAATTAGAGGAATTTGATTTTAAGGTAGAATACCTGAAGGGAAAGGATAATTTCGTAGCTGATGCGTTATCAAGAATAACCATCAAAGATTTACAAAAAATTACTGGAAGTATACATAAAGTCACTACAAGGAACCAAAGTAGACAGAAATCCTGCGCAGGAGAAAAACAAACAGAATTGCTTAGGCAATCTGAAGAAAAAGCTTCAAAGCCCAACGTATATGAAGTCATTAATAATGATGAAGTACGTAAAGTAGTGACCTTGCATGTAAATAATAAAATGTGTTTATTCAAATACGGAAAGAAAATTACAGCAAGTTATGATGTTAGCGATTTGTATACTAATGGAACCTTTGACTTAGGTCAATTCTTCCAAAGGCTTGAAAAGCAGGCCGGTATAAACAAAATCAGCCAACTCAAAGTGGCACCGTGGGAAAATATCTTTGAACTCGTTTCAATTGATAATTTTAAAATAATGGGCAATAAAATATTGAAATCATTAAGAGTAGCGCTACTCAACTCGGTGACCGTAATAAATAATAAGAAAGAAAAAGAAGCTACACTGTCTACATTCCATGACGATTCAATACAAGGAGGTCACACTGGCATTACAAAAACCTTGGCCAAGGTCCAGAGACACTACTACTGGAAAAATATGTCCAAAGACATAAAAGAGTACATAAGGAAATGTCCAAAATGCCAAAAGTCGCAAACGACTAAACATACAAAGACCCCACTTACTATAACAGAAACTCCAGAAAGAGCTTTCGATAGGGTAATTGTGGATACAATTGGTCCACTACCGAAATCGAACACTGGAAATGAATACGCAGTAACGTTAATATGCGATTTGACCAAGTATTTGGTAGCAATACCAATACCAAATAAAAGTGCAAATACCGTAGCTAAAGCTATTTTTGAAGATTTTATTCTAAAGTACGGTCCAATGAAGACGTTCATAACGGACATGGGAACAGAATACAAAAATTCAATTATTGAAGCATTATGTAAATATTTAAATATTAAAAACATAACTTCAACTGCACACCATCACCAGACTGTAGGTACCGTGGAGCGAAGCCACAGAACATTTAATGAGCTCATACGTTCCTACATCTCAGTAGACAAAACAGACTGGGATATATGGCTACGATACTTCGTATACTGCTTTAACACAACCCCCTCTATGGCACACAATTACTGTCCATACGAGCTAGTTTTTGGCAAAACTTCAAATTTGCCAAAACATTTTAATAGCATAGATGTAATTAAACCCCTTTATATTGTAGAAGACTATGCTAAGGAATCTAAATTTAGGCATTTAAGAGAGCATTTAAGAGAGCTAGGATAATGCTAGAATCGCATAAGATTAAAAATAAAATTAGTTACGAGAAAACTAGTTTAGATTTTGATTTAAAAATAGGAGATCAGGTTTTATTGAAAAATGAAACTGGTCATAAGCTAAAATTTAAATATACTGTAGTATGCACTGTACCAACAATACTTAAAGGTTACACACTGTAACACTTTGTTGCAGTGTTCACATAATTCATGGTTTCGGTCATAAACTCTAAGTGGCTGAAATATGAACCGATCGCTATGGCTCAGGCCACACACAGAAAGTGTGAGCGTCGGCATAATTGCATGTGCATACCCCTCGCGCTCCTCACATAAGAGAGGGCATATGTTTATAAACATAAGTATATACATTTATAACAGTCTCTGCCGCCGCCTGCGAGCAGCGCAGCAATGAGACTTAGCTTTAAATAGACTTTAAGGAATATTATAAGAACAGATTCAATCTAACCCTTTGAGCGGCACCATAGCTGCTCGCAATAAATCAAAACCTTGAATAAAGAAACACTTTAAATAAAACCAAACGAATCTATTTACTTCAATACAGGGCCTTATAAGGTAGAACATATAGGTGATAGAGATAACATAACCATAACAAACCCTAATAATAAAAAACAAATAGTACATAAAGATAGATTAAAATCATTTATCTCGTAATCAACTTTTTACTTTCATATTTATAATTCATTGAAATACATAAAATAAACACATACAAAATAACCATATATACAAAATACTAAAAAAAAAACAAAAAAAAAACACAAAAAAATATTAAAATAAAAATATCTTTAAAAATTCGTAATCTTACAATAGAAAATAACTTCATTACATTACGTTATTTTTCAAAATGAGGAAGATGTAATATGCACAAATAAAATTGCATACACAATTGCAATGAACGGTTATACAACCCAAGGCCCAGCCGAAATACGAATCCCTCGTTGCGCATTTGCACCGCACGCAGAAAGTGCAGGTGTCAGCATAAATGCACCACGAGCGGACCCTACGTATGCATGTGCATATACCTCCGCGCTCATAAGCGAGCATAGCTATGTATTTAAGAATGTTATATATATACGTCTCTTCGCTGCCGCTGTTGACAGCGCAGCTACAAGACATAGCCTTCTTTAGTTTTAAATACATATAGATAAGATTATTATCAATTATGACTTTGGAGCGACAGCAATGGTTGCTCTAAAGAGCTGATGAATTGAAACAATAAATAACCAAACACTACAACTAAATCCTGACTACTCATTTGGGACAAGCTGCCGGCGAATCATACTCCTTGAGGTTCGTCGGTGCTGTCAGCTCCCTTATGGCGGAAATCTTCTCGGGGTCGGTGTGAATGCCGGCCTCGCTGATTACGTGTCCGAGATATGTGGTGCTCCTCTGGAAGAACTTGCACTTTTCCTTGTTCAGGCGAATATGCGCTTCTCTCAGCCGTCGGAATACCTCACGTAGATTTTTCACGTGCTCCTGCAGCGTGGAACCGATCACGATGATGTCATTGAGATACGCGAAGGCGTGGGGCTCTATATCCGGACCGATGAATGTGTCGAGAGCGCGTTGGAAAGTGGCCGGGGCCGAGTGTAGGCCAAAGGCATCACTTTCCAATGGAAAAGTCTGCGGCCAGGCACGGTGAATGCAGTGCACTCACGGCTGGCGGGAGCTACCGGTATCTGCCAGTATCCGTTCTTCAAGTCCAGCGTCGAGATGAAGCGTGCGTTGCGAAGACGTTCGAGGATGTGGTGTATCCGTGGCAGTGGGTACGCGTCAGGAATAGAGTTTTCATTCAGCTGGCGGTAATCGATGCACATGCGCACGTCGCCGTTCTTCTTAGCGGCGATGACGATCGGCGCGCTATGCGGGCTCTTGGATGGCTCGATCCTCCCGTCGCGGAGCACCTCGTCAATTTGTTTATCGATGACGGCCCTCATGGCTGGGTTCCGCGGATGATAGCGCTGTTTGATCGGCTTACCATTCCGCATGATAATGCTGTGCTCGGCGATATGTTATATGCCGGTCAGCTGATCGAACCGCGAGAGTTCCTGAGGAATGCTCCGATCCAAGGTTCTGGGTAGCTTTCGTAGCGGTCGCGGGAGTGTGGCTTCGGCGATCCCGCAGGCGGGGTTGATGGGCTCCGGAACCTGAAAGCGGACTCGCTTGCTTGGTGCTCGAAATGGATTGCGCGCCATTGCCGACGGCTCGGCGTCGGGCAAAGCTCCAGCCCAGCGCGGGGCTGCCGTGGCGTCGTGGGATACGGCTTCGTGTGCAAGGCGCACTCGCTCGGCCTGTAGAACAGTCGATGGATGCGCTCACGGAGCGGCTTGTGGCTCGGTCTGTGGAACAGTCGATGAATGCTCTCGCGGAGCTGCTTGTTGCCCTGCCGGTGCGGCAGTCGAAGGATGAGCTCGCGGAGCGGCTTGTTGCTCGGCCTGTAGAACAGTCGAAGGATGCGCTCGCGGAGCTGCAGTCGAAGGATGTGCTTGCGGAGCGGCTTGTTGCTCTGCCGGTGCGGCAGTCGAAGGATGCACTCGCGGAGCGGCAGTCGAAGGATGCGCTCGCGGAGCGGCTTGTTGCTCGACCTGTAGAATAGTCGATGGGTGCGCTCGCGAAGCGGCTTGTTGCGCGGCCTGTAGAACAGTCGATGACTGCGCTCGCGGAGCGGCTTGTTTCCGTGAGACGGCTGGTGATGATTCTGGTGGTCGAGGCGGCCCGAGGTTGATTTCGGCCCCGCCGCATCGTAGCGTTCTTTTCCCGTGGCATAGGAAATCCATTCCTAAGAGACGGTTGTCCAGGACATCCGCTATGACGAGAGCCACGAGGTTGATTCGGGACTCCCCAAGCTGTATGGTGATCCGAAGGGCATAGTTGACTCGTCGATGGGACCCGTCCGCAACTTGTACGCGGGAGTCTATCGTTCGCCTGATGTCGTTGGTCCGAAGTCGTCTGGCTAGGCGCTCGCTGATAAAGCTGTGCGAGGCCCCCGTATCCAAGGTAGCGGTGAGGGAGAGTCCCTCGACCGTGACCTTAGCGCGAATACGGCCGTTTTCCTGGCTGTGGATTGGTGCCACTGCGGCGGAAGATTCGGTGGGGCTCTCGGGTAACTCCCGGATAGTCGAGGCCCTTGTCCGTTTCCCGGCGGCAGCGCCCGGCAGCAGTCGATCGTTCGGATGCTTCGCTGCCCGCAATCCCAACAGAACATAATCCGGGGATTGCGACATTCCGTCGCAACGTGTCCATCCTGTCCGCAGTTGCGGCAGGCACTGGCGACGTTGATCCGCCCCTCGAGCGGAGGTGCTCGTGGTGGCTCACTCGGGTTTGAGGTCGGAATCCGGCGAGAGGTGTCCGTAGGATTGACCCGTGGTCGCGTTGGCTGTGGTCCCGAAGGAGCGGCGGCGTGGCTCGGGATTGCCCGATTGCTTGTGTGGTCTGCGTCGTTGTTCTGGGTCGCCCGTAGCATCCGGCATCCGCGGCCTCGAGCTACTTCGTAGTTAACCACGAGTTGGGTCAACTCGGCCAGAGTCTTGAAATCCTATCGGCGCGTGGACATCTGTGCCTCCGGAAGCATATTTTCGTATAAACGTTCCAGCTCTTGTTCTTGCGTGAAACCTGCGCGTTGCATCTGCAGTCCTAAGTCGAGGAGGTATTCCTTAAACGGCTCGTTGGCCCGTTGGAGACGCGTACGTATGTTATCGTCCAGCCGTTGATAGTACCGGGGAGGGAGAAAGAATTCAAGAAAAATTCTCGGCGTACCACGGCCCAAGTGCTTCCTTGGAGGCCGCTGGCTCGGAACCAGTTCTCTGCCATCCCGGTCAGGAGGACGATGAGTGCGTGTGACAGGTATTTCTTGTTAATGCGGTAGGCGTCTGCCCGTTCTTCCAGGTGTTCGATGAAACTCAGCGCGTCGGCGGTCCCTTTGAACGTCAGTCCCCACTTGGCGACCTTGTCCACCAATAGTGAGCTGGCGTTCAGATCGAGCATGGTTGTTGCCGGACGTGAGGCGCTCTCAGTCTTCCGAGCAGCAGGCGAAATTCTTCGTGTGTTCGGAATCGTGGGGGATTGACTCCCGCTTGGGTTGTAACTCCAGTGGCAGTGGTGATACCGGCTTTGTATCCCCGTAGGTGCGTTTCCAAACCGGAGCTCCATGTCGGCCAGACGATTGAGCACGTCGGCAGTGTGATCCGGCTATCTTGCAAAGGCGTACAGTCGAGTTCGCTGTTTCTTTCCTGTTCCGCTTTGCTCAAGCCCAGCTCAAGAAGGATGGCTTCCAGCTCATGCTTCTTTCGATAGGATATCCAGGGCACTCCCATCGTGGACTTGGTTCACTGTTGGTTGTTGGTAACTAGTTCACCGTTGGTTATGGTTCACCATTGGTTATTGTTCACCGTTGGTTTGAGTATCCTTGAGGATCTTTTTCGCGACGGAGAACTGAAGCGCGACCGCATGTTCGCTGGACTAGGCGCAGTCTTGATGGGTATCCTTGAGGATAATTGTTGATAGTGTGATTCTTGAGGATCCTTTGCTTTCGCGTTTGCGTTGTCGAGTGTGGTTTTGTTTCGAGTTATTTTTTCTTCGTTGTGGTTCTGTCGGTTAGCTTGCAGACTGTCTAGATGCAGTCTGGCCTCCGCCTTATATACTGACTGCGCAGCCGCAGCTTCCCTTCGTGGCAGAGAAGCTCGGGTGTGAGAGTGCGTCGGCAACGATGTCGTCGTCTGTCGTCTCCGCTCATCAAGCTTCGTCTCTCTCTGTATTGCTTTTGCCTATATTTCTCGTCGTGTGCGCCGACGATGTTGGACCTCGTGTCCTTTGCCTATATTTCGCGTCGTGTGCGCCGACGATGTGGAACCTCGTGCCCCTTGCCTATGTTTCGCGTCGTGTGCGCCGACGATGTTCGAACCTGTGAGCGTACGTTTGCTGTTGCTAACCGAAAACTGTGCCTCCTGCTGTATCTGTATGTCTACGTGCCTATGTTTCGCGTCGTGTGCGCTGACGATATTCGAAGCTGATGTTCGGAGCGTACCCTCGCTGTTGCTAGGGGAGACTGTACCTTCTGATGCATCTGTGTGCCTATGTTTCGTGTGCGCCGACGATGCTCGAAGCTTATCTCAAGCGTACGTTCTCTGTTGCTAAGCGAAGCTGTACCCCTTCTAACGCGACCCGAAAAAAGGGGCGTGGGCGACCAAGTGCATTTTTACGATTTTTCGTTTTTAGCCAAACTTTTTGACTTCCCTCGCTGCCTAAAACATGGGCTTTAATCCACGGCATTTTCTATGTCCTTCTGATCCTGCAAGTGCTGGCTAGTCCCTGTTCGGGCGCCATTCTGTAAGGATGCAACGTTCTAAGGATGCTTTTCTTCGGCTGAGATAATCTTTATCGGCTCCAGAGTCCTCCACAGAAACATTTGTTGTTTGCGGGGACAGGCAAGAATTGTCGGCTGGTGGCCGAATTTAGGCAAGGAGGGTGGGAAAGTAGGGGCCATTCCGCTCACGACAGAGGTTAATTTGCCTGTCAGCCAGCGTGACCCCGTAGTCTCGGGGACCAACGCCTGCGTCGGGCAGAAAGGAAAAACCTTCGACCGGCGCGACCCCGTGGTCTCGGGGATCAGCGCCGGAGTCCGGCAAAAAGAAAGGAGAATACGGAAGTCAGGGGAGCTGGGCAGGGAGGAAATGGAGCCAAATGAATGAGTATTTTAGATGGGTCCTATTCTATGCCCTAACCAACTCCTACCACCGATCTACTGGGTCCACCTATCCGAGGTGGCGGCCCAGGGTTCGTCGTCGCGCGTCGTCGTAGTCCTCGTTTTCTGTTCTTGAAACACGTACGTTCAGCTGCTCTTTCGAAATCGCACTACCCGCAGCCGAAGTTCTCGGCTGCGATCGTCGTTGGTAGCAGCGAACTTCTGTTGCTGGCGTTGGCAGCGGTACTTTGCAGTCGGCGTCGGCTGCGAACGTTGGAGTGCTGGCAGCGGCGCTCAGGCCGTCTCTCTCTCTTACACCGATCGTTGCGACTGGGTTCGACTGAGGCTGTTGTTGTTGTCACTGCTGTTCTTGCTTGTTTCGCTGTTGTTTGATGTTGCCCTCGGCGTCGGCTGCGAACGTTGGAGTGCTGGCAACGGCGCTCATGCCGTCTCGCTCTCTCACACCGATCGTTGCGACCGGGTTCGACTGAGGCTGTTGTTTGATGTTGCCCTCGGAGTCGGCTGGCCGCCGAACGATGTATTGTTGTTGGTGGCGGTTTCGTGCCGTTGTTTCCCTAGCTAAACCTTACTTACTATTCCTTATCCTATACATACATACTATTCTTAACCTAATCTTAACCCAATCTTAACCTATTATTTACATGGATATATACATATTTATATTATTTACAAGTGGGGGGCCATAACGGTCTCTCACAGTTATAACCAATTAAACATATGATAAAAATTCAATAAATAATTATATTGAAACACCCTAAACACCCAACTGAGTATTTAATGGAACGTGGATCGGAGGAATTAAAACTTTACAACATGCTTATCGGCGCAGAGCATTATCAAATCAAATGCTGAAAAAACGACTGCTGAGCACGCCTCCGCGGCATTTTGTGCAGCGTCAACCACCGAAGAGAAGGTTGATACGCTACTAGAGCAATTTTGAACACTAGAATCTAGACACCAAAGAAAAGGCTCTATCTCCAATTGAAACTCACTGCGGATCTCATTTCTCAGCAAATCTTCATATTACAATAGATGGAAAATTCATTGGAAAGCTTCCATTTTCTAAAGGAACTTCAGCCCTGGGGGCATCTCAGAAAACAGCAACCAACAGATTCTTGGCATTAGAGCGACGAACGGCACCAGAAGTCTGGAAAGGATACGTAGACTTTATGGAAGAATAAGAACGTCCCACACACGTACCCTCGGATTACTACTTCATACCACATCACTGTGTATTGAAGCCCGATAGCAGTACCACAAAACTGCGGGTAGTTTTTTAAGCGTCCTGTAAAACAACAAGCAATAAATCATTGAATGGTATATTGTATGCTGGACCTACAGTGCAGAGCGAATTTTTTGGGTTTTTGTTACGTTTCCGCACCCACAGATACGTGTTTACTGCAGATATAGAGAAGATATATCGGCAGGTTTGGATGCATCCGGATAACCAGTTCCATCAATTAATCGTATGGCGGAAGAAACCATCGGCCGATCTTAAGTTTTATAGACTTAAAACCGTCACATATGGTACGACATTAGCGCCATTCCTGGCCACTAAATGCTTGGATTATCTGTCCGAGAAGCCAAGAACCATCTACCGCTTGGATGACTGTTTCAGCGGAGCAGACAGCATCCCAGAAGCCGTACAGATTCAACAAATTAAACAAAATACTGCTACCTTCCGAATTCAAGCTCCGAAAATGGTGCTCCAATAACACAGAGGTATTAAGCCAAATTCCAAAAGAAGATGTCGTCTCTATGTCAACTTACACGAGACACTCCAACAATATAGTGTTAAGACGTTGGGTTTGCTTTGGAGGCCACAACAGGATAAGCTTGGAATCATCGCAAATATTCGATCCGCTAGGATTATTTGCCCCCGTGGTGGGTAAGCAAAGATATTCATGCAGACACTGTGGGGAGATGTTTGCCAAAATGAAGGCACTGAGCGGGAAGTGGACGGGCAGGAGAGCCAGGGCGCCACAACCCTGTGCCCAAACTGCGCAAATTGCGCCCAGGGCTCAGTTCGAGCTAAACGCGCGGAGAGCGCAGACAAGGGGCAGCAGACAACCACCCTCTGGAGGAGGATGCTACAGCTCAAACAGTGCCGTGACGCAGGCTAAGCCAGCCGGATGGCCCCGGCTTCCCCGCGTCGGTACCGGTCCCACCACATGCCCGCACAATGCAGTGAAAGGGCCCGAAGGCGCCGCCGAAGCACCCCAAGGATCATCAGCGGGACGCAAATGAAGCGGTGGCAACTCACGCCCCCACCCGGAAGCCCGAGAGTCGCGCACACCACGAGGACGGCTGGGAAGTCGTGGCCAGGAAGCCCAAAAACGGCGCGCCGCGCCCGCCAAGATGCGGTCATCGTCCAGGCGAAGGGCAGGTCCTACAGCGAGGTACTCGCTTTGGTGACAAGGAGGGATGATAAGCAGCTGTCGGTGCTGGGGAGCTGCGTCTCCAAGGTTCGCCAAACAAACAATGGCTCTCTGCTGAGGTTGTCAAAGGCAGCACCGAGAGTGCGGAGAGCATGAAGGAGAGTATCGAAAAAGTGCTCGGCGACTCGGCGTCTGTGCGCGCGACAACAGAGGACGACTCAGTGGTCATAATGGAGATCCGTGGCATGGACTCCATCACAAGCACGAGGTTTGCGCCGCGATCGCGGGCCAGTTTAACTTCGAGGCCGAACGGGTGAAAGTGCGTGGAATGCGCCGTGGCTACGCGCTACGTGGCAACGAGAGAGTAGGCCCAGCGAAGTGCTTCAGATGTCTGGAAACCGGGCACATTGCCGTGCAGTATAAAAGCCCAGAGAACAGGAGCGGGTGCTGCATAAAATGTGGGGAGCAGGGACATAAAGCAGCCTCTTGAACTAAGAAGGCATTATGCTTCATCTGCTCAGCGGCCGGAAGGAAGGACGCGAGGCACCAGGCCGGCCGCAGAGACTGCCCAGCCTCCAAAAGCGGTTGCGGAACCCACAGGCCCAGATGCAGTTGATTCAGCTCAATCTGAATCACTGCAGAGCAGCGCAGGATCTGCTGCCGCAGACGGTGCGCGAGCTAGGCTCGGAGGTAGCAATCCTCAGCGAGCCATACAGGATTGGTAGCGGCCGTGGTTGGGTCAGAAGCGGAAGCCGGGTCGGTAATCGACCTCACGTTCGCCAGTAGCGCGCTGGCCCGCCTAGCGCAATGGAGGATCAGCGAGGCCTATACCGCCAGCGACCACGAAGCCGGAGTCCCGCATGGCTCCGTTCTGGGACCCCTGCTCTGGAATTCCCTGTACGACGAAGTCATACGGCTGCCGATGCCTGCCAGCATCACCCTGGTGGGCTTTGCCGACGACGTGGTTATAGTGGTTGTAGCCAAGGAGCTAGCCGCGGCGGAGGCTCGCTCGGATGCGGCCATACAGGCCGTAGAGTCGTGGCTAGCGATCGCAGGTCTGGAGCTGGCGGCGCATAAAACCGAGGCTGTCCTGACATCGAGCCGGAAGGTGGTGGATCGGAGGTACCACAATCCGGTCGCAGCGGGCCATCAAGTAGCTGGGAGTCTTCATCAACACGCGCCTGTCGTTCAAGGAGCACCTGGAGTACGCACACAAGAAGGCTAGCGGGACCGCAGGAGCGCTATCCAGGATGCTTCTCAACACGAGAGGGCCCAAGCAGGCGACGAGGATGCTGCTATCATCGGTAGTAACCTCGCAAATCCTGGTCGCCGACCAGGGCCGAGCGGAAGACAGCGGGCAAGGACCGCTCGACGCATGCCCTCATACCAAACATTACTCGCTGGATGGAACGATCCCATGGGATGGTGGACTACTACCTTACCACCGATGCTTCCGTCAGTACCTGAAGCTGGACTGGTGCCCAGAGTGCGGCACCGGCATTGTGGAAGACGCGGGGCACTTGCTCTTCGAGTGCCGCAGGTTCGTCCTCGAACGGCAGGAGCAAGAGGCGGTTGCCGGATGCGTCATCAACGTGGAAACGCTCGTCCCGAGGATGCTGGACGATAGCTTAGTGTGGGAGGCGGTAGCGGTAATGAAGAAGCTGAGGGTCCAGGAGCGTGGACGGAATGAGCAGCAGGATTAAGGGCGATCCCGCGTAAACGCACACCTTTTCCTCCCTTTCTTCCATCTTTCTCTATTGTAATTGTAATTGTAGCCGTAATTGTAAGTGTAAATGTAATAGTAATGTAAGGTATTAAACTCTGAATAAAAAAAAAACAAGAAAGGAAGCTAACTTCGGCTCACCGAAGTTTGTATACCCTAGCAGAGTTTAAACAAACAATTAAAAAAAATTCTGAAATAATAATAATTTGTTGCCAAATCTCAAATTTGATGGCTATGGTTTGAAACACGGCTAAGCTATGGTTTTTTTATTTTCCTGATTGTTCCTAGGGAAGCTATAGGATATAGTCAGCCGATTTTCATGAAATTAAAATCAAAATTCAGAAATACTAAAATATGGCTAAGTATCAAATTTGGTGAAAATATGTTGAAATCTGACAAAGTTATGGTTTTTTCTTTTATTTTCCTGATTGTTCCTATGGAAGCTATAGGATATAGTAAGCCGATTTTCATGAAATTAAAATCGAAATTCAGGAATACTAAAATATGGGTAACTATCAAATTTGGTGAAAATATGTTGAGAACTGAAAAAGTTATGAATTTTTCTTTTATTTTCCTGATTGTTCCTATGGAAGCTATAGGATATAGTCAGCCGATTTTCATGAAATTAAAATCAAAATTCAGGAATAATAAAATATGGCTAAATATCAAATTTGGTGAAAATATGTTGAAAACTGACAAAGTTATGGTTTTTTCTTTTATTTTCCTGATTGTTCCTATGAAAGCTATAGGATATAGTCAGCCGATTTTCATGAAATTAAAACCGAAATTCGGAAATAATACTAAATGGGCAAATATCAAATTTGGTGAAAATTGGTTGAAAACTGACAAAGTTATAATTGTTTTTTGAAAATTTTTCGGATCGTTCCTCTGGCAGCTATATGATATAGTGGTCCGATCCGGCCCGTTCCGACATATGTACGAGTGAGAGTATATAGAAGCCTAACTGCAAAGTTTCATTCAGATAGCTTTAAAATTGAGGGACTAGTTTGCGTAGAAACGGACAGACGGACATGGCCAGATCGACTCGGCTGTTGATCCTGATCTAAAATATATATACTTTATAGGGTCGGAGATGCTTCCTTCACTGCGTTGCAAACTTTTAACTGAAACTAATATACCCTGCTAGGGTATAAAGATTTCCTTGGAAATAAGAATTTCAAGTGCCTCAAATTTCTGCCTATAATTTAAAATACGGAGTGAGCCCACTACATTTCTGGCTACGATTTTTTTCGTCTTGCATGCCGGCTATAAGATGGAGCTAAAACAAGTAAGAAAGCTACAGTCGAGTGAGCTCGACTGTGAGATACCCGCTACCCATACTTAAACCAGAAAAGCGTCAGGACGCCAGAAAAAACAGTTAATACAATTTTGAACATAACGGACAAATGTAAATGCAAGTGTAATAATGACATGCATACAAATTTACACACACATGTATCTATGTGTGTAAAAACTCGTCATTATTGCATTCAAGCGGCTAATAATTATTACCATTTATTAAAATTGCTTCTCGAATATCTTATAAGATTCTTTTCCGAACACAACCAAGAACTGATAAGAATATTTAGTTGGTCTTATTGGTCAACCAAATGAGGCATGTGGCCATACAAAATTATTTCTTTAACAAGATGGACATACAGTCGGGTGTCCCGACAGTAGAATACCATGTACCATTACAAGGCGTGTCCCAAAGTTATATAAAAGAAAGAGAACAAGAAAGGAAGCTAACTTCGGCTCACCGAAGTTTGTATACCCTAGCAGACTTTAAACAAACAATTAAAAACGAAATTCTGAAATAATAATTTGTTGCCAAATATCAAATTTGATGGCAATGGTTTGAAACACGGCTAAGCTATGGTTTTTTTATTTTCCTGATTGTTCCTATGGAAGCTATAGGATATAGTCAGACGATTTTCATGAAATTAAAATCAAAATTCAGAAATACTAAAATATGGCTAAGTATCAAATTTGGTAAAAATATGTTGAAATCTGACAAAGTTATGGTTTTTTCTTTTATTTTCCTGATTGTTCCTATGGAAGCTATAGGGTATAGTCAGCCGATTTTCATAAAATTAAAATCGAAATTCGGAAATAATACTAAATGGGCAAATATCAAATTTGGTGAAAATTGGTTGAAAACTGACAAAGTTATAATTTTCCTGATTGTTCCTATGGAAGCTATAGGATATAGTCAGCCGATTTTCATGAAATTAAAACCGAAATTCGGAAATAATACTAAATGGGCAAATATCAAATTTGGTGAAAATTGATTGAAAACTGACAAAGTTATAATTGTTTTTTGAAAATTTTTCGGATCGTTCCTCTGGCAGCTTATGATATAGTTGTCCGATCCGGCCCGTTCCGACATATGTACGAGTGAGAGTATATAGAAGCCTAACTGCAAAGTTTCATTCAGATAGCTTTAAAATTGAGGGACTAGTTTGCGTAGAAACGGACAGACGGACAGACGGACATGGCTAGATCGACTCGGCTGTTGATCCTGATCAAGAATATATATACTTTATAGGGTCGGAGATGCTTCCTTCATTGCGTTGCAAACTTCTGACTGAAACTAATATACCCTGCTAGGGTATAAAAAAAAAGACACTGCGGGGATTAAAAATGGGCTGGGACGACGAGCTTCCTCAGCACCTCCAGGTAGATTGAAAAAATTATCGCGCTGACTTACAAGTACTAAACGATATGCAAATTCCAAGACACATATTCGAAGGACGGGTGCCTATCACACAAGAATACGGAGCACCAGTGTACGTGCGAGCCACATAAAAAATAATCAATTATCAGTCCGGTTGCTCTGCTCAAAGTCAAGAGTTACACCGTCAGCTAAAGAGACATTACCGCGGCTAGAGTTATGTGCTGCAGTTTTAAGAGCCTGACCCATAGAGTCCGAAAGGATTTACGTATGCTTGAGGTCAAGGCATCTGTGTTCTTATGGACTGATTCAACTGTAGTCTTGTCCTGGATAAATGCGTCCGCCTCATCATACCACACGTTTGTGGCAAATCGGATCGCAAAAATCCAAGCGGTGTCGCATCAATCTCAGTGGCGTCATGTGTAGTCCGCGAACAACCCTGCTGATATACTACCAAGAGGGATTGCCGCAAGGAAATTAGCAGAGCACAACCTCTGGCTATACGGACCTCTATTCCTACACGGTTCCCGAAACAAGTGGTCCAAGGTACCGGGCATCACTCCCAGCGATATAGAACGACGAGTGAAGCAAGTGAGTTTGCCAACATTTCAAGACCAACTGGAAAGTGAACTATGCAGTTGCAACCACAGCAACTCCTTCTACAAGCTACAACGCATTGTAGCATAAATGATGCGCTTTTGTCATAAACAAAACCGATCTCCGACAACTACTGAGTGTCAGTGAACTGACTCGTGCTAGGACAATCATCTTAAGCACTATTCAAAAAATTGAATTCAGTGTTGAGCGTAAACAACTTCGCATCCACAGAACAGTGGACAAGAGAAGTTCAATTGTCTCGTTGTGTCCAATAATAGGAAATTATGGACTCATCAGAGTCGGAGAGAGGTTAGAAAAATCTAACCTGCCATATTCCGCAAAGCATCAGATCTTGCTTCCCTACAATGATCCAATTGTGAAGATGCTGCTACAAGAGATGCATGACGAGAACATGCATTGCGGAGCACAATCTTTGAGAGCCATAGCGAGACAACAATATTGGATTCTGAAGGACAAGAATGGCCAGAAGCATCATACACAGTTGTGTCAGATGCACAAGGGCACGACCCAAATTGATGCAACAAATCATGGGCAATTTACCGGCGGATCGAGTAACACAGACTCGTTCGTTCTCCAACTCTGGAGTCGACTATTCACCATAAAATCTGTGGAAAAAGGCCATTTAAGGCGCACATAGCAGTATTCTGCTGTTTTGCCACGAAAGCATCTAGAATTAGTAAGCGACCTGACAACAGACGCCTTCCTAGCCGCTCTTCGGCGATTCTTGGGTCGACGTGGAAAGTGTCAGACCATTCATTGTGACAACGCCACGAACTTTGTTGGTGCCAACAACCAGTTAAATGCATTAGAGGAAACAATTTTTACAGAACAGGCCAAGACCATGATCATAAACCTATGCAGTAAGCAGCAGATGGAGTTCAAGTTCATCCCGCCTCGAGTGCCGTCATGTGGCGGCCTATGGGAAGCTGCGGTAAAATCGGCGAAAAGGCTACTGGTACCAGTCACAGCCACAAAACGTCCACACAGCTCCGGTGAGGACACAGCACGGGCAGAAGAAAAAGAGGATGTCCTTCCCGAGCCTCCCAACATTGCTGGTAATGCTACTCATACTCCCGTTAGCAATGGGACAATCAGTAAACGAAACTCCGTTTGCAAATCAGCCAGGAATATTCTACGAACGGCTCGGCACGGCCAGAATGGCAATCTTGGAATGGAAGATACTTATATACTACTAGCAAACCCGGCGAACTTCGTTTGGCCACCAGATGGCTTTTACGTTTTATGTAACATTTCATTTTGTTATTAAAAGATCGAGACAACATTTTTTTTGTTTTATATTTGAAAATGCGTGGGTTTCCGATATAAGATGATGGGAGACGTCAGACGCAAATGATCTTCGTGTTCTCACTCACTGCTCCATTTTATTGGAGTGCTTTTTGGTACTTAAACCACATTTTTTGTTTTTTGGTCTGGCGTTAACACAAATAAAGCGGATGGTTTTCCAACTCGTGAGCACGAAACGTATAACTTTCCATGTGAAAAACAATGATTTTCTAAATTTATGCAGCAAACACTAAGCGATTGGCCTTTCCATCAATTATGGTTGCCACAATCAAATTCGGCATAAGTCTTTTAACCGAAATTCGAGTACCGAATTTCATATCATAATAACTGTACCAACTTTTAGTTGCAAGTTATGTGGTGGAAATCCTGGTAACTCCAGATAGTTCAAAAACTCCGCCAGCCATTTTTGATTGAATGGTGAAATTCAGTGCGTGTACATCATTATTCTTTGCGGCACGAATTGCTCGTTGACTTAACCAATAATAATAATTCTCACAAATGTTTGAGAAAACATTTTCAATAAGAGCTAATTGAGAGTTTACAAATCGGCAAAAGTTGTTGGTAAGAGTAATTAATCCAGATCCGGCAACAACTGGGACTTTTCCATTTCCAGCTATCAATCGTTTTAAAAATTGTGCAGCACTTTGATCATTTTGAAGTTCAACTCTCATACTTGTGATTAGCGATAATGTTTTCACGTTACTCCATAAAGGTGATGTCTTCAGGCATGCTTTCAATTTATCTGTAGGCGTTCCACGGAGAATTACTGGCATTGTCTGCCTGAAATCGTCTGCCAACAATATCATCAGCCGCCAAAGATGTTGTTATTTCGTCGAAGATCCTTTAGTGTGAAGTTAAGTGCTTCAAGTGATTTCTTATGTGCCATTGTGCACTCATCCCAAAGAATAAGCTTGCATTGCATTGTAAGGATGTATTTCTCAGGCCGGGGTAGATACTCATCGGCCCCAGAGTCCTCCACAGAAACATTTATAGTTTGCGGGCACAGGCAAGACTTGTCGGCTGGTGGCCGAATTTAAGGCAGGGAGAGGGGGAGAAACAAAGGCGTGCGCCCATTGTGTGCGCCCGGTCCTGCTCGCGTCCCCGTTCGGAAGCGGTTCAAGGAGTGGCCCCGGTCCCGGGGCGCCGCTCCCACCGCCACCCTACTTGGAGCCGCGGGATGGCTTCGGCCCCGTGCCCCGGGTACCAAAGCCGTTCCGCCCACGATTAGGGGGTTTTAAGTCGCCTGTCGACAAGCGTGACCCCGTAGCCGCGGGGACCACCACTTGCTTCGGGCGAGATGGGCGAGCTTGGGGGGGAGAAGGCCGTCGGCCGGCGTGACCCCGTATGCCGGGGACCAACGCCGGAGTTGGGCGGAGGAATGCCGTCGGCCGGCGTGACCCTGTATGCCGGGGACCAACGCCGGAGTCGGGCGGATGAGGCCTTTGGCCAACGTGACCCCGTATGCCGGGGACCGACGCCGGAGTCAGGCGAGGAAGGCCTTTGGCCGGCGTGACCCCGTATGCCGGGGACCGACGCCGGAGTCAGGCGAGGGAGGAGGGGGGGAGAATATGGAGGCCGGTGAGTTGACTAACGGAGGGGAAATGGAGTCAAATGAGTACGCCAGACTTGCTTAAAAATGTGTCCTTACTTTAATTCACTTATTTTAGCCCTACTCTGCGCCCTAGCCACTCCTATCGCCGTTCTTCTGGGCCCGCCTATCCAGTGGCGGCCCAGGGTTCGTCGTCGCGTGTCGTAGTTCGTTCTTGATTCGCGTCCGTCTTGCTGCCTGGTCCAATTCGCACTCCTCGCAGCGGTCGCCGATCGCCGAGCGATGGGGTTGTTGTTGGTGGCGGTGGTTGGCTGCCGGGCGATGTGTTGTTGTTGGTGGCTTTGTGCCCTAACTAAACTTACTTACTATTCCTTATTCTAATACATTATTTTACCATTAACCTTAGCCTATCCTTAACCTATTATTTTTACAATATTTACAGCCTATCCTTAACCTATTATATGTGTATTTACAATATTTACAGGTGAGGGACCATAATGGTCCCTCACACCCCATCCAGACTTCGGGGTTGAATGCGGACGCGCGTGCCCCTATTAGATAGGGTGACCCGGTACTGGGCCCCGCGGTAGTCCCATATGTACCGCCGGTTGCGGCCCTGGGCGGCGTGGACGTGCTGCCTTATGTGGTCGATGAGCCCGAGGGGTGGCCGTGGCCCCTCGAACTCCCATCCAGCGGGGATGGCGGCCATCGCCTCCTCCGGCTCGGGTCCCTCGTCGTCGCTTCCGTCGTCGTTGCTCCCCTCGGCGGCCTCCTTGTCGCTCTCCTCGGCGGTCTCCTCCTCCTCCAGCTCGCGCTGCACCCGTTCGAGCTCCTCTCTCTCGAGGTGTCGGCGGACGGCGGCTGCTGCGGCCTCCTCTCGTGCCTCGTTGTGTCGATTTCGGAAACGCCAGCGGTAGTCGTCGCAGGCGTCGATGGCCTTGACCCTCTGCACAAGCCGAATTATGGTGCCGCAGGTGGGTTGCAGCGGGCGTCGAGGCGACGGTAGCCGGAGGGCAGCCAGGGCGGTTCTGAATTTGGCGAATACGGCCCTGGTGGCGGCCCGTCGGGTGGACTCCGCCTCGGTAGTGGGCCCTTCGGGTGACTCCAGCAGGGCCTGCATCTGGTTTTCCAGCTCCTCCAGCTGCTGGCGCCGTGGGGTCCGGGGCAGGTTGTCGGTGGCGGGCTCCGGTGACCCAAGAGGAGTGGTGACAGCCGTGGCGGTGGCACCAGGTGTGTGCCATGCCGGCGCGGGTCGCGTACTGCTGTTGGCGGACCGGCCGGCAGGGGGGCTGTCATCCTCCAGGATTATGATGGCGTCCGGGTCTGCCTCTGGATAGCGGGCGGGCCGCCTAGCGGTTGCGGGGCGCCCGGTGTGGTTCTGTCCGGTGGGGTGGCGACGCTGTGCAGCGCCGGTCTCGCTCTTCTGCCCGGCTGGGCCCGTGGAGGTGCGCGCGACTGCGGCAGTCGGGGCTGCGGGCGGCGAAACGGCGCGTGCTGCCGACTTTGCGGCCCGGTTTGTCGACGGGGCGGACCGGTACGAGGCCCGGTGGTCCGTCGGCCAGTTGGACGGCCGCGGTGAGGTCCCGCGGTTCGCTGTTCATGACTTCTAGAACGTCATCCAGGGACAGGCCCTCGCACCAATTCGGGCTGATGGTCGGCGATCGTGCGGGGGTCTCGTTGCCGGTGGCGAGTCCATGTGAGTTTTATATTTGTATTATATATTTTATATATTTTTTTTCTCTTCCTTTTGAATCCCGGGTATGATAGATGTGACTTTCGCGGGCGAAAATGAGAGAGCTTTTGATCGCGAGGTTGCCCGATCGTCCGGAACGTGGGAAGTCGGTAATCGAGAATGCCGTATTCGATTAAAGTAATTGATCGGGACCGGTCGATCTGGCAACTCCGTGGTTTTGTTTTGCATATCGATAGGGCCGCGGTATTTTTTTAAACCTCGCGCGCTCGTGGTATTTTTGCGGGATTTTCTGTTTTGTCGTGCCGTGGGCACACTACGTCGGTGGGCCTGGTATCCGGTGCACCTTGGTGACCGTGATTTTCCCCAGCGGGGTGGGGACGTTGGACGGGCATGCCGTCAGCAAGTGGCCCCCATGATACGGCCGTGCCCTGGACATGGCGGCCGTCTAGATGGCAGCGCCTTTGTCGTCGTCGGGTGCGGTGGTCTGGCTTTTGTCTAGGTTGATGTTCTCGTTGGTCTCGCCGTCGCCTTCGTCGTTGCTATCGCCGTCGGGCGGATGGTAGGGCTTCTGGAAGCTGATACTTGCCGTGCGGCGCTTGCGTATCGCCGGGTCCTTAAGTCGGACGATGTTTGGTGAGAGAAATTTCACCACCACATACGGCCCGTCGTATTTTGCGGCGAGCTTGGCTGCCAAGCCCTCGGCGGCGTTTGACAGCGCGTGCCGGAGTAGTAGAACTTGGGCGCCTAGGGCTGGCCTCCATTCTCGGCGTCGTAGGTTAAAGTGCCTCCCCTGCTCGGCAGAGGCACGTTCGGCGTTGTCCCGGGCGACTTTGAAGATCTCCTGCAACTGTTGACTGCGCTCCTCCGGTGTGGGCGAAACGTTGCCTCGACCGGGCGTAACCTCGTCGTAGAGGTTGTTTGGTAGCCGCGGCTCGCGGCCTTGTACCAAGAAGGCTGGGCTGAAGCCGGTGGTGTCCGATACGCTGCTGTTCATGGCTAGAGATATCTCTGGCAGTAGCTGATCCCAGGTGTGCTGCGGCTCTTCTCCCAGGTATTGGCGATCATTGTTTTCGCCATCCTATTGGCCCTCCAGTGGGGTTCTGGCGAGGAGTGTACGGCGCGGTAAACTGGAGTTCCACACCCAGGGCTTTGCAGAAACGCTGAAAGGCTCTACTTGTGAATTGAGTCCCGTTGTCACAAACTAGAGTTTTCGGGATTGCGAAGCGGCTGAGTATGCGTTCCCTGAACGCGCGTTCCAGATAGGACACGGTAGCTCGTCGCAAGGGTATTAGCTCGACCCACTTGCTGAACGAGGCTAGAAATACGAGCAGGAACGTATTTCCCTGTTTGGATCGTGGTAATGGACCGACGAAGTCCGCACAGATCACTTGGAAAGGTTCGTCGACCTGGCGTGTGAACATCTTTCCAGCGGCCTTCTCTTGGCTGACCTTGAAGCGCTGGCAGCTCAAGCATCGGCGCACGTAGTTGGCTACTTCCCGGAATAATCCGGGCCAGTAGTATCTCTGGGCCACTCAGGTACATGTTTTGCGTATCCCGAAATGTCCGGCTGTCGGATGGTCGTGGCATTCCTCCAGCACCCTTCTTCGGGAGTCCGCTCCGACGCAGAGTTTCCAGGGCGTGTAGTCTTTCTCCTCCAGACGCAGGCCTATGTGGCGGTACAGTTGTCCGTTCTCCTCCCGATAGTCAGGATACTTGGCTGAATCCGGCGAAGCATCTTAGCGATCCACTTACAGGCAGTACTCTGCGCTTGCACCTGCTGCAGGGTGGCCAGTGGTTGGCGCGAAAGGGCGTCGGCAACCAAGTTTTGCGTCCCTCGTCGATAGCTGATGTCATACTGGAACTGCTGCAATTCCAACGCCCACCGAGCGATCCTGCCCGTGGGGTTGTCAATGGAATTGAGCCACTTCAGCGAGTGGTGGTCTGTCAGCACCTCAAAGCGGTATACCTCCAGGTAGCAACTCATCTTGCGAATAGCCCACACTATCGCGAGGCACTCCTTTACCGTCACGGAATAGTTGCGTTCCGCTGTGTTTAGTCGACGGCTGGCGTATGCGATGACTCTCTCCTGCGCATCTATGGTTTAGGTAAGCACCGCCCCAATGCCATAGTCACTCGCGTCGTTCTGCAGCGTGAATTTCTCGGCAAAGTCGGGACAAGCGAGGATCGGGGCTTGTGTGAGTAGCTCCTTCAGGCCCTGGAATGCCTGCTCCTGCTTCTCGGACCACTCCCATTTCCTGTCCTTTTTGAGTAAGGCAGTCATGGACTCTACTACGTCGGCGAAATTTGGTACAAAGCGTCAGTACCAAGACGTAATGCCCAGGCATTGGCGAATCTCCTTGAGGTTCGTCGGTGCTGTCAGCTCCCATATGGGGGAAATCTTCTCGGGGTCGGTGTGAATGCCGGCCTCGCTGATTACGTGTCCGAGATATGTGGTGCTCCTCTGGAAGAACTTGCACTTTTCCTTGTTCAGGCGAAGATGAGCTTCCCTCAGCCGTCGGAATACTTCACGTAGGTTTTCCACGTGCTCCTGCAGCATGGAACCGATCACGATGATGTCATTGAGATACGCGAAGGCGTGGGGCTCTATATCCGGACCGATGAATGTGTCGAGAGCGCGTTGGAAAGTGGCCGGGGCCGAGTGTAGGCCAAAAGGCATCACTTTCCAATAGAAAAGTCTGCGGCCAGGCACGGTGAACGCAGTGCACTCACGGCTGGCGGGAGCTACCGGTATCTGCCAGTATCCGTTCTTCAAGCCCAGCGTCGAGATGAAGCGTGCGTTGCGAAGGCGTTGGAGGATGTGGTGTATCCGTGGCAGTGGGTACGCGTCAGGAATAGAGTTTTCATTCAGCTGGCGGTAATCGATGCACATGCGCACGTCGGCGTTCTTCTTAGCGGCGATGACGATCGGCGCTCTATGCGGGCTCTTGGATGGCTCGATCCTCCCGTCGACCTCATGGCTGGGTTCCGCGGATGATAGCGCTGTTTGATCGGCTTATCATTCCGCATGATAATGCTGTGCTCGGCGATATGTGATATTCCGGTCAGCTGGTCGAACCGCGCGAGTTCCTGATCGAGGAATGCTCCGATCCAAGGTTCTGGGTAGCTTTCGTCGCGGTCGTGGGAGTGTGTTTCCCCGTCTGGGTCGTAGGAGGCCCAGCTCGGGGCTGCAGTGGTGTCGTGGAGTACGCCCTTGTAGAACAGTCGATGAATGCGTTCGTGAAGCGGCTTGTTGCTCTGCCGGTGCGGCAGTCGAGGGATGCGCTCGCGGAGCGGCAGTCGAAGGATGCGCTCGCGAAGCGGCTTCGTGCTCGGCCTGTAGAACAGTCGATGAATGCGCTCGCGGAGCGGCAGTCGAAGGATGCGCTCGCGGAGCGGCTTGTTGCTCGGCCTGTATAACAGTCGATGATTGCGCTCGCGGAGCGGCTTGTTGCTCTGCCGGTGCGGCAGTCGAGGGATGCGCTCGCGGAGCGGCTTGTTGCCGTGAGACGGCTGGTGATGATTCCGGTGGTTGAGGCGGCCCGAGGGTGATTTCGGCCCCGCCGCATCGTAGCGTGGTTTTCCCATGGCATAGGAAATCCATTCCTAAGAGCAGGTCGTCCAGGACATCCGCCATGACGAGGGCCACGAGGCTGATTCGGGACTCCCCACGCTGTATGGTGATCCGAAGGGCATGGCTGACTCGTCGATGGGACCCGTCCGCAAGTTGTACGCGGGAGTCTATCGTTCGACTGTTGTCGTTGGTCCGAAGTCGGCTGGCTAGGCGCTCGCTGATAAAGCTGTGCGAGGCCCCCGTATCCAAGGTAGCGGTGAGGGAGAGTCCCTCGACCGTGACCTTAGCGCGGATACGGCCGTTTTCCTGGCTGTGGATTGGTGCCACTGCGGCGGAAGATTCGGTGGGGCTCTCGGGTAACTCCCGGATAGTCGAGGCCCTTGTCCGTTTCCCGGCGGCAGCGCCCGGCAGCAGTCGATCGTTCGGATGCTTCGCTGCCCGCAATCCCAACAGAACATAATCCGGGGATTACGACATTCCGTCGCAACGTGTCCATCCTGTCCGCAGTTGCGGCAGGCACTGGCGACGTTGATCCGCCCCTCGAGCGGAGGTGCTCGTGGTGGCTCACTCGGGTTTGAGGTTGGAATCCGGCGAGAGGTGTCCGCATGATTGACCCGCGGTCGCGTTGGCTGTGGTGCCGAAGGAGCGGCGGCGTGGCTCGGGATTGCCCGGTTCCTTGTGTGGTCTGCGTCGTTGTTCTGGTATGGCCAGACGATTGAGCACGTCGTCAGTGTGATCCGGCTGTCTTGCAAAGGCGTACAGTCGAGTTTGCTGTTCCTCTACTGTTCCTCTTTGCTCAAGCCCCAGCTCAAGAAGGACGGCTTCCAGCTCATGCTTCTTTCGATAGGATATCCAGGACACTCCCATCGTGGACTTGGTTTGCTGTTGGTTGTTGGTTGATAGTTCACGGTTGGGTTGGGGTATTCTTGAGGATCCTTTCGCGACGTAAACTGAAGCGCGACCGAATGTTCACTGGACTAGACGTAGTCCTGATGGGTATCCTTGAGGATAATTGTTATTTGTTAGTATTATCCTTGAGGATCCTTGTTTTCGCGTTTCGCGTTGACGAGGGTGGGTTTTTGTTCTCGGGTTTTGTTTGCTTTATTGTGGCTCTGTTGGTGAGCTTGCGCAGACTGTGTTCTTCGTTGTCGTTCTGTTGGTAAGCTTGCGCAGAGTGTTGTTCTTCGTTGTCGTTCTGTTGGTAAGCTTGCGCAGACTGTGTAGATACAGTCTGGTGTCCGCCTTTTATGCAGACTGCGCAGCCGCAGCTTCCCTTCGTGGCAGAGAAAGCTCTGGTGCGAGAGTGCGTCGGCAGCGACGTCATTGTCTATCGTCTCTGTCTCTGTCCTGCTCTTTGTCCTGCTTTTGCCTATATTTCGTGTGCGTCGACGAGGTTGGACCTTGTGTCCCTTGCCTATGTTTCGCGTCGTGTGCGTCGACGATGTTGGACCTCGTGTCGCTTGCCTATGTTTCGCGTCGTGTGCGTCGACGATGTTGGACCTCGTGTCCCTTGCCTATGTTTTGCGTCGTGTGCGCCGACGATGTTCGAAGCAAATGTTCGGAGCGTACCCTCGCTGTTGCTAGGCGAGACTGTACCTCCTGATGCGCCTGTGTGCCTATGTTTGGCGTCGTGTGCGTCGACGATGTTCAAAGCTTCTCTCAAGCGTACGTTTCGCTGTTGCTAAGCGAAGCTGTACGTATCGTGACCCGAGAAAATGGGCGTGGGCGACCGCGTGCATTTTTACGATTTTCCGTTTCTAACCTAACTTTTCGACTCCCCTCGCTGCCTAAAGCGTGGGGCTTTAATCCACGGGATTTTCTGTGCCCTTCTGATCCTGCAAATCCTGCCTAGTCCCTGTTCGGGCGCCATTCTGTAGGGATGTATTTCTCAGGCCGGGGTAGATACTCATCGGCCCCAGAGTCCTCCACAGAAACATTTATAGTTTGCGGGGACAGGCAAGACTTGTCGGCTAGTGGCCGAATTTAAGGCAGGGAGGGGGGGAGAAACAGGGGCGTGCGCCCATTGTGTGCGCCCGGTCCTGCTCGCGTAACAGGCGCCCCGTTCGGGAGCGGTTCAAGGAGGGGCCCCGGTCCCGGGGACCAACAGACGGAGGGATGCCGTCGGCCGGCGTGATCCCGTATGCCGGGGACCAACGCCGGAGTCAGGCGGGGGGATGCCGTCGGCCGGCGTGACCCCGTATCCCGGGGACCAACGCCGGAGTCGGGCGGAGGAGACCTTTGGCCGACGTGACCCCGTATGCCGGGGACCGACGCCGGAGTCAGGCGAGGAAGGCCTTTGGCCGGCGTGACCCCGTATGCCGGGGACCGACGCCGGAGTCAGGCGAGGGAGGAGGGGGGGAGAATATGGAGGCCGGTGAGTTGACTAAGGGAGGGGAAATGGAGCCAAATAAGTACGCCAGACTTGCTTAAAAATGTGTCCTTACTTTTATTCACTTATTTTAGCCCTACTCTGCGCCCTAGCCACTCCTACCGCCGTTCTTCTGACCCGGTACTGGGCCCCGCGGTAGTCCCATATGTACCGCCGGTTGCGGCCCTGGGCGGCGTGGACGTGCTGCCTTATGTGGTCGATGAGCCCGAGGGGTGGCCGTGGCCCCTCGAACTCCCATCCAGCGGGGATGGCGGCCATCGCCTCCTCCGGCTCGGGTCCCTCGTCGTCGCTTCCGTCGTCGTTGCTCCCCTCGGCGGCCTCCTCGTCGCTCTCCTCGGCGGTCTCCTCCTCCTCCAGCTCGCGCTGCACCCGTTCGAGCTCCTCTCTCTCGAGGTGTCGGCGGACGGCGGCTGCTGCGGCCTCCTCTCGTGCCTCGTTGTGTCGATTTCGGAAACGCCAGCGGTAGTCGTCGCAGGCGTCGATGGCCTTGACCCTCTGCACAAGCCGAATTATGGTGCCGCAGGTGGGTTGCAGCGGGCGTCGAGGCGACGGTAGCCGGAGGGCAGCCAGGGCGGTTCTGAATTTGGCGAATACGGCCCTGGTGGCGGCCCGTCGGGTGGACTCCGCCTCGGTAGTGGGCCCTTCGGGTGACTCCAGCAGGGCCTGCATCTGGTTTTCCAGCTCCTCCAGCTGCTGGCGCCGTGGGGTCCGGGGCAGGTTGTCGGTGGCGGGCTCCGGTGACCCAAGAGGAGTGGTGACAGCCGTGGCGGTGGCACCAGGTGTGTGCCATGCCGGCGCGGGTCGCGTACTGCTGTTGGCGGACCGGCCGGCAGGGGGGCTGTCATCCTCCAGGATTATGATGGCGTCCGGGTCTGCCTCTGGATAGCGGGCGGGCCGCCTAGCGGTTGCGGGGCGCCCGGTGTGGTTCTGTCCGGTGGGGTGGCGACGCTGTGCAGCGCCGGTCTCGCTCTTCTGCCCGGCTGGGCCCGTGGAGGTGCGCGCGACTGCGGCAGTCGGGGCTGCGGGCGGCGAAACGGCGCGTGCTGCCGACTTTGCGGCCCGGTTTGTCGACGGGGCGGACCGGTACGAGGCCCGGTGGTCCGTCGGCCAGTTGGACGGCCGCGGTGAGGTCCCGCGGTTCGCTGTTCATGACTTCTAGAACGTCATCCAGGGACAGGCCCTCGCACCAATTCGGGCTGATGGTCGGCGATCGTGCGGGGGTCTCGTTGCCGGTGGCGAGTCCATGTGAGTTTTATATTTGTATTATATATTTTATATATTTTTTTTTTCTTCCTTTTGAATCCCGGGTATGATAGATGTGACTTTCGCGGGCGAAAATGAGAGAGCTTTTGATCGCGAGGTTGCCCGATCGTCCGGAACGTGGGAAGTCGGTAATCGAGAATGCCGTATTCGATTAAAGTAATTGATCGGGACCGGTCGATCTGGCAACTCCGTGGTTTTGTTTTGCATATCGATAGGGCCGCGGTATTTTTTTAAACCTCGCGTGCTCGTGGTATTTTTGCGGGATTTTCTGTTTTGTCGTGCCGTGGGCACACTACGTCGGTGGGCCTGGTATCCGGTGCACCTTGGTGACCGTGATTTTCCCCAGCGGGGTGGGGACGTTGGACGGGCATGCCGTCAGCAAGTGGCCCCCATGATACGGCCGTGCCCTGGACATGGCGGCCGTCTAGATGGCAGCGCCTTTGTCGTCGTCGGGTGCGGTGGTCTGGCTTTTGTCTAGGTTGATGTTCTCGTTGGTCTCGCCGTCGCCTTCGTCGTTGCTATCGCCGTCGGGCGGATGGTAGGGCTTCTGGAAGCTGATACTTGCCGTGCGGCGCTTGCGTATCGCCGGGTCCTTAAGTCGGACGATGTTTGGTGAGAGAAATTTCACCACCACATACGGCCCGTCGTATTTTGCGGCGAGCTTGGCTGCCAAGCCCTCGGCGGCGTTTGACAGCGCGTGCCGGAGTAGTAGAACTTGGGCGCCTAGGGCTGGCCTCCATTCTCGGCGTCGTAGGTTAAAGTGCCTCCCCTGCTCGGCAGAGGCACGTTCGGCGTTGTCCCGGGCGACTTTGAAGATCTCCTGCAACTGTTGACTGCGCTCCTCCGGTGTGGGCGAAACGTTGCCTCGACCGGGCGTAACCTCGTCGTAGAGGTTGTTTGGTAGCCGCGGCTCGCGGCCTTGTACCAAGAAGGCTGGGCTGAAGCCGGTGGTGTCCGATACGCTGCTGTTCATGGCTAGAGATATCTCTGGCAGTAGCTGATCCCAGGTGTGCTGCGGCTCTTCTCCCAGGTATTGGCGATCATTGTTTTCGCCGTCCTATTGGCCCTCCAGTGGGGTTCTGGCGAGGAGTGTACGGCGCGGTAAACTGGAGTTCCACACCCAGGGCTTTGCAGAAACGCTGAAAGGCTCTACTTGTGAATTGAGTCCCGTTGTCACAAACTAGAGTTTTCGGGATTGCGAAGCGGCTGAGTATGCGTTCCCTGAACGCGCGTTCCAGATAGGACACGGTAGCTCGTCGCAAGGGTATTAGCTCGACCCACTTGCTGAACGAGGCTAGAAATACGAGCAGGAACGTATTTCCCTGTTTGGATCGTGGTAATGGACCGACGAAGTCCGCACAGATCACTTGGAAAGGTTCGTCGACCTGGCGTGTGAACATCTTTCCAGCGGCCTTCTCTTGGCTGATTTTGAAGCGCTGGCAGCTCAAGCATCGGCGCACGTAGTTGGCTACTTCCCGGAATAATCCGGGCCAGTAGTATCTCTGGGCCACTCAGGTACATGTTTTGCGTATCCCGAAATGTCCGGCTGTCGGATGGTCGTGGCATTCCTCCAGCACCCTTCTTCGGGAGTCCGCTCCGACGCAGAGTTTCCAGGGCGTGTAGTCTTTCTCCTCCAGACGCAGGCCTATGTGGCGGTACAGTTGTCCGTTCTCCTCCCGATAGTCAGGATACTTGGCTGAATCCGGCGAAGCATCTTAGCGATCCACTTACAGGCAGTACTCTGCGCTTGCACCTGCTGCAGGGTGGCCAGTGGTTGGCGCGAAAGGGCGTCGGCAACCAAGTTTTGCGTCCCTCGTCGATAGCTGATGTCATACTGGAACTGCTGCAATTCCAACGCCCACCGAGCGATCCTGCCCGTGGGGTTGTCAATGGAATTGAGCCACTTCAGCGAGTGGTGGTCTGTCAGCACCTCAAAGCGGTATACCTCCAGGTAGCAACTCATCTTGCGAATAGCCCACACTATCGCGAGGCACTCCTTTACCGTCACGGAATAGTTGCGTTCCGCTGTGTTTAGTCGACGGCTGGCGTATGCGATGACTCTCTCCTGCGCATCTATGGTTTAGGTAAGCACCGCCCCAATGCCATAGTCACTCGCGTCGTTCTGCAGCGTGAATTTCTCGGCAAAGTCGGGACAAGCGAGGATCGGGGCTTGTGTGAGTAGCTCCTTCAGGCCCTGGAATGCCTGCTCCTGCTTCTCGGACCACTCCCATTTCCTGTCCTTTTTGAGTAAGGCAGTCATGGACTCTACTACGTCGGCGAAATTTGGTACAAAGCGTCAGTACCAAGACGTAATGCCCAGGCATTGGCGAATCTCCTTGAGGTTCGTCGGTGCTGTCAGCTCCCATATGGGGGAAATCTTCTCGGGGTCGGTGTGAATGCCGGCCTCGCTGATTACGTGTCCGAGATATGTGGTGCTCCTCTGGAAGAACTTGCACTTTTCCTTGTTCAGGCGAAGATGAGCTTCCCTCAGCCGTCGGAATACTTCACGTAGGTTTTCCACGTGCTCCTGCAGCATGGAACCGATCACGATGATGTCATTGAGATACGCGAAGGCGTGGGGCTCTATATCCGGACCGATGAATGTGTCGAGAGCGCGTTGGAAAGTGGCCGGGGCCGAGTGTAGCCCAAAAGGCATCACTTTCCAATAGAAAAGTCTGCGGCCAGGCACGGTGAACGCAGTGCACTCACGGCTGGCGGGAGCTACCGGTATCTGCCAGTATCCGTTCTTCAAGCCCAGCGTCGAGATGAAGCGTGCGTTGCGAAGGCGTTGGAGGATGTGGTGTATCCGTGGCAGTGGGTACGCGTCAGGAATAGAGTTTTCATTCAGCTGGCGGTAATCGATGCACATGCGCACGTCGGCGTTCTTCTTAGCGGCGATGACGATCGGCGCGCTATGCGGGCTCTTGGATGGCTCGATCCTCCCGTCGACCTCATGGCTGGGTTCCGCGGATGATAGCGCTGTTTGATCGGCTTATCATTCCGCATGATAATGCTGTGCTCGGCGATATGTGATATTCCGGTCAGCTGGTCGAACCGCGCGAGTTCCTGATCGAGGAATGCTCCGATCCAAGGTTCTGGGTAGCTTTCGTCGCGGTCGTGGGAGTGTGTTTCCCCGTCTGGGTCGTAGGAGGCCCAGCTCGGGGCTGCAGTGGTGTCGTGGAGTACGCCCTTGTAGAACAGTCGATGAATGCGTTCGTGAAGCGGCTTGTTGCTCTGCCGGTGCGGCAGTCGAGGGATGCGCTCGCGGAGCGGCAGTCGAAGGATGCGCTCGCGAAGCGGCTTCGTGCTCGGCCTGTAGAACAGTCGATGAATGCGCTCGCGGAGCGGCAGTCGAAGGATGCGCTCGCGGAGCGGCTTGTTGCTCGGCCTGTATAACAGTCGATGATTGCGCTCGCGGAGCGGCTTGTTGCTCTGCCGGTGCGGCAGTCGAGGGATGCGCTCGCGGAGCGGCTTGTTGCCGTGAGACGGCTGGTGATGATTCCGGTGGTTGAGGCGGCCCGAGGGTGATTTCGGCCCCGCCGCATCGTAGCGTGGTTTTCCCATGGCATAGGAAATCCATTCCTAAGAGCAGGTCGTCCAGGACATCCGCCATGACGAGGGCCACGAGGCTGATTCGGGACTCCCCACGCTGTATGGTGATCCGAAGGGCATGGCTGACTCATCGATGGGACCCGTCCGCAAGTTGTACGCGGGAGTCTATCGTTCGACTGTTGTCGTTGGTCCGAAGTCGGCTGGCTAGGCGCTCGCTGATAAAGCTGTGCGAGGCCCCCGTATCCAAGGTAGCGGTGAGGGAGAGTCCCTCGACCGTGACCTTAGCGCGGATACGGCCGTTTTCCTGGCTGTGGATTGGTGCCACTGCGGCGGAAGATTCGGTGGGGCTCTCGGGTAACTCCCGGATAGTCGAGGCCCTTGTCCGTTTCCCGGCGGCAGCGCCCGGCAGCAGTCGATCGTTCGGATGCTTCGCTGCCCGCAATCCCAACAGAACATAATCCGGGGATTACGACATTCCGTCGCAACGTGTCCATCCTGTCCGCAGTTGCGGCAGGCACTGGCGACGTTGATCCGCCCCTCGAGCGGAGGTGCTCGTGGTGGCTCACTCGGGTTTGAGGTTGGAATCCGGCGAGAGGTGTCCGCATGATTGACCCGCGGTCGCGTTGGCTGTGGTGCCGAAGGAGCGGCGGCGTGGCTTGGGATTGCCCGGTTCCTTGTGTGGTCTGCGTCGTTGTTCTGGTATGGCCAGACGATTGAGCACGTCGTCAGTGTGATCCGGCTGTCTTGCAAAGGCGTACAGTCGAGTTTGCTGTTCCTCTACTGTTCCTCTTTGCTCAAGCCCCAGCTCAAGAAGGACGGCTTCCAGCTCATGCTTCTTTCGATAGGATATCCAGGACACTCCCATCGTGGACTTGGTTTGCTGTTGGTTGTTGGTTGATAGTTCACGGTTGGGTTCGTGTAATCTTGAGGATCCTTTCGCGACGTAAACTGAAGCGCGACCGAATGTTCACTGGACTAGACGTAGTCCTGATGGGTATCCTTGAGGATAATTGTTATTTGTTAGTATTATCCTTGAGGATCCTTGTTTTCGCGTTTCGCGTTGACGAGGGTGGGTTTTTGTTCTCGGGTTTTGTTTGCTTTATTGTGGCTCTGTTGGTGAGCTTGCGCAGACTGTGTTCTTCGTTGTCGTTCTGTTGGTAAGCTTGCGCAGAGTGTTGTTCTTCGTTGTCGTTCTGTTGGTAAGCTTGCGCAGACTGTGTAGATACAGTCTGGTGTTCGCCTTTTATGCAGACTGCGCAGCCGCAGCTTCCCTTCGTGGCAGAGAAAGCTCTGGTGCGAGAGTGCGTCGGCAGCGACGTCATTGTCTATCGTCTCTGTCTCTGTCCTGCTCTTTGTCCTGCTTTTGCCTATATTTCGTGTGCGTCGACGAGGTTGGACCTTGTGTCCCTTGCCTATGTTTCGCGTCGTGTGCGTCGACGATGTTGGACCTCGTGTCGCTTGCCTATGTTTCGCGTCGTGTGCGTCGACGATGTTGGACCTCGTGTCCCTTGCCTATGTTTTGCGTCGTGTGCGCCGACGATGTTCGAAGCAAATGTTCGGAGCGTACCCTCGCTGTTGCTAGGCGAGACTGTACCTCCTGATGCGCCTGTGTGCCTATGTTTGGCGTCGTGTGCGTCGACGATGTTCAAAGCTTCTCTCAAGCGTACGTTTCGCTGTTGCTAAGCGAAGCTGTACGTATCGTGACCCGAGAAAATGGGCGTGGGCGACCGCGTGCATTTTTACGATTTTCCGTTTCTAACCTAACTTTTCGACTCCCCTCGCTGCCTAAAGCGTGGGGCTTTAATCCACGGGATTTTCTGTGCCCTTCTGATCCTGCAAATCCTGCCTAGTCCCTGTTCGGGCGCCATTCTGTAGGGATGTATTTCTCAGGCCGGGGTAGATACTCATCGGCCCTAGAGTCCTCCACAGAAACATTTATAGTTTGCGGGGACAGGCAAGACTTGTCGGCTAGTGGCCGAATTTAAGGCAGGGAGGGGGGGAGAAACAGGGGCGTGCGCCCATTGTGTGCGCCCGGTCCTGCTCGCGTAACAGGCGCCCCGTTCGGGAGCGGTTCAAGGAGGGGCCCCGGTCCCGGGGACCAACAGACGGAGGGATGCCGTCGGCCGGCGTGATCCCGTATGCCGGGGACCAACGCCGGAGTCAGGCGGGGGGATGCCGTCGGCCGGCGTGACCCCGTATCCCGGGGACCAACGCCGGAGTCGGGCGGAGGAGACCTTTGGCCGACGTGACCCCGTATGCCGGGGACCGACGCCGGAGTCAGGCGAGGAAGGCCTTTGGCCGGCGTGACCCCGTATGCCGGGGACCGACGCCGGAGTCAGGCGAGGGAGGAGGGGGGGAGAATATGGAGGCCGGTGAGTTGACTAAGGGAGGGGAAATGGAGCCAAATAAGTACGCCAGACTTGCTTAAAAATGTGTCCTTACTTTTATTCACTTATTTTAGCCCTACTCTGCGCCCTAGCCACTCCTACCGCCGTTCTTCTGGGCCCGCCTATCCGGTGGCAGCCCAGGGTTCGTCGTCGCGTGTCGTAGTTCGTTCTTGATTCGCGTCCGTCTTGCTGCCTGGTCCAATTCGCACTCCTCGCAGCCGAATTTTTCCGTCGCGATCGTTGCTGTCCGCAGCGATCTCCTCGTCTGGCGTCGGCAGCGGTGTTTTTGCGTGCAGATCGCGACACTCAGGCTGTCTCGTTCTGCCGCAGGGCTCGACTCGTGTTCGAAGCTGCCCTTGTTGCCGGCGGTGAGCTTATGTGTGTTGGAGGTGACGCTCAGGCCATCTCTCTCCTTCATGCCGGGTTCGCTTCGAGCATGTTGCCGTTGGCTGCTGTTCTCTGTTATGTGATGTTTTCTTGGCGTCGGCTGGCCGCCGAACGATGTGTTGTTGTTGGTGGCGGTCGCCGATCGCCGAGCGATGGGGTTGTTGTTGGTGGCGGTGGTAGGCTGCCGGGCGATGTGTTGTTTTTGGTGGCTTCGTGCCCTAACTAAACTTACTTACTATTTCTTATTCTAATACATTATTTTACCCTTAACCTTCGCCTATCCTTAACCTATTACTTTTACAATATTTACAGCCTATCCTTAACCTATATATGTATTTACAATATTTACAGGTGGGGGACCATAATGGTCCCTCACAGTATCAACAATTTTTTCATTGCATTGGATCGGGAAAGATTGCATATGGGATTGTTTTTTTAATTTTTTTTTTTTCGACCGAGTCCCAACGAGGCCCACCTCCCGCCCAACTGACCGAGGGGCGCAGCCGCGTGACGTACGGCACGAACGCGTACTAGATAGACGCGAGAGAGGAAAAATAGAATAGAACGAGGAAAATTAGGATACACTACACTGATAGAAAAAATCAAGAATTGTTGTCATAAAATGGAGAATTTTTCGATCTTGTTTTGAGATTATTGTTCATTATATCAAAAATTTTTTAATTCTAAATTCAAGACTTTTTAAATCTTATTTAAAACGGTAAAATAAATAATAAATAAGTTTTAAATAAGAATAATAAACTTTGAATTGTGAAAAAAAATCTTAAAACATTATCAATTAAAAAAATAAAACAACACTTTGTTTTTTATTTTTTATTTATATATTTCAATTGAATTTATTTTAATTTTTATCTCTAAATTTTTTTTTCCTGGACTGGGTGGGGTTCGAACCTGGGACTCTGTGTCTCTCAGACCAGGCCCTTACACAACGCGCCACGAAACCAACTTGGAATAGGACGGCAATATGTACATATGTACTCCCTCTGTAAAACTAAGAATGCAAAAATCTTAATTTAAGACATTTTTTTCTTGATATTAATCTTTGTTTGGTATTGTTTTACGAATATTTCTTATTGTTTTGAGAATATTTTGTATTATTTTAAGCTTTTTTTTAAGAATGTAAAAAATCTTAAATCTAGGTTCTTTTGGGCTTGAGTAAACCATATAGAATTTTCGTACTTATATTAAGAATTAACTTTAAGAATGCACAAAATCTTAAAAGACAATTTTTTTTCTATCAGTGTACGGGCAAGTACTACAAGCAATACAGTTTTTAGGTTTTGAAGGCTTTTTATGCCTTAAATACTACTAAAAAGGCGATTGTAATCAGTTCATAAAACCCTAAAGGGTTAATGTACTTCAAACTCACGCCTATAGTGGTTAACTACTAGGGGGATAAAATTTCTAGATGAAAGACGGGGAACATGGAAATTGAGCTGCCCAAGCAGGTAGGGGCTCTCCACATCGTCGTGAATAAGTTTATGTAGAAAGACGACGCCAAGCATCGTCCTACGGTTAGTTTAAGAAGGTAAATTAATTAGGAGAAGTCTACTAAAGTAAGACGGTAATCTAAGATTAGCATCCCAGGGTAGGCCACCTAGGTCATCAACAACTTTCCAAAGAGCAATCGTTAAGCATATACGTGGCAGGGAGAGGAGTGGTGCGAGGAAATGTCATCAGTTTGCATTTAGAGCTGTTGAGATATAAATCGTTAGCATGACACCATGCTTGAAAGTTATCGAGATCCGATTGCATGTCTGATTGGCGTGAACTGTCCCTATACTGCACGCAAAGTTTAACATCATCAGCATACATGAGTACTCTGGATTTGGTTAGAACCTGCGGCAAATCGTTGATAATCAATGTAAATACTAATGGTCCCAGGTAGCTACCCTGTGGGACGCCAGAAGTGGCACTTAGGATATTGGATAGAACATTTCTGAACAGAACCTTTTGGGACCTGTCACTTAGATAACTCGAAATCCACTTAAAAAGATCACTTGGAAACCCCAATGAATCAAGTTTCCTAACCAGAAGAGAATGATTAACCGAGTCGAAAGCTTTACTAAAGTCCGTGTAAATGACATCGGTTTGAAAGTTTTGTTGGAAACCCCTAATAACGAAAGAGGTGAGTTCCAGAAGATTGGTCGTGGTTGATCTTCGCCTCATAAAACCATGCTGACATGGAGAGATGACGGATCTGCATAGATATTGCAAGTGAGGAGTGATTACATTCTCGAAAAGTTTGGGGATTGCCGATAACTTAGAGATACCTCTATAGTTACTGGCATCCGACTTGCTAACTTTTTTGTGGAGAGGAATAACAAATGATTCCCTCCAAATAAGGGGAAATTCTGAGGATTCTAAAGATAAGGTAAACAATTTAAGAAGGGGGTTACACAGCGTCTCGGAGCAATACCTTAGCATAGAGCCCGGTATTCCATCAGGACCTGGTGAATATACTGGCTTAACACGTTGAAGATCAAGAATAAGTGAGCTTTCGTTTAAAATAGGACTGAAGAATAGGTTCGAACTGGACATAGCTGGAGAAAATGTATGATCTGAAGATGTTGAGGAAGAATATGTGGTTTTAAAAAACTCAGCGAAGAGATTGACTATTGCTTGATCAGAATTTACAGTATAACGTGGGTATAACGTGGGTTTACGTTTAGAGTTAACAAAGTTATAAAACTGTTTGGGGTCCTGCGTGAACTGGACCTTGCAACGAGTCAAATAATTTTTATAACACTGAGCGTTAAGCACGGTAAAGCTAGATCGAGCACTAAGATAGGATGAGAGAGCCGTTCTTGAACCAGTACGTTTATATTTATTATAAAGCCTAGATTTTACGTTTTTTAAACGTGTCAGCTCTATGTTAAACCAGAGTGGTTTATTAGAGACCGACGGATAGGTTTCAGGAACACATAAGAAGAAAAATGAGTTCATGGCACTATAAAAGATATCAACAGCTGTTGCCATGTCTGAGCTCATGAAAAGATTAGACCAATCAAATTCAGCTATTAAAGTGTTTAGCCTCTGATAGTCGGCCTTTCGGAAACAGCGGACTCTGTTTAACCTACTACCAGATGTCGTTGCTAAAACTGTCCCAGTGTCGATGGTCACATCGAAAGTTGGATGATAAGGATCTTCAGGTTGCGTCATTGGAGGAACTCTACTTAGGTTTACGCCAGCCGGATCTGAAACAAAGCATAGATCCAATAAGCGGTTTAGAGAATTAAAGACATGGTTAACTTGAGATAAGGATAAATCAAACAAGCCATTTATAAGGTCATGCTGTGCCGCAGTCAGGAGGCAGGAGACCTGAGCTCCAGGTATGTTGAAGTCACCAAAAGTCACCAATTGGTCCCTATCAGAAAGCCAGTTGGAAACTGCCTGAATTGGCGAAAGGTGTTTCCAATAAGTTGGCATTTCCGAAGATGGAGGAATATAAGAGCAGGTAATATATATACAGCTGCCTGTAAAAGATAATTTTACGCATATGAATTCAATGTCCAGAAAGTCGTTAGATACCACCTGTTCCGAGAGGAGGCAGGAGTCAACGGCAATTAAAACTCCACCACCACGCTGGACAAGACGGTCTAATCTATAGATTGTGTACTTACTCGGAAGAACTTCGGAGCAGAGGATCTCCGGCTTCAACCAGGTTTCAGTAAATACAATAACCTGGGATGCGAAAGAAAGACTATCCGAATACAATTTAGAGAGCTCACTGCGTAAGCCTCTAGTATTGTGATAGGAAAGTAGTAAGGAAGAGGTTAGTTTTTTGGGACAGAGAGCTTTAGAGAGCTTACTGCGTAAGCCTCTAGTATTGTGATAGGAAAGTAGTAAGGAAGAGGTTAGTTTTTTGGGACAGAAGGTACGGCAGTGGACACTGAGGATTGTGACGGCCTGGGCAGTTGTACTCCCGCAGGCCGTGTTCTCTTCTTTCGAGCCTCGTACTCCTTAACTATTACGTACTCGGGCCAGAAGACATTTATCCTAAAAGATGAAATGTGTCAGGCATACGAAAATGGATATTTTTCCACCTTGATATGACCGGCTTGGGTTTTGCCTTGTATAAAGGCTAGAACATCTTCCGATGCGAGGTCAGGGGCAAGCCTCGAAACAAATATTGTTTTCGAGGGTGGGACTGCTGTGATGGTCTTGCGTAACGAATTGTTACCAACTACGGCCGGTATTCCGGGCATTGTTGGACCGTGGGTTGATTTATCTACGGAGATTTGCGGAGCCAAAGATTTGGGCTCCGCATCGGACACAACGGACGACGCGGAAATTGCTGGCTGAGCGGCTGCTTCAGATTCGGTAACCGAATATTTCCTAGTTCCTGATCTCAGAACCATTGAAACGGGGACCAGGAGCTGTGGCGCAGGGGAGTGGCAGGAAATCGGTGGCTGCGTCTCACACAGTTGCTTTCGACCAGCAGCAGATTTTTTGCGACTCATTTAATAGCTTCATACTATTAAGTTGAGCGTCAAGCGCGGAGAACAGGTCATTCGCCTTGCGGAAAGTGGAAATGATTTCAAAAAATCCACTTCTGGTCTGACGCATTAAGGATGAAATCTCCTTCTCAACCGGTCGACAGGCCTCACAGCAATAACGCAGGCCCTTTTTGCTGGACACTACGTCAGCAATTCGACCTGTCATCTCGATGTACCTAGCGTGCACTACTGCCTCGCAAAGCCAACAATGGAAACTGGACTGGTCTGCCAAAATATTTTTTTGGCAGTTCTTAATTAAACAGAAAATATTTTGGGACATTTTTACAGACCCTAGAACCACTGTGCACACTATCAGTACCAAAAAGCCAAGAGAGAGAGAGAGAGAACAAAAGAGCGCAAGGTTAAGAGTATGAGCAGCAGAAATCACAATATCGATGAGAGCTATAACGGCTTAGATGCAGCTAACAGCAAACGACACTCAAGCGGGGGAGAGAAAAATAAAAACGAGAAAAAGAATAAGGAGGAAAATAAGATAACCGTCTTAGCACAAACTAAAAAGTGATTATTAACACAAATTAATTACACAGAAAAGTGCATGGACGCGCGATAGCGAAACGGTATATAATTTTAAATATTTAGGTGATGAATTCAGAGGAAACCCCGGTGGTTTAAAATCAAATTAACACAAAAATCGGAGCGCAAAACAAAAACACGACCGTCCGCTATGAAAGAGAAAGATCGAAAAGTTTCAATTGAGTGACAGCTTAAGCGCAGAGTGTGCAGTATGACCGCCATCTAAAAGAGTCGCCGCAATTCCAGATGATGTTAACGCCAAAGCATTATCACGTCTTGATCGAATAATGGCCAAAATAAAATGTTTTCCCTGTTCCTCCAGGTGCGTACAGGAAGAATAGACCACCAGAATTATTGTCCACCGCATTAAGTATTCGCTCTTGTTCACATTTTAGAGTACAATCCACTCTTATGACAAATTTGTGCGTATTCGATGGCATTCGTTCCAATGTTGTTTTGAACATATTAACCACAGCATTATTGCACCGCACATTCACCTGATCCACCAACGACGAAATGAAATTTATTTGTAGATATAGATGCGGTTCATCTGGTGTTGGTACCATTGAACCATGCAATTTATACATTTGTCCTTGTATGTGTAATTGCAAACATTAATTTATTGAATAATACAATGTAACTTCTGATCGCAGTCGAGGGATGCGCTCGCGGAGCGGCAGTCGAAGGATGCGCTCGCGAAGCGGCTTCGTGCTCGGCCTGTAGAACAGTCGATGAATGCGCTCGCGGAGCGGCAGTCGAAGGATGCGCTCGCGGAGCGGCTTGTTGCTTGGCCTGTATAACAGTCGATGATTGCGCTCGCGGAGCGGCTTGTTGCTCTGCCGGTGCGGCAGTCGAGGGATGCGCTCGCGGAGCGGCTTGTTGCCGTGAGACGGCTGGTGATGATTCCGGTGGTTGAGGCGGCCCGAGGGTGATTTCGGCCCCGCCGCATCGTAGCGTGGTTTTCCCATGGCATAGGAAATCCATTCCTAAGAGCAGGTCGTCCAGGACATCCGCCATGACGAGGGCCACGAGGCTGATTCGGGACTCCCCACGCTGTATGGTGATCCGAAGGGCATGGCTGACTCGTCGATGGGACCCGTCCGCAAGTTGTACGCGGGAGTCTATCGTTCGACTGTTGTCGTTGGTCCGAAGTCGGCTGGCTAGGCGCTCGCTGATAAAGCTGTGCGAGGCCCCCGTATCCAAGGTAGCGGTGAGGGAGAGTCCCTCGACCGTGACCTTAGCGCGGATACGGCCGTTTTCCTGGCTGTGGATTGGTGCCACTGCGGCGGAAGATTCGGTGGGGCTCTCGGGTAACTCCCGGATACTCGAGGCCCTTGTCCGTTTCCCGGCGGCAGCGCCCGGCAGCAGTCGATCGTTCGGATGCTTCGCTGCCCGCAATCCCAACAGAACATAATCCGGGGATTACGACATTCCGTCGCAACGTGTCCATCCTGTCCGCAGTTGCGGCAGGCACTGGCGACGTTGATCCGCCCCTCGAGCGGAGGTGCTCGTGGTGGCTCACTCGGGTTTGAGGTTGGAATCCGGCGAGAGGTGTCCGCATGATTGACCCGCGGTCGCGTTGGCTGTGGTGCCGAAGGAGCGGCGGCGTGGCTTGGGATTGCCCGGTTCCTTGTGTGGTCTGCGTCGTTGTTCTGGTATGGCCAGACGGTTGAGCACGTCGTCAGTGTGATCCGGCTGTCTTGCAAAGGCGTACAGTCGAGTTCGCTGTTCCTCTACTGTTCCTCTTTGCTCAAGCCCCAGCTCAAGAAGGACGGCTTCCAGCTCATGCTTCTTTCGATAGGATATCCAGGACACTCCCATCGTGGACTTGGTTTGCTGTTGGTTGTTGGTTGATAGTTCACGGTTGGGTTGGGGTATTCTTGAGGATCCTTTCGCGACGTAAACTGAAGCGCGACCGAATGTTCACTGGACTAGACGTAGTCCTGATGGGTATCCTTGAGGATAATTGTTATTTGTTAGTATTATCCTTGAGGATCCTTGTTTTCGCGTTTCGCGTTGACGAGGGTGGGTTTTTGTTCTCGGGTTTTGTTTGCTTTATTGTGGCTCTGTTGGTGAGCTTGCGCAGACTGTGTTCTTCGTTGTCGTTCTGTTGGTAAGCTTGCGCAGAGTGTTGTTCTTCGTTGTCGTTCTGTTGGTAAGCTTGCGCAGACTGTGTAGATACAGTCTGGTGTTCGCCTTTTATGCAGACTGCGCAGCCGCAGCTTCCCTTCGTGGCAGAGAAAGCTCTGGTGCGAGAGTGCGTCGGCAGCGACGTCATTGTCTATCGTCTCTGTCTCTGTCCTGCTCTTTGTCCTGCTTTTGCCTATATTTCGTGTGCGTCGACGAGGTTGGACCTTGTGTCCCTTGCCTATGTTTCGCGTCGTGTGCGTCGACGATGTTGGACCTCGTGTCGCTTGCCTATGTTTCGCGTCGTGTGCGTCGACGATGTTGGACCTCGTGTCCCTTGCCTATGTTTTGCGTCGTGTGCGCCGACGATGTTCGAAGCAAATGTTCGGAGCGTACCCTCGGTGTTGCTAGGCGAGACTGTACCTCCTGATGCGCCTGTGTGCCTATGTTTGGCGTCGTGTGCGTCGACGATGTTCAAAGCTTCTCTCAAGCGTACATTTCGCTGTTGCTAAGCGAAGCTGTACGTATCGTGACCCGAGAAAATGGGCGTGGGCGACCGCGTGCATTTTTACGATTTTCCGTTTCTAACCTAACTTTTCGACTCCCCTCGCTGCCTAAAGCGTGGGGCTTTAATCCACGGGATTTTCTGTGCCCTTCTGATCCTGCAAATCCTGCCTAGTCCCTGTTCGGGCGCCATTCTGTAAGGATGTATTTCTCAGGCCGGGGTAGATACTCATCGGCCCCAGAGTCCTCCACAGAAACATTTATAGTTTGCGGGGACAGGCAAGACTTGTCGGCTAGTGGCCGAATTTAAGGCAGGGAGGGGGGGAGAACAGGGGCGTGCGCCCATTGTGTGCGCCCGGTCCTGCTCGCGTAACAGGCGCCCCGTTCGGGAGCGGTTCAAGGAGGGGCCCCGGTCCCGGGGACCAACAGACGGAGGGATGCCGTCGGCCGGCGTGATCCCGTATGCCGGGGACCAACGCCGGAGTCAGGCGGGGGGATGCCGTCGGCCGGCGTGACCCCGTATGCCGGGGACCAACGCCGGAGTCGGGCGGAGGAGACCTTTGGCCGACGTGACCCCGTATGCCGGGGACCGACGCCGGAGTCAGGCGAGGAAGGCCTTTGGCCGGCGTGACCCCGTATGCCGGGGACCGACGCCGGAGTCAGGCGAGGGAGGAGGGGGGGAGAATATGGAGGCCGGTGAGTTGACTAAGGGAGGGGAAATGGAGCCAAATAAGTACGCCAGACTTGCTTAAAAATGTGTCCTTACTTTTATTCACTTATTTTAGCCCTACTCTGCGCCCTAGCCACTCCTACCGCCGTTCTTCTGGGCCCGCCTATCCGGTGGCAGCCCAGGGTTCGTCGTCGCGTGTCGTAGTTCGTTCTTGATTCGCGTCCGTCTTGCTGCCTGGTCCAATTCGCACTCCTCGCAGCCGAATTTTTCCGTCGCGATCGTTGCTGTCCGCAGCGATCTCCTCGTCTGGCGTCGGCAGCGGTGTTTTTGCGTGCAGATCGCGACACTCAGGCTGTCTCGTTCTGCCGCAGGGCTCGACTCGTGTTCGATGCTGCCCTTGTTGCCGGCGGTGAGCTTATGTGTGTTGGAGGTGACGCTCAGGCCATATCTCTCCTTCATGCCGGGTTCGCTTCGAGCATGTTGCCGTTGGCTGCTGTTCTCTGTTATGTGATGTTTTCTTGGCGTCGGCTGGCCGCCGAACGATGTGTTGTTGTTGGTGGCGGTCGCCGATCGCCGAGCGATGGGGTTGTTGTTGGTGGCGGTGGTAGGCTGCCGGGCGATGTGTTGTTGTTGGTGGCTTCGTGCCCTAACTAAACTTACTTACTATTTCTTATTCTAATACATTATTTTACCCTTAACCTTCACCTATCCTTAACCTATTACTTTTACAATATTTACAGCCTATCCTTAACCTATATATGTATTTACAATATTTACAGGTGGGGGACCATAATGGTCCCTCACAGTATCAACAATTTTTTCATTGCATTGGATCGGGAAAGATTGCATATGGGAGTGTTTTTTTTATTTTTTTTTTTTCGACCGAGTCCCAACGAGGCCCACCTGGCCCAACTGACCGAGGGGCGCAGCCGCGTGACGTACGGCACGAACGCGTACTAGATAGACGCGAGAGAGGAAAAATAGAATAGAACGAGGAAAATTAGGATACACTACACTGATAGAAAAAATCAAGAATTTTTGTCATAAAATGGAGAATTTTTCGATCTTGTTTTGAGATTATTGTTCATTATATCAACAATTTTTTAATTCTAAATTCAAGACTTTTTAAATCTTATTTAAAACGGTAAAATAAATAATAAATAAGTTTTAAATATGAATAATAAACTTTGAATTGTGAAAAAAAATCTTAAAACATTATCAATTAAAAAAATAAAACAACACTTTGTTTTTTATTTTTTATTTATATATTTCAATTGAATTTATTTTAATTTTTATCTCTAAATTTTTTTTTCCTGGACTGGGTGGGGTTCGAACCTGGGACTCTGTGTCTCTCAGACCAGGCCCTTACACAACGCGCCACGAAACCAACTTGGAATAGGACGGCAATATGTACATATGTACTCCCTCTGTAAAACTAAGAATGGAAAAATCTTAATTTAAGACATTTTTTTCTTGATATTAATCTTTGTTTGGTATTGTTTTACGAATATTTCTTATTGTTTTGAGAATATTTTGTATTATTTTAAGCTTTTTTTTAAAAATGTGAAAAATCTTAAATCTAGGTTCTTTTGGGCTTGAGTAAACCATAAAAAAACTTATTTATACAAAATCTTAAAAGACGATTTTTTTTCTATCAGTGTACGGGCAAGTACTACAAGCAATACAGTTTTTAGGTTTTGAAGGCTTTTTATGCCTTAAATACTACTAAAAAGGCGATTGTAATCAGTTCATAAAACCCTAAAGGGTTAATGTACTTCAAACTCACGCCTATAGTGGTTAACTACTAGGGGGATAAAATTTCTAGATGAAAGACGGGGAACATGGAAATCGAGCTGCCCAAGCAGGTAGGGGCTCTCCACATCGTCGTGAATAAGTTTATGTAGAAAGACGACGCCAAGCATCGTCCTACGGTTAGTTTAAGAAGGTAAATTAATTAGGAGAAGTCTACTAAAGTAAGACGGTAATCTAAGATTAGCATCCCAGGGTAGGCCACCTAGGTCATCAACAACTTTCCAAAGAGCAATCGTTAAGCATATACGTGGCAGGGAGAGGAGTGGTGCGAGAAAATGTCATCAGTTTGCATTTAGAGCTGTTGAGATATAAATCGTTAGCATGACACCATGCTTGAAAGTTATCGAGATCCGATTGCATGTCTGATTGGCGTGAGCTGTCCCTATACTGCACGCAAAGTTTAACATCATCAGCATACATAAGTACTCTGGATTTGGTTAGAACCTGCGGCAAATCGTTGATAAACAATGTAAATAGTAGTGGTCCCAGGTGGCTACCCTGTGGGACGCCAGAAGTGACACTGAGGCTATTGGATAGAACATTTCTGAACAGAACCTTTTGGGACCTGTCACTTAGATAACTCGAAATCCACTTAAGAAGATCACTTGGAAACCCCAATGAATCGAGTTTCCTAACCAGAAGAGAATGATTAACCGAGTCGAAAGCTTTACTAAAGTCCGTGTAAATGACATCGGTTTGAAGGTTTTGTTGGAAACCCCTAATAACGAAAGAGGTGAGTTCCAGAAGATTGGTCGTGGTTGATCTTCGCCTCATAAAACCATGCTGACATGGAGAGATGACGGATCTGCATAGATATTGCAAGTGAGGAGTGATTACATTCTCGAAAAGTTTGGGGATTGCCGATAACTTAGAGATACCTCTATAGTTACTGGCATCCGACTTGCTAACTTTTTTGTGGAGAGGAATAACAAATGATTCCCTCCAAATAAGGGGAAATTCTGAGGATTCTAAAGATAAGGTAAACAATTTAAGAAGGGGGTTACACAGCGTCTCGGAGCAATACCTTAGCATAGAGCCCGGTATTCCATCAGGACCTGGTGAATATACTGGCTTAACACGTTGAAGATCAAGAATAAGTGAGCTTTCGTTTAAAATAGGACTGAAGATTAGGTTCGAACTGGGCATAGCTGGAGAAAATGTATGATCTGAAGATGTTGAGGAATAATATGTGGTTTTAAAAAACTCAGCGAAGAGATTGACTATTGCTTGATCAGAATTTACAGTATAACGTGGGTATAACGTGGGTTTACGTTTAGAGTTAACAAAGTTATAAAACTGTTTGGGGTCCTGCGTGAACTGGACCTTGCAACGAGTCAAATAATTTTTATAACACTGAGCGTTAAGCACGGTAAAGCTAGATCGAGCACTAAGATAGGATGAGAGAGCCGTTCTTGAACCAGTACGTTTATATTTATTATAACGCCTAGATTTTACGTTTTTTAAACGTGTCAGCTCTTTGTTAAACCAGAGTGGTTTATTAGAGACCGACGGATAGGTTTCAGGAACACATAAGAAGAAAAATGAGTTCATGGCACTATAAAAGATATCAACAGCTGTTGCCATGTCTGAGCTCATGAAAAGATTAGACCAATCAAATTCAGCTATTAAAGTGTTTAGCCTCTGATAGTCGGCCTTTCGGAAACAGCGGACTCTGTTTAACCTACTACCAGATGTCGTTGCTAAAACTGTCCCAGTGTCGATGGTCACATCGAAAGTTGGATGATAAGGATCTTCAGGTTGCGTCATTGAAGGAACTCTACTTAGGTTTACGCCAGCCGGATCTGAAACAAAGCATAGATCCAATAAGCGGTTTAGAGAATTAAATGGTTAACTTGAGATAAGGATAAATCAAACAAGCCATTTATAAGGTCATGCTGTGCCGCAGTCAGGAGGCAGGAGACCTGAGCTCCAGGTATGTTGAAGTCACCAAAAGTCACCAATTGGTCCCTATCAGAAAGCCAGTTGGAAACTGCCTGAATTGGCGAAAGGTGTTTCCAATAAGTTGGCATTTCCGAAGATGGAGGAATATAAGAGCAGGTAATATATATACAGCTGCCTGTAAAAGATAATTTTACGCATATGAATTCAATGTCCAGAAAGTCGTTAGATACCACCTGTTCCGAGAGGAGGCAGGAGTCAACGGCAATTAAAACTCCACCACCACGCTGGACAAGACGGTCTAATCTATAGATTGTGTACTTACTCGGAAGAACTTCGGAGCAGAGGATCTCCGGCTTCAACCAGGTTTCAGTAAATACAATAACCTGGGATGCGAAAGAAAGACTATCCGAATACAATTTAGAGAGCTCACTGCGTAAGCCTCTAGTATTGTGATAGGAAAGTAGTAAGGAAGAGGTTAGTTTTTTGGGACAGAAGGTACGGCAGTGGAAACTGAGGATTGTGACGGCCTGGGCAGTTGTACTCCCGCAGGCCGTGTTCTCTTCTTTCGAGCCTCGTACTCTTTAACAATTACGTACTCGGGCCAGCAGTCACCCGAGCAAATAGTGTCAAAGAAATGGGTTGAGACATTTATCCTAAAAGATGAAATGTGTCTGGCATACGAAAATTGATATTTTTCCACCTTGATATGACCGGCTTGGGTTTTGCCTTGTATAAAGGCTAGAACATCTTCCGGTGCGAGGTCAGGGGCAAGCCTCGAAACAAATATTGTTTTCGAGGGTGGGACTGCTGTGAGGGTCTTGCGTAACGAATTGTTACCAACTACGGCCGGTATTCCGGGCATTGTTGGACCCTGGGTTGATTTATCTACGGAGATTTGCGGAGCCAAAGATTTGGGCTCCGCATCGGACACAACGGACGACGCGGAAATTGCTGACTGAGCGGCTGCTTCAGATTCGGTAACCGAATCTTTCCTAGTTCCTGATCTCAGAACCATTGGAACGGGGACCAGGAGCTGTGGCGCAGGGGAGTGGCAGGAAATCGGTGGCTGCGTCTCACACAGTTGCTTTCGACCAGCAGCAGATTTTTTGCGACTCATTTAATAGCTTCATACTATTAAGTTGAGCGTCAAGCGCGGAGAACAGGTCATTCGCCTTGCGGAAAGTGGAAATGATTTCAAAAAATCCACTTCTGGTCTGACGCATGAAGGATGAAATCTCCTTCTCAACCGGTCGACAGGCCTCACAGCAATAACGCAGGCCCTTTTTGCAGGACACTACGTCAGCAATTCGACCTGTCATCTCGATGTACATAGCGTGCACTACTGCCTCGCAAAGCCAACAATGGAAACTGGACTGGTCTGCCAAAATATTTTTTTGGCAGTTCTTAATTAAACAGAAAATATTTTGGGACATTTTTACAGACCCTAGAACCACTGTGCACACTATCAGTACCAAAAAGCCAAGAGAGAGAGAGAGAGAACAAAAGAGCGCAAGGTTAAGAGTATGAGCAGCAGAAATCACAATATCGATGAGAGCTATAACGGCTTAGATGCAGCTAACAGCAAACGACACTCAAGCGGGGGAGAGAAAAATAAAAACGAGAAAAAGAATAAGGAGGAAAATAAGATAACCGTCTTAGCACAAACTAAAAAGTGATTATTAACACAAATTAATTACACAGAAAAGTGCATGGACGCGCGATAGCGAAACGGTATATAATTTTAAATATTTAGGTGATGAATTCAGAGGAAACCCCGGTGGTTTAAAATCAAATTAACACAAAAATCGGAGCGCAAAACAAAAACACGACCGTCCGCTATGAAAGAGAAAGATCGAAAAGTTTCAATTGAGTGACAGCTTAAGCGCAGAGTGTGCAGTATGACCGCCATCTAAAAGAGTCGCCGCAATTCCAGATGATGTTAACGCCAAAGCATTATCACGTCTTGATCGAATAATGGCCAAAATAAAATGTTTTCCCTGTTCCTCCATTATTGTCCACCGCATTAAGTATTCGCTCTTGTTCACATTTTAGAGTACAATCCACTCTTATGACAAATTTGTGCGTATTCGATGGCATTCGTTCCAATGTTGTTTTGAACATATTAACCACAGCATTATTGCACCGCACATTCACCTGATCCACCAACGACGAAATGAAATTTATTTGTAGATATAGATGCGGTTCATCTGGTGTTGGTACCATTGAACCAAGCAAATTATACATTTGTCCTTGTATGTGTAATTGCAAACATTAATTTATTGAATAATACAATGTAACTTCTGATCGCGTGATAATGGTGTTGTGTGTGGTGTATATGCAGTTGTTATGTGTTAACACATAATTGCAATTGCAATTCATTGTGTTGGTGTGAGTAATTAGTTATGTGTGTTGTATCTTTTACCTTGCAAGTCGGCATTAAGCCGCCTTCCGTATCCCGGAATCGGGATCACTTCCATATAACAATGGTTTCAGTGGCTGAGGTGGTGTGAGTAATGGACTTTTCCGCTTGCGCAGCGCAATCCAGCCGTTTCTCTTTTTAACTTTAACGCATTGCAATATCGGCATATAGTCGTCATTGGTCCAATATCTAAATTTTCATCCGCACTTTAGTTCGCAGTGCAATCATATTGGAATGCCAAACGATTGTATGAACTGAAACTGAAACTATATGTGAGGTCTCTCAGTCGAGTTCCGAGCTTTTGTGGTCGGCAACGCATCAGCGAAACAGATGGATGTTTGCCACACACAGGCTCATTGAACTTCAAGCGGTGTGCAAAGGAACATCGTTCACAGTGCAACTTAACGGAACGGACTTATTGTCACTTGACCCAGGCTGCACTGCACGCAATTCAAAAATTAGCGTAAGCACATTCAGCACCGTAGTCACCGAAACAAAGGCTTCATATGTTTGTTTTGGCAATATCACAAGGATTGACCTTAAGAGCCCACCGGAGCAACTTCAAGGAACGGCAGGCTAGGAAGTCAGCTTGGAGGAGCTGGGCGCTTTGCAACACTAGTTGGCCAAATTAAAGGAGACCCCCTGGAAGGATCAGACCAGTACTCCTCAGCATCATGAAGTAGTCGCCTATATGGCCCGAAGGATGTTAATCCTATTAGGCATTGTATGGGCTCTCAGACGGACGATCAGCAAATGGACACTACTATTCCAGACTATGCGACGCCGAACACCCGAGCCGAGAACATGGGACAACCAGCACCAGAACCTACCCCACGAAGTTTCTCGTTCGACCTTAGCCAAGGTTGAACAAGTGTTCAACGGCCGGGAAAATGTTCAGTCGCAGCACTACATAGTCAAAGGTAATAATATTCCAGACACAACACAAAGTATGTAATAACTCTTCAGTCGCAGCGACATGTATTTATTGCAAATAAAGTATCAATTACCAGGTCAAGCGAATATGCAGGCATCTAAGCCTCCTCAAAAACAATACTTTTTTCATTAATTATTCACTTTCTTGTATTGGACGTTGATGCACTACGGTCAGTACACTCAAGTGGCCCTTATGAAACCAGGCACGTGCCTGTTAGGGTTAGGTATTAGTAGACGCGATGGAAAATATAGAAAAGAAAACGAGGAAAATTAACTACCGGCGTGCTGCCTGAGTGTTTGCTTGCAAGCGGGCTAAGTGGGTTAGGATTAAAGTATCGACATGTGAAATTAATGAATACAAGTCATTAAAACTTGCACACAGTACTCTAAAGGGTTCATGCAGTTCAAAGGAGGTTCTACAATGGCGCAAAACTAAGGGTATATACGATCTAGTATTTCTACTCGGGACGTGGAAATTGAGCTGACCTAATAAGTCAGTGCTTTCCACGTCGCCGTGATATATAAAAGTTCTACGGTTGGCTAAGGAGGGTAAGTTAATTAGGAGAAGTCTACTATGATAGGAGGGTAATCTCTGTTCAGCATCCCAGCTTAAACCGCGTAAAGCGAAAAGCAAAAAGTTCTTTTGAACCGATTCAATGCGTTTACTGTGGACCCCATACTGGGGGCTCCAAACACACGATCAATATTCTAAGATAGGACGAACTAATGAAATATATAAAGTTTTAGTTACATAGGGGTCATCGAATTCTTTCGACCACCGTTTAATAAATCCCAGCATACTTCTGGCTTTATTCACCATGCACGAAATATGATCGATAAAGTCAAGTTTGGGATCCAGGCGGACACCCAAGTCATCAATTGAGTTAATTCTTTCCAAAGAGCAGCAGTTAAGCGTGTAAGTTGCAAGTTTGGAAACGACATGAGAGAATGTCATTAGCTTGCATTTAGAGCCATTCAAGTTTAGTAGGTTTATGCGGCACCAGGTTTGGAAGCTAACAAGATCTGTTTGTAAATCAGACTGGTAAGCGACGTCCTTGTATTGCACACAAAGCTTGACATCATCAGCGTACATGAGTACTCTAGAGTTTGTCAAAACTTCGGGCAGATCATTGATAAATAATGTAAACAATAGGGGACCCAAATGGCTCCCTTGCGGGACACCATAGGTAACCCGGAGAACATTAGAAAAATTATTTTTATAGAGGAGTTTTTGCGTCCTGCCAGTCAGATAACTAGAGATCCACCTAAGAAGATCAATTGGAAAACCCATTAAGTCGAGTTTCCTGAGGAGAAGGGAATGATTAACGGAGTCAAACGCTTTGCTGAAGTCAGTATAACTAACGTCTGTTTGAAGGTTTTGATGGAAACCCCTTATAATGAAGGAAGTGAGCTCCAGAAGGTTAGTAGTTGTTGATCTTCGCTTAACAAATCCATGCTGACATGGAGAAATTACTGATCTACAAAGGTGCTGCAAATGTGGAGTAATAATATTTTCAAAAAGTATTAGGGATGGCCGAAAGCTTAGAGATTCCTCTATAGTTATTGGCCTCCGATTTGTTTCCTTTTTTGTAGAGAGGAATAATGAATGATTCCTTCCAAATAAGGGGAATATGCGAGGTTTCGAAGGATAAGGTGAACAATTTCAGAAGGGGCGAGTACAGGGCATCGGCACAATACCTAAGCACACAGCCCGGTATTCCGTCGGGACCTGCCAGATAAACTGGCTTTACTCGATGAAGATCTACAAGGAGAGAACTTTCGTTTAAACATGGACAGAAAATTAGGTTCGATTTGGCATGCTATAAGAATAAGTCTGATTTGGGTCAGTGGAAGTAGAGTAAGTAGTTTGGAAAAACTGGGCAAAAAGATCGGCAATTGCTTGATCGCCCTTTACAGTTTCATTTTCAAAAGAAATCGATGAAGGATGAGTTACCGTCTTACATTTAGTATTAACAAAATTAGAAAACTGTTTAGGATCCTGAGAAAATTGGACCCTACAACGAGTCAAATAGTTCTTGTAACACTGTGCGTTCAGTACAGTGAAGTTTGACCGAGCCGATATATAGTTAGAGAGGTCAGAACTAGAACTGGTTTTTCTAGCCTTGACTTTACATTTTTCAAGCGACCAAATTCTTTAGTAAACCAAGGTGGTTTATTTGAAGTAGCGGGATAAAATAATGGAACACATTCAGAGAAGAATAAATTCATTGCATTGTAAAAAATGTCCACGGCAGCAGCCATGTCAGTGCACATATATAAATCAGACCAATTAAAGTCAGAAATACAATTATTTAGCCGGTCGAAGTCAGACTTGCGAAAGCAGTAAACTCTTTTGGCTGATCTATCAGGTATTTTCTGTATATCAGTACCAATGTCGAGTGTCACATCGAAAGTGGGATGATAGGGATCTTCCGGTTGCGACAGAGGCGCCACCCTCGCTAAACTAACACTCGCCGGGTCAGAGACAAAACAAAGATCAAGCAAGCGCTCTAAGGAATTTCGTACATGGTTGACTTGAGACAACGAAATGTCGAACAAGCCAGCAATAAAATCATGTTGTGTAGGGGATTGAAATGTGTTAGAGGAGTTATCTAGGGACCAAGTAGCTCCAGGGATATTAAAATCACCCAAGACTACTAAATGATCTCTATCAGAAAGCATATTGGAAACCGTTCGAATGGCGGAAAGGTGGTTCCAAAAAATAGGCAGTTCCGACAATGGAGGAATGTAAGAACATGTAATAAAAACAAAGCGACCATTAAATGATAGCTTCACCCAGAGGAATTCAACTTCGTTGCTTTCCTCGAAAGTTAATAGTTCTGACGTGAGAGTTGAGTTGACCGCTATGAGGACCCCACCCCCGCGCCTGATAGGCCGATCTAGCCGATAAATCGTGAACGGAGCTGGGAAAACTTCGGAGCTAAGAATCTCCGGCTTTAGCCAGGTTTCTGTGAACACAATAACATGGAAGTTAAATGTAAGACTATCAGAAAATAGTTTATGCAGCTTTCTACGCAAGCCTTTTGCATTCTGATAGGAGATTAACAGAGAAGTATTTAGTTTTTTTGGGCAGAGTTGGAGGATGTAGAGGGCACAGTGGTCAGGTCGGGCTTGGGAAGAGTTATACCCACAGGCCGTTTTTTTCCTTAGCTTCATATTCTTTGACGACAACATACTCAGGCCAGAATTAGGTTGAGCATATCATGCCAAAGAATTCATTTGGGAAATTTATTTTGAAAGATGAAATGTCCCTAGCATAAGCATAGCATTTGAATTTTTCCACCTTTAATTTTAAATTTTCAGCTCTGACTTTGCCTCGTATAAAGGCAATGACATCTTCCGATGTTTGACCAGGGGAGAGCCGCGAAACAAATATCTGTTTCGTAGGTGGGATTGCAATGAGGGCTTGTGGCAAGACAGACTGAGTGCCTGCCGTGCAATTGTCGGCCGGTAATCCCTGGGGGGATATATTTAAGGGGCTATGGGGGGTCCGAGTTTGAGGTCCCATAGGGGACGAAAAAGAAGTTAACGGGGGAACGTTCAGTCCCCCCGCACCTTCAGATACCGACTCCTTCCTAGCACTCGATCTCAGAATTCTGGGATTTAATTCAGTGATCGAGAGCTGTGCCGTGGGTTGCTGCTGTTGAGAGCTCGCCGCGGGTTGTAGGGATCCGTCACCATGCTGCACTACAGTTGAAGTTTTTTTGCGCCTAGGAGACTCATTTAATAGCGTAAGGCTATTAAATTGCTTATCAAGCGCTAAGAAGATGTTATGGGTTTTGTTGAAACTCGATAATAGCTCCTTAAAATTGCCCTTGGTTTGCCGCATGAAAGACATCATTTCCCTTTCAACGTCACGACAGGCATCGCAACAGTAGCGCCAGCCAATGTTTTTTCTCACGTCATCGACAGTCCGGCCGGCAACCCCAATGCACTTTGCATGCAAAATGTTGTCGCACAACCAGCAGCCGATGGTGAGATCGCTGGACAAAATTACCTTTTTACAGGTTTTGGAAAAGCAGACGATATCAGAAGACATTATTTCGACTTACCACTGTACTTGTAAACTTAAGAGAGTGGGGGTGATAGGTAATGACAAAACAGTGCAGCTGCACAGAGAGAGTTGATGAGCAACAGAGGGGGAGAGCGTGAGATTAAGCGAGCTTAGAGAACGTTTAGCTATCGCAACAGAGCAACAACGGCTAAACGAAGAAGGCAAAAAGAGGAATACAAAAGAACAAGAAAAAAAAAACACTGGCAGCACAAGTAAAATAATGCAAATAAAAGGGATTAGATCCTAAAATAATAAAGTTGCATGCACACGCGAAGTGAACGGAAACTATACAGATCACAATGTAGAAGTTTAAGTAAACCCCGGTGGTTTTTACGCAAATTAATTACACAAAACGAGAGCGCAAGAAAAAAACACGACCGTTCACTTGGAAGAGAGTAAGGTTATTCACTCTATTCACATCTACAAAAGAGCAAATACCAAGAAGCCTGTGGATGGTGGAGTTCTCAAAAACAGGAGCAGAACAGCGTTTTCAGAGATAATTGGCAGCTGCCAGCTTATGACCTACAGGATCAACTAAATCGCAGTAACATCCTTGCAGAAAAAAATAAGATCTGCAATTTCCTAATATTGTCTAGATCGTAATAATTAAATAAATGTTTATATTAAAAGCTAGTTCTTTTGTTTTTTGGAGTTTTGTAGGATGTTTATTATTTCGTTCTGGAAGTTTTCCTGACTTTTAGCCATTTTTGCTAGTATTTGTGTCTGCCACTTCTGCTCTTCCAGGCGCTCGCGAGCAATTTCCATAAGCTCCTTGTCGCTGCGCAGCTTAGCGCGTTTTTGCAAGCGGCAGATTATCGGAGGACTGAGTTCCGCTTGAGGAGAGAGAATTTTCTGGCTCCAGTTTAATATCTTGATTCGGAGCCTTCCAATTTTCAAATGCACCAATTCCTTTGTTCTAACTGTAAATTTTAAACATTTTTTACAGGGAATAAGAAGAAATCTAAGTGGCTTTGGAAAACTATCGCGTAATGATTTACTGATGTAAACAAGATGTATACCGGATGTGGAACGAAATGAAACGTTTCAGAAGGATAAATACATATAGAACAACCGTCAAACGGATGGGAGATTTCAGATGTAGCTGTGTGGAAATACCCTATTAGCCATTTATTTATCAATTTTATCATTTGCCTGGCTCTGATAGCATTTTTTAAGCTATTTATTGTGGTACTTATAAAATTTGTACAATAAATGCATAAAAATTATTACTAATATTACTATTATTAGTGTTATTATTAATTTTAAGTCTACATTTTGGACTTCGACTTTACTTATGATACTAGCTGTCGAGTCTACATTTTTTACATCTAACATGTTGGTAAAGTGTTTTTTTATTATTTCTTCTAATTTAATTATTTTATTTGTCTCTATAGACATATACTATTTTTATTTGTCTCTTTAGACATATATTGTTTTCGCAAAATTAAAAAAAAAGTTACATTTTTGCCTGCCTATTATTTTTCAAATGGCTTTTCGGGCCAATTGTCTTGCCGGTCGACTCAATTGTCGTCGGGCATTACAATAGTTTTACAATTTTATTTTAATTTTAATGTTGTGCACCCTTTGTGGCGCTGACGGTCAGTTCACCCTTGGTGTGTTCCAGCGTTCTATCGGTCTGCTTCTCGTACTTCTTTTTGTTCTAGCGTTGGTAAAAACAGCGGTCTGCATCTCGTACTTATTTTTGCTTTTCTTCTCGCCGCTGACATGTGCCCAGGCAATGTGGGCTATATAGCGGCCCCTCACAGTTTGCTGGACATCGGCGTTGCCTTTTTGGGATCTCCTTTGGCTGGGGGCGATGCGTATCGGGATTAATTATGGTATCATGTGAAGGACCGGGGGATCTATGGATGACACATACCTTACAGGAATAGATGACGGACTTGACCAAAATCCTCACCCTTGAGATCCAGAATTTGGCCCGGATCAGGCGGATCCTCAGCTGATTTCCACCGTGCAGCGTGATGCGATGCGTAAACTGGACGAGAAGTCGAGACAGGTGGCAGTTGTACGGAAGGATTATAGGACGCCGAAGTTCGGAGGCCGTGACCCGGCCACCACAGCTGCACTTGGCCTTGGATTGCTTGTACTTGGCTGTGAGAACTTTTATTATTTTTAATGTATACGGGCTCATCATCTTCAATCTATGCTTTCGCTTGTAAAAATTATTTGTTGTTATTGATTTGGTTTCTAGTCCGAATATGTCTGTATACCTGGTGCATAAATCTATTAATTGATTTTTAAACAAAAGCGGAAAGTTTTAAATTATTTTTTTCATAACGAAGTTGTATCTTCCTTCGTTGGTTTCTTTTACTATATCATACTTATTTAACGTTTCATATTTAATAATATTTAAATTTAGAACATTTGTTGTATTTATAATAGTAGGTAGGCGAAAATCCTCCATCTGAAGCAATGGCCACTGTATTATCCTGGACAACCGGTAATGCATCGCCGCTTGCTCCATCCGAGGTAATACAGTGTCTAGCTAAGGCTTCGGTTCAACTCGTTCTGTCCAAAGCAAGAGGAGATGAACCATTAGGCTTCCAAGTGCATAAAACGCAAGTGGGTTGTTCCCCTGAAAACTAACCAGTATTTTGCGTGGTATGAAGAAAAATAACTCAACCGGGGCCCAAACGTCGCATAGTGGCGCCTCTAGAACAAAAGTCTTGGTTTAATTAAAAAAGTCATAGCCGCAAAACTAAACTTACTATACTCAACTATACTCAATCGACAGAGAATTTCCCAACGATTGCAAATCTGCTGAGAAAAATTTTCGGACCATTTTTGTAAAAGTTATGAGCACTCAAAGTTGAAAAATATTTCCGTTTTTGCAACAGACAAAAAAAGTGCAATTTGTTGATTTTCAGGTAATACTTATTACACGAAAACTATACAACCGATCGGACTGATTTTGGTTTTAAATTATAGATACATTCATAAACTGTAAATTAAACTAAAAAACCGACGGTTTGGTTTCGGCATGTGCAGGTAAATCATTACCTTCCAGGTGTCGATTTTTAACACTTTTTTCTAAAAGTAGTCACTTTCGTAGCCTGTTCCGTGTATTTTTCCTGAACCTGAATCCGTTTAGAAACTCTGCGTTGAGCTGCGACTCCACCTTTGAGAGCAAATCTAGTAAAACAACTCAGGGTCAAAAAACGTGAAATATGGGTGAAAACGCTTCAAGGGTACCCGAAGCGCGCAAGGCATTTGCAGCGTTAAAATCGTTAATTTTTTTGTTTTCAATAATATTAAGACGCGAAAGGATAAGGAATCAAATGTTTATAGTCCAGAAATGCTTGAGCTATTAGTAATTCCACCAATATAATTTATTGTTAGTCAAATTCAAAAAAAAAATTTGTAAAATATTTTTTTTAGATTTTTCAAAATATTTTTATTTGAGCAAATCACTCAAAATTAAGCTAAACAAGATGGACATTCAGTCGGGTGTCCCGACAGTATAGTATATAGTATATATATATAGTATATAGAAAAAGAAGAAGAAAACGGAGACAAAGTCGATAGCTCAGTGGGTAAAGCTGCACTTAAATTGTTCTAAGCAATTGGCCTGGGCTCTAATCAACCGCAGCCATAAGAAATTTTTTTAATTTCAAAAAATTAAGTATAGTTCTTTGCTTGCATTTTTTTTATTTCTTAGTATTTAATAATGTAATTATTTTAATTTAATGGAAAAAAATATTTGCTAAAAATAAAAAAAAGCATTTACTCGTCGCCGACGGGATTCGAACCCGTGACAACTAACATTTCAAAAAGACTTCAGCTTAGCCAGCTGCACCACCAACCAATTCAAAAATATTAATCTTATTTTCATAATAATGTGAACAAACCTAAAATGTATAATGAACGTTTTGATTTATTTGGAGCCTTCTGCCTGGGCTGCCTCTTGTACAGGTATTTTGATAAAATACATACAGAGATTTAATATGGGTTACATAACTTTATAAATTTAGGAGAAATATGGTTTTTTTCAAATAGCTCCCCCAAAAAGGGGAGTACCAAAAAACGAAAACAAACTCGATCTGCGTGCAGATATAAGTCTAAATCCCAAGTTTGGTGTCTCTATCTCTTATAGCCTCTGAGGTCTAGGCGTTCATACAGACAGACGGACAGACAGACGGACGGACAGACGGACGGACAGACGGACGGACAGACGGACGGACGGACAGACGGACATGGCTATATCGACTCCTTTACTGGTCCTCATCAATATTTAGGGAACTTTTGGGGGTCTGCTACGCCTCCTTCTGCCTGTTACAGAAAATCGCACTCGCACAAAACAATAATACCAGTGTACCTTTAGTACACAAGCAGAAACGCCGGCCCAAGCAGGCAGGCCCCCCGCCCAAAACCTCTGAAGAGGTCCGCAAAAGTCAGTGAGGTGACTAAACGACATCCGAAATCACTGATCGTAGTAACGAAAACGGGAAGATGTCCGAAGCAAGGTTGAAGACGGTGCTCGCACGGCTCGTCGAAGCGCTGTTTGCACGGATGGAGGATGACTCCCCAACGCCTATGCCCACATTCGATGGTGCAGGGTGGCTGAACGGGGTAAAAATCCTGAAGTGCATGGACGACCCGACTCGTAAGTCGCTGACGCAAGCGGTCAGCCAAATGGAGGCGTTGTGGGAGGGGGCCAAGCTCGAGGTAGTGGACAGAGAGTTAATCCCATCTATCCCGAAGGCGAAGGTACTCTTCCCCATCGCAATCCAAGGTGACCGGGCGCTAAAGCTGCTACAAAAAACTCGGATGTTCCCACCGCAGACTGGAAGGTACTGCATATTGCGAGCCCGATACCCAAAGAGGGGGCCACTGCGCAGTCCTCCAGATTAACAAGGAGGCGGAGGACATCCTGTACCCCAGGTATGGGAAGATGGCGTAGGGCATAGGTAGTGCCTACCTAGGCATCAAAAAGCTCCAACCTGGGGACAAGGACGCGCACACCCTGCAAGCAGGCGAGTTGGAGAAGGACCTAGGTCTTGACTCCATCATCGACGCTGCCCAGGAGATGGCTCTGGACGTCTCGGAGGAGGAGGAAGAGGACGGTGATGTGACAGTCATAGTCAACCCGTCCAGAGCTGGTACCCATGCCCCTGAGGGTACTGCAGCTTAACCTTCAACTCAACTCGCGTCGGCGGAACTCCTGATAGCCATGGAGCAAGGGTCCGTCGATATAGCTCTAGTCCAAGAGCCATGGATTGCCTCGGGCAACTCCATTGCCGGCCTAAAGTCCTCAACACTCAACGTGTTCTACACACCGCCGGTAAGCAGAAGCAGAAGTCTCCAAGCTAACCTTATGTCTCATTACAGCACGGATGATCCGATTGTGGTAATGCTTGAAAGCAAGAAGAAGCGCCTACTGGTAGCTTCCTGCAACATGGCTCACGACAGGACAGCACCACCGGAGGAACTCAGAAGCCTGGTGGAAGCCACCCCGAAGGACCAGCAAAAACTGGTCGGCGCAGATGCCAACGCACTCCACTGTGGGGGTGTGGGGGTGCCCCGACATTAATGAAAGAGATATAGAGACGGCCCTAGAAATGGCGAGGCTTCGGAAGTTTCTATCGAAACAACCTACCATACAAAGTCAGCTTAAAAACGAAGATGGAAAGTGGACTGAGGGCAGCGAAGAGGCCCTAACAGCATGATGGAAGCGGACTTCCCAGGATGCACAGAAGTAACCGATGCCAATGAGCATTAGGTACTAGCAACGTGTGAAGAGCATCTTTCAACAGATCTAATAACCTCCAGATGAATCCACTGGGCTATAGACTCCTTCGCAGGGATAAGGGCACGGGGACTTGATGGAGTATTCCTAGCCATGCTACAGGTGACCAAAGAAGAGATCACCCCATGGCTCTAGGCAATATATAGAGCTTGTATAAGCACGGGCTATATCCCTATCCAATGGAGGACCTCTCGGATTGTCTTCCTGCCCAAAGCAGGAAAGAGTAGTCACGTGAGCCCCAAGGATTACAGGCCGATAAGCCTTACCTCTTTCTTACTGAAAATACTAGAAAAGCTGCTGGAACTATAAATCAGGAACGATGTGGGAGGACTACTGTCAACCCATCAGCATGCCTACACAAAAGGAAACCGGTAGAGACGACACTACATTCGCTAGTAGCCACCATCGAGAAAGCCCTGCACTATAAAGAATACGCCCTCGGAGCGTTTGTGGACATATCCGGGGCCTTCAACAATGTCAGTACAGACGGGCGGTTAGGATTCAGTATCAATCCCTTTACCAAGAGATACATCTCTCACCTACTCTAATGCACTGGGTCTACATATCGGTGGTGCGACACTGCTGTACGCAGAAAACATACAACAAGCTTATGGAAAGAACCCAGCGGCAGGCACTGCTCTGTATATCAGGGGCGCTGAGGTCAACCCCTACAAAAGCGATCGAAGTAATACTAATAATAGATCTAATAATCGATTCCCTAGACATTCACGCTCAACTGACTGCAGGAAAGGCCGCCCAACGCCTACTAGCAGCAGAAAATATGTCACCACGAGGATTCGGGCACAGTTCAATTGGTCGAGACATGAGCAGTTCATCTGACTACATGATACCCAGAACCTGCCCGGATGTCAAAACAACAACACTCATGGGACCGGAAGACTGGAAAACGGCTCAGGATCACACTTGACAGGTGTCAAGGTAGCATATACACCGACGGCTCCAAGATGGAAGGAGGAGTAGGATCGGGATGCGGTATATGGCACAGACCCTGAGATAAGGCTGTCGTATAAGCTACCAAACATATGCAGCATATTCCATGCGGAAGTCTTCGCCATCAGGAAGGCGACAGAGCTTGGCCAAAGAATAGACCGCCCAAGTGAGGTGGTAAACATGTTCGTAGACAGTCAAGCCGCGATCAGATCCATGCAATCGTCGGAGGTCTGCTCTAAAAATGTACTGGCAAGCAGGGCAGCACTAGATACACTAAGCACCACCACGTCAGTGCGAATCTATTGGGTTCCCAGCCACCAGGGCATCGCTGGGAGAGGCCTCAAAGAGAACGCCAGGTGAAGTGCTCGCCTTCGCGAAATGCGCCTCGATTCTCAAGGAAAAGTCCCCCCCGTGTAACTAAGGGCCATACTGGCCTATGCGTGGCCCCCCATGAAGGCCGCCCGGACTAACCTAACCTGGTAAGTTGGTAGGTAAAAGTGGTGAGGCTACCCTGGTAGCCTCCACTCGATGGTTGTAGCTGGCGCCTCCACTTCAGTACCAGCCCGTGTCGTTCAGGTACGCTAGGATGGCATTCACTGATTGCCACCCCACCTCCCTCAGCGACCCTAGCTGGTAGTCCCCAAAGTTTCGGGCTTTTAGTTGGTTGAATGCCGGGCAGTGACACAGTAGGTGCTCCGGTGTTTCCATCTCGGTATGTTCTTTGCAACTTCTGGAATATGTATTGTGGGGTAGGCCCATCTTGCAGGCATGGGCCAGTGCCCCGTGAGGGTTGATGTTATTCTTCTAATGTCTCTTTTGCTTTTAGACATTAGGTCTGTTGTCTTCCTCCTGTTGAATTATGGCCAGCATAGCCTTGATCTCCTGTGCTCAGTAATCGTTGACCATTTTTTTCTGGCAATTAGTTTGAAGTGGCTAAGGATTTCCGTCTGAACTGCGTTGAGGGAGATTCGGATTTCTGATGTGTTAGTGCTTTCCTCTGACCCCTGCCTGGCCAGCTTGTCAGCTTTCTCGTTTCCTGGAATTTCGTTGTGTCCTGGTACCCATACGATTTGTCGATAGCTTTCAGAACTGCGAAAACCTCAGCCTGGAACACTGTTGCTGAAATGCCCTTGTCATCAGTTCGCTGTCGACGTCGGGAAATGGTCCTGAAGTGAGTAGGACTACGTCGTCCGCATATGCTACCACTTTCACTCCTTCGCTATTGACTTCTTTCAATATGTCGCCCATGTTAAACAGCCAGAGCAATGGAGACAGGACTCCCCCGGAGGCGTGCCCCTCTTCACAAACCTGAGGTGATGAGTGTCACTCAGTTCGGCTGTTATTTTCCTGCCGCTTAGCATTTCGCCTATCCATGCTCTGATGCCTCCTTCAACTCCTGATTTGTTGAGAGAGCTCAGGATGGAGTCCACTTTTACATTGTTAAAAGCGCCTTCGATATCTAAGAAGCTGGCCAATGTGTAGTTTTTGAATAGCAAAGGTTTTTATATGTATTGTACTATTACCTGTATTGTAATATTTCTGTGAATTTACCTTTTCTGTAAGCGTGCTGTGCTTCTGAAAGGCTTTTTTCCGTTTTACCCCTAATATGAATATCGAGTATTCTTTCCATTGTTTTCATGAGGAATGAGTTCAGGCTAATCGGCCTTGTAAGCGTGTTTGGAAGATTGCTTGCAACCAATTCCATATGTACTCCTTCGTCATTTGTAGCATTGCTGGTATGATACCGTCCGGACCCGGACTTTCGTATTTGTCGAGTCTACCGCCCAGTGGATTCGTTCCCCAGTGGCGATCTTTTCGACTGTGGCTGTTGAAATGCCCTTAGGGTGGGTTTCTGTGGTGTGGGTATCGTTCTAAGATTTCCCGGGAAGTGCTTGTCCAACAGGATATCTAGTGATCTCTCAGCTGACGTCGTTCCTGTGCAGTCAGGTCTGTTTATAAGTGAAAGGCTTGCTTGCCCTCTTGCTAGTATTTTGCTCAACCTAGCCATGTCTTTTATTACTTTTTGCGATTAGCAGTAGAAGGTCCTAGATTCTTTCTTGGCTGCGTGTATCGCTTTTTTGTATTCTTTGTGTATTTCCTTGTACGTTCCCCAGTCTTTGGTTACGTAACTGTGAGACGCGTGCCGCGCACATAATATAAAGGTTTTTAATTCGAATGCGCGGGAGCTCCAACCAACAGCCACACTGACGGCAGAGAAGGGGCACACTAGGCGGCGATAACGGCGGGCACACTAGGCCACGCTAGGGCTATATAAAGCGGGCCGCTGGCCTAGGAAGATTACTTAGCCGCCGACAGCGATCGGAAGCAGTAAGCCTCTTAGGAGCACACTTCCAGTAGTCAGCAGCCAAAGTCATTTTTTTGGCGATCCGAATCTTTCGATTTGGGTTGCTATACGTAGTCGATAGACTTTCGAGACGCGGCAACTAATTCGGCTTGCCGAATTCTCTCTCTCTGAAGACTTTAGAGTCCGCCCGCCCTCTCTCTCTGAAGACTTTAGAGTCCGCCCGCCCTCTCTCGCTGAAGACTTTAGAGTCCGAATCATTCTCTCACGGAAGACTTTAGAGTCCACACCATTCTCTCACTGAAGACTTTAGAGTCCAAACCATCTCCCGGAGGGCTTTCGAGCACCGGGCGATCCACTAGCGCTCTCGGAGGCCTTCGAGCACTGGGCGATCCGCTAGCGCTGAGACGAGGACCATTTAGACGCGAGAGGCCCAGACGACCGAAGAGACGGCGCTACCGAGTCCCGACGCCGCCGAGTTCCAGATCAGTAACTCAACTCTGTACCCGAAGTTTGAATAAAGAATCCCAATTGCTTCAATTTCACCGAATTCTCCGCAGCGTTCTCACTGGGAAACGGGCTTCTTCTCTTTCCAGCTACCACTCGGACTCATTATTGTAGGCGGACCCTGGCCGTCCCTGAGCTATCTGGGAAACTGGGGCGGCAGACCGTCACAACTGATATTAAAGGTCTTCCTGACCTTGCGTCTGAGCTCGCTTAGGTCTTTGCTCCACCACTGAGGGGAGGCCGTTTCGAGACTTGCCCGGGTCTTGGAGTGGGATGGGAGTCATAGGATTGTTCGGTAAGGGAGACACAGGAGTTTGCCGCTCGTATTAGCCGTACTGTAGTACGTTTCCAGGAGGTACCACGCGGATTACCTTCTCCAAGGAGAAGGTGATATCCGTCATCATGACTTCCACCTACGAGTCGACTAGATGTCTCAGTTTCCAAGGAATATACATCAGCAGAGGCTCTGCTGATCTTGCCTTGGTCTGAAGCACCCTTACCACTCTATTTATAATACCACCCACCCCCTATTTATAATACGGACATAAGTATTTTTGTGATTGGATATCGTATTTGCGATATCAATTCCATAATCAATTTCAATCAAGCTTATGGAAAGAACCCAGCGGCAGGCACTGCTCTGTATATCATGGGCGCTGAGGTCAACCCCTACAAAAGCGATCGAAGTAATACTAATAATAGATCTAATAATCGATTCCCTAGACATTCACGCTCAACTGACTGCAGGAAAGGCCGCCCAACGCCTACTAGCAGCAGAAAATATGTCACCACGAGGATTCGGGCACAGTTCAATTGGTCGAGACATGAGCAGTTCATCTGACTACATGATACCCAGAACCTGCCCGGATGTCAAAACAACAACACTCATGGGACCGGAAGACTGGAAAACGGAGGATACACTTGACAGGTGTCAAGGTAGCATATACACCGACGGCTCCAAGATGGAAGGAGGAGTAGGATCGGGATGCGGTATATGGCACAGACCCTGAGATAAGGCTGTCGTATAAGCTACCAAACATATGCAGCATATTCCATGCGGAAGTCTTCGCCATCAGGAAGGCGACAGAGCTTGGCCAAAGAATAGACCGCCCAAGTGAGGCGGTAAACATGTTCGTAGACAGTCAAGCCGCGATCAGATCCATGCAATCGTCGGAGGTCTGCTCTAAAAATGTACTGGCAAGCAGGGCAGCACTAGATACACTAAGCACCACCACGTCAGTGCGAATCTATTGGGTTCCCAGCCACCAGGGCATCGCTGGGAGAGGCCTCAAAGAGAACGCCAGGTGAAGTGCTCGCCTTCGCGAAATGCGCCTCGATTCTCAAGGAAAAGTCCCCCCCGTGTAACTAAGGGCCATACTGGCCTATGCGTGGCCCCCCATGAAGGCCGCCCGGACTAACCTAACCTGGTAAGTTGGTAGGTAAAAGTGGTGAGGCTACCCTGGTAGCCTCCACTCGATGGTTGTAGCTGGCGCCTCCACTTCAGTACCAGCCCGTGTCGTTCAGGTACGCTAGGATGGCATTCACTGATTGCCACCCCACCTCCCTCAGCGACCCTAGCTGGTAGTCCCCAAAGTTTCGGGCTCTTAGTTGGTTGAATGCCGGGCAGTGACACAGTAGGTGCTCCGGTGTTTCCATCTCGGTATGTTCTTTGCAACTTCTGGAATATGTATTGTGGGGTAGGCCCATCTTGCAGGCATGGGCCAGTGCCCCGTGAGGGTTGATGTTATTCTTCTAATGTCTCTTTTGCTTTTAGACATTAGGTCTGTTGTCTTCCTCCTGTTGAATTATGGCCAGCATAGCCTTGATCTCCTGTGCTCAGTAATCGTTGACCATTTTTTTCTGGCAATTAGTTTGAAGTGGCTAAGGATTTCCGTCTGAACTGCGTTGAGGGAGATTCGGATTTCTGATGTGTTAGTGCTTTCCTCTGACCCCTGCCTGGCCAGCTTGTCAGCTTTCTCGTTTCCTGGAATTTCGTTGTGTCCTGGTACCCATACGATTTGTCGATAGCTTTCAGGACTGCGAAAACCTCAGCCTGGAACACTGTTGCTGAAATGCCCTTGTCATCAGTTCGCTGTCGACGTCGGGAAATGGTCCTGAAGTGAGTAGGACTACGTCGTCCGCATATGCTACCACTTTCACTCCTTCGCTATTGACTTCTTTCAATATGTCGCCCATGTTAAACAGCCAGAGCAATGGAGACAGGACTCCCCCTGAGGCGTGCCCCTCTTCACAAACCTGAGGTGATGAGTGTCACTCAGTTCGGCTGTTATTTTCCTGCCGCTTAGCATTTCGCCTATCCATGCTCTGATGCCTCCTTCAACTCCTGATTTGTTGAGAGAGCTCAGGATGGAGTCCACTTTTACATTGTTAAAAGCGCCTTCGATATCTAAGAAGCTGGCCAATGTGTAGTTTTTGAATAGCAAAGGTTTTTATATGTATTGTACTATTACCTGTATTGTAATATTACCGTTTCTGTGAATTTACCTTTTCTGTAAGCGTGCTGTGCTTCTGAAAGGCTTTTTTCCGTTTTACCCCTAATATGAATATCGAGTATTCTTTCCATTGTTTTCATGAGGAATGAGTTCAGGCTAATCGGCCTTGTAAGCGTGTTTGGAAGATTGCTTGCAACCAATTCCATATGTACTCCTTCGTCATTTGTAGCATTGCTGGTATGATACCGTCCGGACCCGGACTTTCGTATTTGTCGAGTCTACCGCCCAGTGGATTCGTTCCCCAGTGGCGATCTTTTCGACTGTGGCTGTTGAAATGCCCTTAGGGTGGGTTTCTGTGGTGTGGGTATCGTTCTAAGATTTCCCGGGAAGTGCTTGTCCAACAGGATATCTAGTGATCTCTCAGCTGACGTCGTTCCTGTGCAGTCAGGTCTGTTTATAAGTGAAAGGCTTGCTTGCCCTCTTGCTAGTATTTTGCTCAACCTAGCCATGTCTTTTATTACTTTTTGCGATTAGCAGTAGAAGGTCCTAGATTCTTTCTTGGCTGCGTGTATCGCTTTTTTGTATTCTTTGTGTATTTCCTTGTACGTTCCCCAGTCTTTGGTTACGTAACTGTGAGACGCGTGCCGCGCACATAATATAAAGGTTTTTAATTCGAATGCGCGGGAGCTCCAACCAACAGCCACACTGACGGCGAAGAAGGGGCACACTAGGCGGCGATAACGGCGGGCACACTAGGCCACGCTAGGGCTATATAAAGCGGGCCGCTGGCCTAGGAAGATTACTTAGCCGCCGACAGCGATCGGAAGCAGTAAGCCTCTTAGGAGCACACTTCCAGTAGTCAGCAGCCAAAGTCATTTTTTTGGCGATCCGAATCTTTCGATTTGGGTTGCTATACGTAGTCGATAGACTTTCGAGACGCGGCAACTAATTCGGCTTGCCGAATTCTCTCTCTCTGAAGACTTTAGAGTCCGCCCGCCCTCTCTCTCTGAAGACTTTAGAGTCCGCCCGCCCTCTCTCGCTGAAGACTTTAGAGTCCGAATCATTCTCTCACGGAAGACTTTAGAGTCCACACCATTCTCTCACTGAAGACTTTAGAGTCCAAACCATCTCCCGGAGGGCTTTCGAGCACCGGGCGATCCACTAGCGCTCTCGGAGGCCTTCGAGCACTGGGCGATCCGCTAGCGCTGAGACGAGGACCATTTAGACGCGAGAGGCCCAGACGACCGAAGAGACGGCGCTACCGAGTCCCGACGCCGCCGAGTTCCAGATCAGTAACTCAACTCTGTACCCGAAGTTTGAATAAAGAATCCCAATTGCTTCAATTTCACCGAATTCTCCGCAGCGTTCTCACTGGGAAACGGGCTTCTTCTCTTTCCAGCTACCACTCGGACTCATTATTGTAGGCGGACCCTGGCCGTCCCTGAGCTATCTGGGAAACTGGGGCGGCAGACCGTCACAACTGATATTAAAGGTCTTCCTGACCTTGCGTCTGAGCTCGCTTAGGTCTTTGCTCCACCACTGAGGGGAGGCCGTTTCGAGACTTGCCCGGGTCTTGGAGTGGGATGGGAGTCATAGGATTGTTCGGTAAGGGAGACACAGGAGTTTGCCGCTCGTATTAGCCGTACTGTAGTACGTTTCCAGGAGGTACCACGCGGATTACCTTCTCCAAGGAGAAGGTGATATCCGTCATCATGACTTCCACCTACGAGTCGACTAGATGTCTCAGTTTCCAAGGAATATACATCAGCAGAGGCTCTGCTGATCTTGCCTTGGTCTGAAGCACCCTTACCACTCTATTTATAATACCACCCACCCCCTATTTATAATACGGACATAAGTATTTTTGTGATTGGATATCGTATTTGCGATATCAATTCCATAATCAATTTCTTGATTAAAATCAAAATTTTATTTTTTATTGAGGGAATTTGTATTTCTCGGTCAACTTCTGAACGAGCTGGCAGTACTGTGTCATTATTGTCACAGCTATGAAGTATTTGTAATTAAATCGGATAATTTAAGTTATTTGGGCAAAGAATTAGAGAGTCGCCACTTTGAGTGAAATCTAATTTGTATTGTTTTATAAAATCTATGCCTAGTATGCCATTACTAGGTATTGGGAAACTTTGTTCGACTAAATAAAAGTCGTATGAAATTATATATTTGCCTGTAGTAAGTTCTATAAAAGCTAAGCCTTTTGAAAAAATTATACCTTCGCCAATACCCGGTATTTGGGTAGAAATTTCATTTACATTAATAAATATTTTCTATTAATATAGATATATCTGAACCAGTATCCACTAAAAGTGTGAAGGATTTACCAAGGGACAGCAAATAAGAATTATGAGTTCAAAAAAATTGAGCCACAAAAAAGCCTTTGCGGGGAGTGGAAAAAGGACACACATACCATTTTTAACGGTGAATCCGAAAACACGATATACTTTTATTTCCGATTAATATTTTAAAATTGAAATATAATTCTTACTTTTGATTATTATAATAATAATTAGGATTAGGAATTATTTTTCAATTTTTATAAAATAAATCAAAAATAAAAATTATAATTCAATTTTTATTATAAAAATTGAAAATAAAAATTGATTGCGAATAACTTCTGAACCGAGTGGACTATTAAAAAACGGTTAACATATTTGTGATCCGTGATGCAGTACCTTTCAAATGATGTATCGAATGTCCTTAAAGGACATAATCCAGGATTCCTCAATAATTAAATTTATTTATTGTTTTCTGCTGCGAATAACTTCTTAACCGAGTGGGCTATTAAAAAACGGTTAACATATTTGTGATCCGTGATGCAGCACCTTTCGGAAGCAGTAAGCCTCTTAGGACTACACTTCCAGTAGTCAGAAGCCAAAGTCATTTTTTGGGCGACCCGAATCTTTCGATTTGGGTTGCTATACATAGTCGATAGACTTTCGAGTCGCGGCAACTAATTCGGCTTGCCGAATTCTCTCTCTCTGAAGACTTTAGAGTCCGCCCGCCCTCTCTCTCTGAAGACTTTAGAGTCCACCCGCCTTCTCTCTCTCGCTAAAGACTTCAGAGTCCACCGCGTCTCTCACTGAAGACTTTAGAGTCCGCCCGCCCTCTCTCTCTCGCTGAAGACTTCCGAGTCCACCGTGTCTCTCACTGAAGACTTTAGAGTCCGCCCGCCCTCTCTCTCTCGCTGAAGACTTTAGTGTCCACCGCGTCTCTCACTGAAGACTTTAGAGTCCAAACCATTCTCTCTCGCTCGCCACCGAAGACTTTAGAGTCCACCGCGCCTCTCTCACTGAAGACTTTAGAGTCCAAACCATTCTCTCACTGAAGACTTTAGAGTCAACACCATTCTCTCACCGAAGACTTTAGAGTCCAAAACATCTCTCGGAGGGCTTTCGAGCACCGGGCGATCCACTAGCGCTCTCGGAGGGCTTTCGAGCACCGGGCGATCCGCTAGCGCTGTGACGAGGACCATTTAAACGCGAGAGGTTCCAGACGACCGAAGAGACGGCGCTACCGAGTCCCGACGCCGCCGAGTTCCAGATCAGTAACTCAACTCTGTACCCGAAGTTTGAATAAAGAACCCCAATTGATTTCATTTAACCGAGTTCTCCGCAGCGTTCTCACTGGAAAACGGGCTTCTTCTCTTTCAGCTACCACGCGGACTAACTATTGTAGGCGGACCCTGGCCGTCCCTAAGCTATCTGGATCGCACGTCTGGAGTCGGAGCTGGCGAAGGCAAGGGCAGAGGCCGCCGGCCGGTGCGGCGAATACACCGCCATGTTCGAGTGGAACGCTGCCACGTCAGGGAGCAGCGCCACGGCAGAGTTCGAGCGATAACCTGCCCAGGCAGATGAGGGACAATATGCAAACGGATCTCGGAGTGACGCCATCGTTGCAGTTGCCAGCACAAGCGAGTGCAAATTTGGCGCCACAATGGAGCGTGAATTTGGCGCCGACGCTTGGCGGCCATTGGGCAAACGGGCAACCTGTGTCAAAAACAACAATAGTGAGCTATTCTCCGCCATCTTGTGTGACCGCCGCGGCGCAGCCTGTGTTAGGTTATGTTCGCCCGCCGCCACACAATTTGGAGGTATCTGCGCCATCGCCCCTATCATATGGAGCGACGACGCCAGGCATACATGGATGGACGCCACGCAGACTGCCTGATCTTCCCGACTTCGAGGAGACAACTGCAGCCTACCAGTGCACCGAGTTGGAGAACAACCAGAGGCTGGTGAAAGCCCTGAAGGGAGAGGCTCGCGAGACAGTGAAGTCGTTGCTTATCCATCCCAGCAACGTACAAGCTGTTATGGAGCAGCTACGATTCCGGTATGGACGCCCGGAGCAACTGATCCGCAGCCAATTGGAGTGCGTGCGCGAAGTGCAGCCGATCCAGGAGGCCAACATCGCGAGGATCGTGCCGTTCGCGACGAAGGTGAGCAACCTGTCAGCGTTTCTGCAGTCGACCGCGACCGGCAGCCAGCACCTAGGGAACCCAACCCTAATGGAGGAGCTGATCGCCAAGTTGCCGCTGAGCAAGAGGTTGGACTGGGCAAGGCACGCGGCCACGAGCGAATGACTCCATGAATTCGCCAAACTGGTGTGCACTGTCACGGACGCCAGAGCCACGGAAAAACCGAAACGAAGGATCCTGCACGCGAATAGTGTTTCCGAGGAGGAGCGGTATGCCGACCGCTCCAGATTTTGCCCTATGTGCGAGGGACAGCACCAGGTCAGGGACTGCAAGGACTTCATCAGCGCCTCTACAACGGCACGGATCGAGTCCGCGAGGAAGCGACGACTGTGCTTCTCGTGCCTGGAGCCTGGACACACGTCCCGGTTCTGCAGGAAGAGCCGCGGATGCAACGTCGCGGATGCCAGATGAGGCATTACCACCTGCTCCACGAAGTACCTAAACAATCCAAACGGCCGACAGTCGCAGATGGAGGCCGCAGGAGGGATCAGGACCGACATCCGTACTGAGACGGCAACAATCGGAGGGGAATGCCACGGTCACTGGATTCCAACGTCAGTTGTAGACGCACGACGTGAGCGGGATGAAGGGCGATCGGAGTGCGACCACCAGGAGTTACCGCACCGAAACCTCAGCATGGACTCAATTGGAGGCCACCTGCTGTTCAGGATTCTACCCGTGACGCTGTACGGTGAGAATAGGAAGGTCGACACGTACGCACTGCTGGATGAAGGATCGTCTATCACGCTCATCGACGACGAACTCATCCGCAGCCTGAACATGAAAGGCGAGAGTCGACAGCTGAACGTGCAGTGGTTTGGTGGAAAATCCGTCAAAGAGCACACGAAGGCCTACAGATTAGCGCAGCGGGCAAGCCGAAGCGCCATGGACTGAAAAATGTGTACGGAGTGGCCAACCTGAACCTTCCGATGCAGAGCCTGCGGTGCAGCCAGTCGCAGCTGGCAGCGTGGACCTAGAGCCGTCAGTCGCAGATGGCGGCGACTCACGCGCCCTGGAGAAGACGACCAAACGAGTAGGCCGAAGATACGAGACCGGGCTGCTATGGAAGGACGACGAGGTGAGGCTGCCGGAGAGCTACAGCATGGCCCTCAGGAGGCTTGTCAACATCGAGCGCAAGATGAAGCGCGATGTGGACTTCACGTCGGCCTACATCCGGATAATGGACGATGACGTCGAGAAGGGATAAGCACGACGACTGGAGGGCCAGGAAGTCAAGAGGTCCCAGGAGGGCAAAGTGTGGTACCTACCGCACTTCGGAGTTGAAAACCCGAACAAGCCTGGGAAAATCCGGCTAGTTTTCGACGCGGCTGCCAAGGTGGACGGTGTGTCCTTGATTTCAGCGCTACTGAAAGGCCCACAGCGCTACAAGCCCCTCCCAGCAGTGCTCTTCCATTTTCGGGAAGGAGCAGTTGGGGTTTGTGCAGACATCAAGGAGATGTTTCATCAGGTACTGATGCAGCCGAAGGACAGATGCGCCCAGAGGTTTCTGTGGAGAGACGGAGATGACCAGCGGGAGCCGGATGTATACGAGGTGGCAGTGATGACGTTCGGAGCGGCCTGCTCACCATGTTCGGCGGACTACGTAAACACCGTGAATGCCTCGCGGTATAGCAGAACGGACCCGCGAGCAACCCTGGTCATCAACGAGTACCACTACGTGGATGACTACGTCGACAGTTTCGCCAGCGAGGGCGAAGCTATCGCCATCTCGACACGGGTGAGGGAAATTCACGCTGAAGCGGGTTTTGATTTGTGCCGATTTACCTCCAGTTCGGCAAGTGTGGTCAGAGCATTGAACCCACTTGAGTCCATCGCCAGCGTCAGATGGACCGAAGGAGAAGGTACTTGGAATGTACTGGCAGACGGCTACCGATGATTTCAAGTTCGGCGTCAAGTATCATCGAGTCCCGAGGAACGTGATGACGGGGAAACGAGTCCCTACCAAGAGGGAGTTTCTAAGCCTGGTGATGTCCACATTTGACCCCATTGGATTCTTGAGGTGCTACATGGTGACTGCCAAACTGCTGCTGAGGGAGATTTGGCGGAGAGGAGTCAGCTGGGACGAGCCGCTACCGGATGAATTGGGCGCAGCCTTCGAGGACTGCAAGGGATGAGTCAGATCCAGGAGTTCCGATGCCCGTGCCACTACTTCGGCGGTGGACGAGTGCGGATCCTACAGCGCAGCAGCGGCCTACTGGCGGGCCACGTACGAGAACGGAGACGTGCAGGCGCATTTCATAAGCTCCAAGACGAAATGCGCCCCGATGAGGACTATGTCGATCCCGCGACTGGAACTCCAAGCTGCGGTATTGGGCACGAGGCTGATGGAAACCGTCGGAAACCGGGTGGCGGAGATTTTGGAATCGACAGAGGCGTCCCAGTGGAGATGGATCCCGTCGCCGTGGACCTGAGCATCGGTTCGCGATGGCTAAGCGGACCGCCGTTTCTACGAGGACCAGAGGAGAGTTGGCCGAGATCGAGCGAGGACTGGATTCCTCCGCCGCCAGACGACGAGGAAATTAAATGTGAGTTTGCCTTGGTCACGGTAAACTTTATATCCCTACAGAGGTTCTCCAGCTATCATCGACTGGTGAGGAGCACCGCGTGGGTGCTCAGATTCATTCGACGGTGCCGTGGAATACGTCGCGATGGATTGACGGATTGACCTCGATAGAGTGCGCTGAAGCAGAGCGCGCACTGATGAGGACAGCCAAGGAAACGTCGCCAAGGGCAGCCGACTGCACGGACTGTCCCCATACTTTGACGAGGACGGAGTATTGAGCCAGTGGAAATATCGACGACGTGGTGTTTGTGCCATACAACGCACGTCGGCCGGTCATACTGTCTCACGAGGAGGCGCTGGCGGAGATGATCGTGCAGCAACACCACGAAAAGATGTGCCACCAAAACACGGAGGCGACAATCGGAGCGATCCGGAGTAAGTTCTGGATAACGAACTTACGGTGGCTGCTACGGAGGGTTGTGAGCAAATGCAACGTTTGCAAGCTGGCGGCCTCTGCTTGTACTCCACTTGCCCTTGCCTTCGCCAGCTCCGACTCCAGACGTGCGATCCTTTCCATTAAGGACGCCACTACAGTCGTGGAATCCGTAACCTGCCCCGTCGCTTCGGGCTGCAGGTTACTTGCCGCTTTTCTCACGGCTCCTCCACTTTCCTTCGGAGTCTGTGGCCGCTGCCGATCACCAGCCACACTCGCAGAGCTGGTCGGTGTGCCAGTTGCTGTGGCCGTGGTGGTCGCAGTTGCGGAAACACCCGCGGCTTCCAGCCTGGGGCTCCGCCGGGGCGAATGTTTCGTGGGCATCTCTTGCAGAGTGCGAATAAAAGATTTCTGCCGCTTGGCCGATCACGGAAATGCCTTATAACACTCAAAATAGGACAGTTGTTGAAGTGATGGGTTTTAGTCTGTAAATGACAATTGTTCTTAACATGAAACATAATGCCTTAGCCTACGTACCGGAGTTTCTCTTCCCCTCTCTGTGATAGCGCAAATCGGTCTGCTTTATCCGCCAAATTATTGTTTATATGCTACCCGATTTAGTGTGGACAAATAACATAAGCTTAAAACCCTAAACATAGAAAATGCTGATAACTGACACATAAACACTCGATTCGACTATCGATAGCCACTAGTTCGTTCCGCAACAATAATAATTAAGATTAAGAATTATTTTTTAATTTTTATAAAAAAAATATAAAAAAAATTATGATTAAATTTTTGATATAAAAATTGAAAATAAAAATTATGATTCAATTTTTATTATAAAAATACAAATTAAATGCGAATAACTTCGGAACCGAGGGCAATATGAAAAAACGTTTAACATATTTGTGATCTGTGATGCAGTATCTTTCAAATGATGTATCGAATGTCCTTAAAGAACATAATCCAGGATTCCTCAATAATTCAATTTATTTATTGTTTTCTGCTACTTATATTATGTTGCGGTATAAAAAAATTATTGGCATCTCTGAAACATGACAAATTGATAATTATTTATATATTATATGCAGCAGCAGAAGGTACCGTACCAGACCTCATATCATCTCACATTTTGTTTCTCTCTGATCTCTGATCTCTGAAACATGACATGATAAATCTTTAACAAGCAATAATAAAATTATAATAAAATATTTTATTATTTTTTTTTTTGTTTTATTATACCCTTGTTATACCCTTGCAGGGTATTATAATTTCAGTCAGAAGTTTGCGACGCAGTGAAGGAGACATCTCCGACCCTACAAAGTATATATATTCTTGATCAGGATCCACAGCCCAGTCGATCTAGCCATGTCCGTCTGTCCGTCCGTCCGTCCGTCTGTCTGTCCGACTATACGCAAACGAGTCCCTCAGTTTTAAAGCTTTCTGAATGAAGCTTTGTAGTTAGTCTTCTGTATACTCTCACTCGTACATAAGTCGGAACGGGCCGGATCGGACGACTATATCATATAGCTGCCATAAGAAAAATCGGAAAACTCTTCGAAAAAAAATTTAATATTTGGCCATTTAATATTATTTCAGAATTTTGGTTTTAATTTCATGAAAATCGGATAACTATATCCTATAGCTGCCATAGGAACAATCAAGGAAATAAAAGAAAAAATCATACCTTCGCTGTTTCTCAACATATTTTCATCAAATTTGAGATTTTGCCACTTTATTATTATTATTATTCTTGAATTTCGGTTTTAATTTTATGAACATCGGTTGACTATCTCATTTCCCTGGCGTGGCTGCCTAGCATTTTCGCCACGCACGCCCCTGAGTAAGCATCACTCTTTATTATTTCAAAATTTTGTTCTTAATTTTTTGATTCAATTTATTTAATTATTTAATTTAATCCGTATACAAACTTCGGTGAGCCGAAGTTAGCTTACTTTCTTGTTATTTTTATTTTAATTTTTTTGTTTATAAAAATTGAAAAATAATTCTTAATCTTAGTTTTTAGTATAATAATTAAAAGTAAGAATTATATTTTAATTTTTGTCATAAAAAGCAACAAATAATTTGTATTTTATAATTTTTATTTTAAAAATTAAAACAATTATGGTCCCTGGAGTTACCTGTTCTTTCATTTTCAATGCTAAGATGGTTGATGGTTTTTATTGAGCCATTTATTGGTTCTGAACATCTGAGGGGTTCTGTTGGTTTTCCGAGTTACCTGGAGTTATTCGGAAGTTCCTTTATTGTTAATGGTTTTGATGGTTGCCTCGGTTTGAATTGTTTCTACTTCGGTTGCCACCTCGGTTATTTCCTCTGAAATTACCACTATTGTTGCCATTGCACAGTGGGGAATTTGACCCGTTTTTGTGGCATTAATTAATATCTTAAAAACAAAGCAACATTTTTTAATTCTGTTTTTTGAATTAAGTTAATAATAAAGAAAGGGAGATATTTTAAAAAATGGGCGTGGTTCCGCCTTTTTAATCGATTTTTAATTTTTTTTATTGTTAAAAATTAAAAAAAAAATTTGTTTTCTTTTTACGACAATAATGGTAATCTTAAACCTTTTGTAAAAAAAAATGGGCGTGGTCGGACTCTTTATTTCCGAGAAATCGCAGAGAATTTGCTCTGTTTTTGTGGCAATTATTCCAGCAGAACCGCTTTGCTGATTGAAAACTTCCTTCCTAAAAAATGGAATTGCGCAAAAAGGGGCAATAAGGGGCAATTGAACTTAGATGTTCTGAATTATGAATACATGGGTCTACAACATGGATATAAACACTCACTGAACAAGTCTAAACATTTTTTTAAAACCTTTGCCAAAGTTGAACATTTATTACGAAAGCTTTGTACGGACACCACTTGCTACAATTACAAATTGTTAGAAATACACGCACGAATTTGTCAAAATATTAGTATTAACAAATACTACAAACCTGAGCCATAATTATCCATTTTAAATTTTAATTGGTGCTTCAACCTTGGAGAAATATTAATTGGAAAATGCACTACCAAATGAACCCAAATGCGCACACAAAATGTAATTTCCCAACAGCTGACTTCAACCGCTGGTATTTTAATACTGGACTGGAAAAATACCATTTTTAGTATGTAAGATAAGACTTTGGTATATTCTCAATACGTTAAGACTTCAATATCCAAAATTTAAAAACTTTTAAAAAACAAATTAATGCCACAAAAACAGGGCAAATTCCTCAGTGTGCATTGCCATTATATTGGAAATTACCATTGCCGCGGCTATTGCCTTCACCTCTTTGGTTATTACGTCTCTAATTTCCACGATCGTTCCTGCCTTTGTAGTACAATACTGTACTTGGGCTTCCCGTCATTTCAGTTCTGTATTGGATATTTACCCATGGCTTTATTGAAATTTCTGAAATTGCCTTGTCTTAAAGACAAGACAAAGACTGGCCTGTGATAGCTTTTTGCCATCAAATTCCGCGATCTAAGGCCACTTCGTTTACCGCCATGTTTGGTTCTGCTTTTTCAAGTGGCTCAATGTCGCTATCAGCTTCAATATCAGTGCCAATATTTACTGTTGGCTTAGACTCATTCAGATTTTCTAGTTGATCTGAATAAAAATTTGCCATTAACTTTAAATTTCTTGGGATATCTATCATTATATTATGCCTTGTGCTAATATTCATTATCCTTATCCCAAGTAATTTGATTATTTCTCGGCATTGATTTACGTGCTGATCTATAAGCCTATTTTCTTTACTAAACTATGTTGTTTTAATTTAACATTAATATATTTTTATGCTTAATTAGCGTTTCGATCCTTATATGTGCGTTCACATTAACAAACTTATAGGATTTTTCGAATTTATCTTTGAAATACATAGTATTATACAAGATTATTTATTATTGAGAATAGGATTATTTATATTAAGTTTAACAATGATTAAAAATGATATTAAAATGCGGAGAACTGCGACTACTTATTTTACGACTTTTTGCTGCAACTTCTGACGATCGACAACTTAGAGTGACCACCTTCCATTTACGCTGCCATCTCCTCTGTTGCTCTCCGATCTGTGTCGTTTATAGGTTCCGTAAAGTAAAGTATCCAGACAGTGAAACGTTTCGCAGCGGAACAAAGTGTTTAATCTTTTCAAGTGTGACCGCTGATTTCATTAGCTGTTCGGCATTTTTGGCCGGCAAATGATGCGGGCATACATGCTTGTTTACAATATTTTTAAAATGTTGATAAAAAATGAACAAGAAAATAAAAACTACTATTGCCATGGCAGTAATTATTGTCGTAATAGATAAGGAAGATTCTTAACCAAATAAGAAGCAATCCAAGTATTGGGTGAGCCCATACCTGCTAGATTAATTGAAGGGCGATATTCTCTCTATGTACCTATTGTTTACATATTTTTATATCAATAAAACACTCTCTCACCTCCTTATATCAGGTCCTATCATAAACCAAAATAAACTTTCCTTCTTCCCTCAGAATACGCCTATTTTTGCAAAATATCTATAAAATATAAGTAATATTTTAAAACTTATTAAACATTTTAATATATATTATCAGATCTATAAATTAGATGAATACAATTAATTGAATTCAATCCTATTCAATAGTATGTAAACAAAGTAAAAATAAACTGAAAACAATACAGCCGAAGGCTCCAGATGCCATGGCTTTGTAGTATATTTAAGTTTTGTAAACGATGTAATAATAATAATAATATATCAATAATTTAAATTCTTATCATTATGTTTTGTTTGTTTTATAGTTAGTACATCTGTAGCAAACTCCTCTGATGTTTTTTGGAAATTTAACGAATTTACGGAACTAAAGAAGGTAGTCAGAGAGGCAATCGATGGTCGAGAACAGCCTGTTTTATTAAATTTGCCATTCTTTTTCGCAGCCCGCTCGAAATATACTAAAGAGTGACCCACTCCATTCTAGTATATTTGTTTTCGTGTCAGGTTACCGGCCTTTAAAACGGCCGCTGACGAACAGCCGTTTTCAACTATTTGCCTCTCGCTCTCTCTCACTGCTTAAAGACGGTTTTTTACTGTCTGGATACTGTGCTTTAACCTAATCATACTGCAAGTGTGTACCTGCCGCTGCCCAGTGTGACCCGACTTTACATACATATGTGATCATATATTCGTTTTCGAACTCATAGATAGACTTATAATCTTTGTTATTGTGCAGAATATTCAATGCGCGGCAGAATTCTAGAATATGCAAATATAGAAATACAGCATAGATCGCGTGATGTTCCAATACCTATGCATATATGCTGCATTTTGGACATGAGTGTGCTTAAAGCTTATGTTGTAAACAATACAATTATGTTCAATAAACTAGGTTCGATTATATGCAAATAAAGACAAGTAAGAAAGCTTATACAAACATAATAATAATAATGTTGATATTCAATTAAACAACCTATTTAATCCTCAACATACCGGCCCCCCTTAACGATGGTTCAGTTCAAAGCACAGCATTTTTCGTAATGGGGCGCTTGTAGATTCTTCTGGCGGTTTTAACTGTTGCTACACGAACCCTCTAATCATCGCCAGGATGAACCTCTATAACACGTCCCAACAGCTACTTGCTTGGAGGCTGATTTGGCTCCTTCAAAACAACAATGGTATCCAATGCCAAGAGCATATTGTTGCCATTTCATGTGAACTTGAAGTGTACTGAGATACTCTAAGTTCCAGCGATTCCAGAACCCTTGAATCTTGGCCTGCAATTGTATCCAGCGCTGCAATCTGTTAATGTTTGCATCCAGGAAAGATGGCTCCGGTACCGAAGTAAGAGGCTGACCTGTTAGAAAATGAAAAGGGGTTAGCGGATTAAAGCTGTAATTGCTGGGTGCGCACAAAGGACGAGAATTCAGAAGCACTTAACAGGGCCGAATATTCTTCGAATGTTAGTGCACTGCTGCCAATAACTCGTTTTAGGTGCAGCTTTATAGATTGCACACCCGTTTCCCAAATCCCTCCGAAATGGGGTGCAGAATGCGGGATGAAATGCCAATTAATCTCGTGAGTCGACAAGAAGCTTTTAATCTCTTCATTTTGACTTTGGGCACTTGCTATCCGTTGCATTTCATCTAACTCTCGTTTAGCTCCATGAAAGCTAGTACCATTGTCCGAATATAAATCTGATATTGGCCCACGTCGAGCCCAAAATCGTTTAAAAGCGGCTGTTCAGTCGCAGCAGTATGTAGTCATAAGTATAATATTTAAGACACGACAAACATAATGTAATAATTCGTCAGTCGCAGCGACATGCATTTATCGTAAATAAAGTATCAATTACTAAGTCAAGCGAATATGCATAGACTGCTGAGACGACACACTTTTTCTTATACGTTATTTCTGTTAGCATAAGCACTTTTGTACCTATAAATATTGTTAAGTTTCATTAATAAAGTCAGTAAGAGTTCTACCTCAACAACGAGCTTTTATTCATGCATCAGAGGCTGGCGCTGTGTCTTCAGACCCTCAACCAACCCAACCGTCCACCTAGTTCCAAGTGCTAGTTGCGACAACAAAAGGCAATAGTTTATGCACTATCTGCCAGGCATCTAAGCCTCCTTACACAAACATTTTGGTGACCCCGACGTAATCATGTTAACCGTGATAGTCAACTCACAGGAAAGTTCCGTAACTCTTGGGAATCTTTCCACGTCGCTTCAATTCTCAGCGACAGCTTCTGATGCATTTTCGCCCGACGAACACGTTAACCGTGGACGTCAAACCAACAGGGAAAGTTCCGTAACTCTTGGGAACCTCCCGAAGGAAAGAATCCGTAACTCTTGGTATTCTGTTTTGACACTGTCATTACATTGTAAAGAGCCTGCAATCCTTTTCTATGTGAAAATCCCCCAAGTCTATTGACAATTGTCAATATGTCTAACAAGGAGGAACAAACAGTCACAGGGGCGTTAGACTTGCAGGATGATATCATTCAAGAGATCACGAGGCTTATCCGCAACTATAAGAAAGAAACATACTATCAAACAAAGTTGGCCGCAATCGATGACGCATGGAATCGATTTGCGGATAACGACAAAAATATTCCCGCGAAAGATAGAATCGCGGAGTATGTGAAGTTTTACGTCGACTGTCGTGAGTCATACGACAAAGACAGAAACATAGTCGATTCGATGGCTCAAAGCTCGAGCAATGCCCCAAAAAAGGCAACCGCGAGCAATGGCCTGGAAACTGCAGACGTTGCAAGCTTAGCGCAACCTGCACGGAAGCTGATATCAGCATGTCGGCGGCAAAGGGCGATCGCCGACTCCGTCAAACGAGCTCTAAAAGAATATTTAGAAACCAGCAGGGCCATAACAAGGAGTTCAATAAACTCACTATGGTCCCAATATCAAGACATCCAGTTTTCGGTTCATGAAGGATGCGAAGACTCAGTCAGGGAAGGATATGACAAGCACTCGTTCCTTCGACTAGAAAGGGAGGTGCAAAGAGTCTTGGAAGCGCAAACAAACGCTTCATCTTTTGGCGGCCTATGGGAAGCTGCAGTAAAATCTGCGAAACGGCTACTGGTATCAGCCAGAGCCACAAAACGTCCAGCTCCGGTGAAGCAGCTCCGGGCAGAAGAGATCACTATGCAGAAAAAGAAGATGTCCTTACCGATCCTCCTAACATTGCTGGCAATGCTACTCATACCCCCGTTAGCAATAGGACAATCAGTAAGCGTAACTCCGTTTGCAAGCCAGCCAGGAATATTCTTCGAACGGCTCGGCACTTCCAGAATGGCAATCTCAGAATGGAGAATAATTGTATATTACGACTTAAAGCAATATTGGAGCGACATGGGAATTTTGGCTAACGGGATAGCGGAACTGAAACACAAATGTTCAGAACTCCGAAACATCAATGCTTTTAAATCAGTACAAGAGCATTTTCAACATGTATATGGCGAGCTGAAATCAGGAAATGAGTTGATTCATCATTCCCGGCAACTAAGAGCACCACTTGATATAGTCGGAAACGTAGCGAATTCACTATTTGGCGTTCTAGACTCAAGGTATGCCGACGACATGTCCAAGGTGATCAAGGAGGTCAAGTCCAATGACGACGTATTAATGATGCTCTGGAAAAACCAAACATCAATTCTGGACTCAACGATAAATATAGTCAGAACGAGCAGTTCAGCCACCAATGACCGGATCAAAACGCTAGAGAGCCAGATAGGGACAATCAATCTGGAAAGAGGAAAATACCAAGGCGACCACCTACAGCAAGCGTTTATGAGTCTGACAGCTCAGCTAACGCTGGTGGCAACTGGATTGCAGCGGATGCAGAGTGAGATAACTAATGTGCTCACTGACGTTCGCCATCGAAAAATTAGCCCACTGCTAGTATCTCCCAAGCAACTAAGGGAGCAACTGGATCAGATTCGGGAACATATCCCACCGAATCAACTGCGTCCGGTTAATATCATCCAACTCTACAAAATTATGCATGCCGAAGGCACAACAACAAGCAGCCACGTCATCTTCAAGATATCGCTACCACTGGTTTCTGTAACACAACAGGAAGTGTTCAGCATTATGGCTATCCCAACATGGAAAGCTGGAAGCTGGCAGCAATTCAGGTTAAAAACCGAATTCATAGCCGTCAATGCCCATAGATCATAGATCATAGATCAGTTCATGGAATTGACCAAGGATGAATTCAAGCAGTGTCTAGAGCTGCCACACGACGAGCATATCTGTTTCAACCATCAAGCCACAACTATCTGCGAGGTCTCTTAGTCGAGGGCCGAGCTGTGGTGGTCAGCAACGCAGCAGCGAAACAGGATGTTTACCACACGCAGGCTCGTTGAACTTCAAGCGGTATGCAAAGGAACATCGTTCACAGTGCACCTTAACGGAACAGGCTTGTCACTGGCCCCAGGCTGCACTGCACGCAACTCAAAAATTAGCGTGAGCACATTCAGCACCATAGTCAGCGAAAGGAAGGCTACATATATTCGTTTTGGCAATATCACAAGGATTGACCGTAAGAACCCACCTGAGCCACGTCAAGGAACGGCAGCCAAGGAAGTCAACTTGGAGGAGATGGGCACGTTGCAACACCAGTTGGCCAAATTAAAGGAGACCACTTGGAAAGATCAGACCAAGACGACTCAGCATCATCAAGTAGTCGCTTATATGGCCCTGGCGATGTCAATACTATTGGGCGTTGCATGGGCTTTCAGACGAACGGTCGGCAAATGGACACCAACACGCCGGGCTCCCGAACTCAGGCAGAACACGGAACAGCTACCACCAGAACCTACCCCACGAAGTTTCGCGTTCGACCTTAGCGAAGGTTGAACACTTGTTCAACGGCCGGGAGAATGTTCAGTCGCAGCAGTATGTAGTCTTAAGTATGATATTTAAGACACGACACACATAATGTAACAATTCGTCAGTCGCAGCGACATGCATTTATCGTAAATAAAGTATCAATTACCAGGTCAAGCGAATATGCATAGTCTGCTGAGACGAGGAAATGAGCTGGGGCAATGGTCTCAGTTCCTAACACTAACCCACATTCACAGTAACCGCACACTTTTTCTTATACGTTATTTCTGTTAGCATAAGCACTTTTGTACCTATAAATATTGTTAAGTTTCATTAATAAAGTCAGTAAGAGTTCTACCTCAACCACGAGCTTTTATTCATGCATCAGAGGCTGTCGCTGTATCTTCAGACCTTCACCCAATCCAACCGTCCACCTAGTTCCAAGTGTTAGTTGCGACAACAAAAGGCAATAGTTTATGCACTATCTGCCAGGCATCTAAGCCTCCTTACACAAACAGCGGCTATAAAGGCGGATGTTGTCAAATCCCGGACCAATTCAATAAGTATCGCTTTTGTACATAGACAAGTGAATATTGCAAACCAAGCCTTTCCAAATTTTGGTGTCCGACCTGTAGATGCTTTGATCGTTACAGGTCCAGCATAATCCAGGCTAGTGTAAAGAAAACAGCGGGCAGTCGCCACATCTAATATGTTGCCAGCAGCTTTGTGGACATGCCTCTAAAGTCTCAGCAGTGCGGTTGCAAAAATATGTACTCCAAGTCCGTAGAGATGCTAATAACCAATGAAAGATTATTTCACAGTCTTACCAACAATTGATTCTGGAAATAGGAATAGTTAATGATTGCTTGACCAGTGAAATCAATTTCGAGAACAAACAGCTGCATTTAACTCAAAGCTTGACTTATCAGCTTGACAGCATATCCATTGTTGACCTCGACGCGACTATAGATGGCGGCTGCATATGCCTGAGATGAGGCATCCGCAAATCCATGCAGTTCAATTGATTGATGCGGTGCTGCTATGTAACGAGGAACTTGACAAGTTTCCAGTACGTGCATTTGAAATATGAATTGTTGCCAGAATGCACATAATTGGGAGGTAATACGTTATTCCATTCGACGGAACTTAGCCAGCTATCTTGAAAGAGAATCTTTACCAAGACAGTTGTGGGTGCAATCAAACCCAGAGGTTCGTAGATTTTGGCTAGTTCTAAAAGCAAAGTACGTTTGGTTTGAGTTGCTGTAATTCTAGGGGGCTCTAGCTTGAAGAAGATATAGTCAGTTCTTGGTCCCCAACGCAGTCCCAGAACTTGAACAACGCGATCAGAACTGTCCTGTTCAAAAGCGTCAGAAGGATACTCACAATTTTCCTGTGGTAAGAACTTTAAAAGGGCGAAAAAGTTTGAGCTTCGCTCAGGAGTAGGATTAGTTCATTTTTGAGTGCAATGAGATCCTTAAGTTCGTATACAAATCGGCATTGTCGATCGCAAGCTGTTTATGAAATCAAACGGTTAAAAACGGTGATGAAGCTAATCCTTATGTGACCATCAGCAATCGAAAGTGATCCAGTGTAGCGCTCTCCTCCTTTCTCCAAACTAAACGTTGGTATTGCGTGTCCTCGTCTGAGACCAAAATTCCTCTGAACCTCTTTTCGATATCAGCGCAAAATACATAAAGATCTTGCCGGAAGCGACGACATACTTCAATTAAATCCCTTTGAAAAGGTTGGCCCTTGTACAGCCGCGAATTGAACGAATGACTCTTGGAATCCTTCCCTGAGCCGTCAAATACCACTCTGCAGCGTGTGGTAGTACTATCCGGCTTAAACACTGCGTGGTGGGCCAAACAATTGAAGTGTGCTGGATCCTCAGCCGCTACAGCTGCAGGCATCAATCCCATGTGTCCTCTTTTCAAGAAGCCATCTATAAAATCTACATATTGTGATTTGAGTGCAGGGAATTTCCGAAACTTGCGTTCTAAAGCGGCGAAGCGGTTTAAAGCTTGTCGCAACGTTGAGCCAATTGGCGTAATCGGCTCCTTAAATGGGTACTGAACAATTTATACACAATCTTCTCTGCGAGCATGCGATGCAAGAAAGTGTTGTTCTGCAGGATCACTGGAGTCAATCTCTGCTTTACTCAGATGAACTTGTTCCATATCCATGAATGATCGAAACAAAGAATCCAAGTCTTTGTATGCGTGGAGGGCTTGTGCGTACATCCCTGCTGCGTTACAATCATTGAAACTGTAATAACCCAACCGAAATTAGTAAATAGTGCGATAGGGTATTCAATACCAAACTCTCGGCGATTCCCAGTATATATGTTCCACAGTTGATCAACGCCTAGAATAACGTCGATTTTTCCCGGAGCTCCAAACGTTGGATCAGCCAATGGAAGGCTGCGAATCTTGTTCCAGATAGGAGAGTTGGACTTGACCTGTTGAGCTGGAATCAAAGATGTCAGAGAACTCATAATTAGACCAGAGACTTCCAGTGTTGCATTAGTGGTTCTTGAGAGCAGGGTAAAGCTGGCACGTCCTCGGCTTACACCTGCTGGGTTAGCACCTAAACCAACCACCGAGATTCGAGCATGCGTGCGTGAAATTCCAATCCTTTGATAAAAGACTCGGCTACCATAGTTATTGTCGATCCAGTATCTAGCAATAACCGACATGTGGTCCTGTTGCCCCATATATCCAATATATTGGCAAGAATAGTTGGCACTAAGGCTTGTTTGAGCGTTTTCTTGTTATAACGATTTGCCAATTTCTCCCATGCATCTTGGTAACTATCATTACAAACAGCAATATTTTGAATTAGGAAAAGCGCTTCACCATCCAAATAAGACTTCAGGTAATGAATGTATTATAATAGTAAGGTAATAATGAACTTCTGGCCCTTAGAAAGCCTGTCGTTATTGTCTACAGAACGTATTTTCCAGAAAATGTAGGAAACCGAATTTTCTCAAACCTTAAATCAGTTCCTCCTGATGAGGACTGAATTTGTTCCAAAGGATGGTTTTGACCCTCGAATAGAAGTTCCACTGGACTTGAGTGCTAAATGTTAGACTTGTCTTGGCCATGATCTTGCCCTTCCATCTCCTTTATGGCCTTAGTAAAGAAAGCGTGTGCGCTGTAGACCTTGTCTTCGTACTCGGGGTTATCCCCACGCTGGTAGTGAGAAGACGGAAAGGGCGTACACGGGTCGATGAGGGCCCCGTGTCGAAGATCCGGTCAATGCGCACTAGCGCAGTCGGCAACACGTTGACGCTGTTCCGCTACAGCAGCGACGATAGGGTGGGCGCAGCGGCCGCGTCCTGCGGGAGCCGCTTCTCGGCACTGAGACGTAGAAAGCGCCGACACTTCTTAAACGGATGGATTCCACTGCAGACTCGGCATCGGTAGGACTCTGTACCTGGAGTACATTTGCTCTCCAGTGACTGGGCGCTGCGTGGTCGTGGCGACATCGTGCTGCATATGACTGGCGGAAATATGATGAAGAAACAAAACAACGTTATCAGAATTGGTGTAAATTTCGATTTGGAACTACGGGCAGAGCTACAACACAGCACAATGGACAGAAATATTGGAGCGGAAGAAATGCATAATTATTGTGGGCAGGCGACGCTTCCATCGGAAGAAGGACGACCTTAGCAACGGGCCGCTTGACGAGCCCTCGCGCGGTGCGGATGTCGATCACGCGGACATGGCCATCGGATCCTGAATACACCACGTCAACCCTGCCTAATCGCCACTCATTGGATGGAAGGTTGTCCTCCTTGATGACCACCATATCCCCAACGCGGAGATTCCTTGTAGGGTCTCGCCACTTATTCTTCCTATGGAGCTCCTTGAGGTACTCTTCCTCCATCGCAGCCAAAATTGCTGCTGAAGAGCCTTCAGGTGCTGCCAGGGGTTAATAATGGACGTGGTATCCCCCTTTAACTCGGGTTTAAGCGTGGCGAGAAGTGGGCCTCCCAAAAGAATGTGCCTGGGTGTAAGAGCCAACAGATCAGCAGGGTCTTCGGACATTGGCGCGAGCGGCCGCGAATTCAGGCACGCCTCGATCATCGCCAGGAGAGAAGCCAGCTTCTCAAAGGTGTATTTCCGCGTGGCGGTGGACTTGTAGAACAAGGTCTTGAAGCTCTTGACGCTTGCCTCTCACAGGCCTTCCATGTGGGGGGCTCCCGGAGGAATGAAATGCCAGAGAAGCTGCTGGTGACTATAGGCACCGGTCACAGCCCCTTTTAGGCTTTGGCGAAAATCGCGAGATAGTAGGGCAGAGCGTTGTCCGACTGCACTTAACGGGGGCATCCTCTCCGGGATAAGAACCGAGCGAAAGCAGCCAGAAATTTTTCGGTCGTAAGGTCCGACGTAGGCTCTAAATGGATGGCTTTAATGGAGAAGCACACAAACACCAACACATAGCCCTTTAGGCAAGGTCTTCGAAAGGGTGATCTCTACCAGGCTGGGCGGAGCGATAGAAGCAGCTGGTGGCCTCTCCCCGGAGCAATATGGCTTCACGAAGGGGAAGTCCACATTGGACGCCATCTCGAGGGTCGTAAAGGTTGCCGAGGAGGCCATCGCAGGAACTAGATGGAGAGGAGGGACGAAGTCGTACTGCCTGGTGGTCACCCTGGATATCAGGAATGCGTTTAACTCGGCGGACTGGGGCAGAACGCTTGAATCCCTCAGAAACTTCAACGTCCCGGGATATCTGCTGAAGATGGCGCACAGCAATTTCAGCAACAGGGTGCTCCTCCTGGAAAGGAGTCTGGGTTCCAGGGCACACAAAGTCTCAGCCGGAGTCCCGCAGGGCTCCGTTCTGGGACCCCTGCTCTGGAATTCCATGTATGACGGAGTCCTACGGCTGCCGATGCCTCCCAGCACCACCCTGGTGGGCTTTGCCGACGACGTGGCAATAGTGGTGGTAGCCAAGGAGCTAGCCGCGGCGGAGGCGCGCGCGGATGCGGCCATACAGGCCGTAGAGTCGTGGCTAGCGGTCGCAGGGCTGGAGCTGGCGGCGCACAAAACCGAGGCGGTCCTGATATCGAGCCGGAAGGTGGTGGAGACGGCCAACGTGCGGATCGGAGGGACCACAATCCGGTCGCAGCGGGCCATTAAGTACCTGGGAGTCTTCATCGACACGCGCCTGTCGTTCAAGGAGCACCTGGAGTATGCGCACAAGAAGGCTAGCGGGACCGCTGGAGCGCTATCCAGGATGCTCCTTAACACGAGAGGGCCCAAGCAGGCGACGAGCTGCTATCATCGGTGGTAACCTCCCAGATCCTGTACGCCGCGCCGGTGTGGTCGGAAGCCGCCAAGGTTAAGACCTACATGCAGGGGGTGGAGGCGACCTACAGGCTTTGCGCCGTCCGGATAGCTTCAGCGTTCCGGACAATCTCGGAGGACGCGGTGCTGGTCATCGCGGGACAAGTCCCGCTCACGGAGCTGGTAAGGGAGCGGAAGGAGACAGCCGTTGCCCCGACGACCAGTGGGGCGGAGAAGCCTACCAGGGCGGAGCGTAAGACAGCGGCCAGAAGGAAAAGTCTGGAGAGGTGGCAGTCCAGCTGGGACTCCTCGTCCAAGGGCCGTTGGACGCATGCCCTCATACCGGACATCACGAGGTGGGTGGAACGAGACCATGGAATGGTGGACTTCTACCTCAGGCGCTAAGTGGCCACGGATGCTTCCGCCAGTACCTAAAGCGGTTTGGCCACGAGACGGAAGATTGGTGCCCAGAGTGCGGTACCCGCATTGTGGAAGACGCGCGGCACGTGCTCTTCGAGTGCCGCAGGTTTGGCCTCGAACGGCAGGAGCTGGAGGCGGTAGCCGGGTGCGTAATCAGCGTGGAAACACTCGTCCCGAGGATGCTGGACGACAAGACAGTGTGGGAGGCGGCATCAACATTCACGGCGGAGGTCATGAAAAAGCTGAGGGACCTGGAGCGTAGACGGAAGGAGCAATAGGAGTAAGGGGCACTGCGCACGCGAAGCAATGCCAGGAGGCGATACCGCGTAACCGCTTCCCCCCTCCCACCATTTCTTCCCTCTATCCTCTCTGTATTTTTGTTTATAATATTATAGTCGTATTTTTAAGCTTATATGTTATAGCAAGTAGGTAATAAAACCCTGAATACAAAAAAAAAAAAAAACAAAAAACATAGCCCTTTGTGATGAGGCAGGCTCGCCCCGTATGGTTCTTTATCTCGAAAGGACACCTGTGTGCGTGAATGGGCGCGAGAAGGACGTCCGTTCCTTCGGTAGCTCTCCCATGAGTTGCGTCTGCAACTCCGGCGAGGAGGGCACCACGCCCATTCCCCCGTGGGTCTGGCTCTGCACAGGCATCAATATATTCGTGGCCTACACGCTGGATGGCATCGATGGGAAACAGGCACGACGCATCGGCTTGTCCGGCCCGCTGGGTGAGCTCTTCGACCATGGCTTGGACTCGTACACGGCCATGCTGATACCGACCTGCCTGTACAGCATTTTCGGAGGGAGCCGCGTGTACTCGGTGCGGCCGATGCGGATGTATTACGTCTGTCTGACGGTCTACTTTAATTTCTTCGTGTCGCACTGGGAGAAGTACAACACTGGCATCCTTTACTTGCCCTGGGGCTATGACCTGAGCATGTGGGGCAGCACGGCCATGTACCTGGTCACCTGGTGGATGGGCTTCGAGCGCTGGAAGTTCGAGCTGCCGTTGGACAATGTCATGGAGGCGGTTCTGCATGTCAGCGCCATGTCCAATCTTCCGCTAGTCATCCTTAACGTGTACAATTCTTATAAGCAAAGCACTGGCCGCCTGCTGTCATTCTGGGAGGCAATCCGACCGGCCCTTCCTTACCTACTTCATTATCCTGTTGGCCTGGCCATATGTCTCGCCCAACGACCTCATGGAAACGGATCCGAGGGCCATTTTTATGCTCAGCTGTCGTCTAATTGTTTCCCAGATGTCTGAGACGAGGAGCGAAGCCTGGCATTGGCAGACTCCCATGTTCGTGATCTCCTTTGCGTTGAGCCTGTGGCTGCCATTGCTGGAGAGGCCTCTGCTCTACATGCTGCTGTTGGTGACCACACTGAGTCACTGGCACTACGGAGCCAGTGTGGTGAATCAGATGTGCGATCACTTTAACCGCGTTTGCTTCACAGTGCACAAAAGAGTGCCGCTGGAGGAGAAGACCCAGTTGAAAAAACCAAACCTGGATCCATATGAGGGACCGTCAAAGAAAAAAGAGTAGACAAACGCAAGCTACTTATTTGCATGCATCTTTTTCCGGGAGTTGCGCCGACTTTTTAATTTTTAGCTGCGATTTTTGTTGCACTTTCTGTCTGTACATTATGGAGGCTGTTTAGTTAAAACGATCGATTTTGTGAGATTGTGTATAATTTGTCTTATAGTTAGAATATATATTTAAACAACGGACATCCTAGTGAGTGCTGCAGTAGTGTTTGGAGCCTGTTTCGGCCTATCCCAAAGGACTTTGATTAACGTAATGCTCTCTTCCAATGAATACCCTTAAACTTAAACTTATAATGACGACTACGTTTTCTGTATTAAATCTATACTCTACAATAACCCATCGTAGTAGATCAATTGCATGAAACAAACATAACAAATATTCGTGTTGCAGCTAAAATATCAAATAAGTATTAGTTGATAGATCACAATCGTGCTTTTAACTTTCTTCTAATTGTATTGCGTACCAAATATTCACTAAATATACTGAAAATAACTTCTTCTTGTGGATGACACATATCTTACAAGAATAGACGACGGACTTGACCAAATTCCTCACCCTTGGATTCCAGAATTTGGCCCAGATCAGACAGATCATCAGCTGATTGCCACCGTGCAGCGTGATGCGATGCATAATTTGAACAAGGAGTCGAGACAGATGGCAGTCGTATGGAAGGATTATCGGATGCCGTTCGTCATATTGGAGAAGTTCAGAGGACGTGACCCGGCCGCAGGCTATCATAAGGCCTTGCGAATCCATAAGGAGTTCAGATTTTGAATCGGACTGGATGCTGATACTAGACGCTTTTCGCTTAAGCAGCCCATCTCAGAGACGAAGTGTCTGCGCTGAGTGACGGAAACTAGAAGACGTTCAGCCGACGTAGTCTCATTAGCTGTTAGGTGCTCTTCGAACGGAGATCGAATCTTCCGCACGCGCTGGATGAAACGATAAACATAGGCAAGGACTCGTAATGCCTTTTCGAGTGTGGAAAGACGTTCAAGAAGATCTTCGGCGGGCGCCTTCACGACATGGACCTTGACTGCTCGCTTCTCGAGTTCAGTCACGGGGGCATCATTGCCTTGAGTGGGCCAATCGCTGCGAGGCCTTTGCAGACAGTGCGGAGCGGACATGTGCCCATTTCTACACGTCGGTCAACTGGGTGATCTTGGTCACCCGGCTGGCCACGAACGTTGACCACTGACACGCTGGCTTCTGCAGCCACGCGAAGACAATAGTCTAGTCCGTCCAACAGTATAGGGCAAACGCGGCCCTGGCATCTTTGGCAGAACGGCGGGGGCCATCTCCGACAACAACAAGGCACCGCACAGCTCTAGCCGAGGGAGCGACACCGTTTTAACTGGGGCCACTCGAGTCTTTGCAGTCAGCAGGTTCACTATTACCGTAGACTCAACCTCGACACGGATGTAAATTGCTGCGCCGTACGCCTTCTGTGAAGCGTCGCAGAACCCGTGGTGCTCGACCTTTAGGTGTGGTCGAGGAACACGAATCTGAACGAGCACTGAGTAATTCTTCAGGAAGTCTTCCCATCGCTAACAGAAATCTTGAGGGAGGGCGTCGTCTCTGGATGGGGCAAAATGTCCTGCATGAACATTTTCGCCAGACAATGAAAGGAGCGAGCCAACCTGCTGGATCGAACAAAGAAAAGACGAAAGAGGAGCCGGAAGTCAACTCTGGCGGAACAAAAAATAACTCATCAGTCGTCGCTTTCCATCGCACGCCGAGTGTCTTGGCCGTGCTCTTGCATCGATGTCGAGAAAATCAGCACGAAGGAGGTGGTCGCTTGGAATGTCGGCCAGGATCGCCTTGCTATTCGACGTCCATTTCCTAAGTGGAAACCCTGCCGACTCTAGGGCGCCCTTTAGCTCCCGAATCGCAACTTGGGCATCGGCTTTGGAGCCTGCCCCCGCGAGAACGTCATCCGCGAGAGCGGATCCCTCTTCAGGCGCTGCTAATTACGAAGGAACTGAGCAAGAGCAAAGGATCGTGAAGCCGTGAATGGGCCTGTCAGCACCCATCTAAAAATGGTCTCCAGAGAGAGAGAGAGAAGCGCGAAAATAAACCTGGGAATCCGGGGGGAAGGGGGGGGGGAATTTTGGGGCCTTGCGGGGGGGGGGCCGGGCAAAGGGGGGGGGGGGGGAGGCCAGGGGGGGGGGGTGTGTCCCCGGGGGCAAAAACCCGGGGGGGGGGGAGGGGGAGAAAGGGGGGCGGTGGGGCGGGGGGGGGCACGGAATGGGGGGGGGGGGGGGGGGGGGGAGGGAGTGGGAGACAGGGGGGGGGGGGAGGGGGGGGGGGGGGGAAAGAGGGGGGGGGGAGAAAGAGGGAAAAAAAAAAAAAAGAAAAAAAAAAAAAAAAAAGAGGGAGGGGGGGGTGGGGGGGGGGGGGGGGGGGGGGGGGGGGGAGGAGGGGGGGGGGAAGAAGGAAGAGGGGGGGGGGAAAAAAATATATATTAATTGAAGTGGGGGGGTATTAAATTATATTTTTTGTTTTTTATAATTTGGGGGGGGGGGGGGGAAGGGTTGGTTGGATAAAAAAAAAAAAAAAAAATAAAAAAAAAATAATTTATGTGGGGTGTGGTGTATTGTGGGGGGGGGGGGGGGGGGGGGGGGCCGGGGGAGGAAAAAAAAAAATAAAAAAATAAAAAAAAAAAAATATATTTTATGGGGGGGGGGGTTGTGGGGGGCGAAAGGGTGGTGAATTAATTTAAATTTAATTTTTATTATAACGGGGGGGGGAAGGGAAAATATTTTTTAATTAATGGTATTTTAAGGGGGGGGGAGGGAGGGAAAAAGAAAAGAAAGAAAAAAAAATAAAAATATAATTATTATATAATAAAATAAAATAATGGGGGTGAGGGAGGCGGAAAAAAGACGGAACGAGGGGGGCCAGAGGGGGGGGGGAGGGGGGGGGGGGCCGGCCCCCGCACCCCACGGTTATGTATTTAATATTAAATTATTATTTTTTAATTTTTTTTATTTTTTTTTTTTTTTTTGATAGAGCAAAGGATCGTGAAGCCGATAGTTTGGAACCCTTCTGCTCGGGGTCGCGTAAGGGGAGCGTCACAACGTACTTGCCACACTCGTCTCTTCTCGTCGTCTGGACAAAATTTTGCTCGCAAACTGAATCCGATTCCGAACTGATCTGTGTGGGCACATTTTCCACCTCCCAGAATATGGTGAGGAGCTGATCCAGTGAGTCACCGAGGCTACGGGCAACTTGTTTGGAAAAAAGGGACACGCTGCGGGGGTACAATGGGGATAATGGGCCTGTCAGCACCCATCTAAAAATGGTCTCCAGAGAGAGAGAGAGAGAAGCGACCCGCAAATATAAGCCTTGGAATTACCGAGGAGAATGGAGGGAAGAATTGTATTGACGGATTCGTCACTCTTTGCCCTTGGAGTGGCACTGTTCGCCTTAGGCTTCCAAAGAGGCGTCCGCGGAGATGCGGATTGAGACCTGTCCAAACGGATGGCTGGGATCGGACGCGGCTTTTTGTCGTCTCCCGTGGGCATTCTCAAAATCCAATTCCCTGATCAGCGCTGTTCGACTGAATTGCGAAATAGGTGCCTCGTTCGAAGCGGTGGCCGATCACACTAATGTGATGAGAACGGTGAGATCGCGGATGAATTGCGATTACAAGGAACTAGTGGGAACTAGCGGCGCCGATGTCGAAAGGAAAGTCGTGTGCGGTACAAATCGAATGTGGAAAAAAATTTCAGGAACCAAAAAAACACAAAGGGAGACTAGGTTTGTTGAGATTGTAGGCGAATGTTGCCTGATGCGGAGTAGAAGCAGCGCTGGAGGCACGGAAAATGGACAAGTACCGGAATATTCGTGCTCGTTCGGAAAAGAAAGTATATTTATATAAATGTGGTTCGTACGTAGATATTGAATTCTTATTTGCTCTATTTTTCGAAATTAATTGTTACGGCGCCGAAAAGGTAGACTTGACCTTGGCTTGGATTTAACAAAAAATTAATAATTAATAAAAATTAATTTTTGGCTAATTGTCGGATTTAATTATTATGGAGCCCGAAGGGTGGAGTTGAAACCTCGGCTTTGATTCGGACGGAAAATTAATAATTAAATAATTAATAAAAAATTAAATTTTTAACTACTCGTTGCCGGAATTACTTTTATGGAGCCGAAAAGGTTGAGTTGAAACCTTAATCTTTAATTAATTTGATTTAATTATCACGAAGCCGGAAAGGTGGAATTGAAACCGTTATCTTTAATTAATTGGATTTAATTATCACGAAGCCGGAAAGGTGGAATTGAAACAGAAGGTTGATAATTAAAATTATAATTTTCGACTTTAAATATTAAATATAATAGCCTTGCGCTTTAAATGAGTCTCCTAGGCGCAAAAAAACTGCAACTGAAGTGCAGCATCGAGACGGATCCCTACAACCCGCGGCGTGCTCTCAACAGCAGCAACCCACGGCACAGCCCTCGATCACTGAATTATATCCCAGAATTCTGAGATCGAGTGCTAGGAAAGAGTCGGTATCTGAAGGTGCGGGGGGACTGAGCGTTCCCCCGTTAACTTCATTTTCGTCCCCCATGGGACCTCAAAATCGGACCCCCCATAGCCCCATAAATATATCCCTCCAGGAATTTCCCTGACTGACTTTAATTGGTCTGATTTATACCTCAGTAAAATTGATATATGTGCAAAATTTGTTTTCAATATTGCTTCAATTTTAATAGCTATAGCTGTGTTTTTAGTACACAGGATTTTTCTCCTATATGTCTTAAGTATATATCATGTATTGGTTTTTGATCTGGCCCCATCGTATTGTTATGATAGCCCAATGAAGAACGCGCAGAGAGGCATTTCATAGAAAGTTGATATATGTGCAAATAGCTTCATTTATGTTTGGGGTGAATCCCGGCCAGTTTCTAGTGGAACAAAGATAACAAATTTGACTGCTTGTATTCTAAAATTTAATTAAAAATTATTTCAAGTTATTTAATTAGATTTAGATTTAGATTTGCGTTAAAAAACTGTATTAAATATTAAAAATGCCATAAGCAGCCGAATTTTCAAAAGAAGAGGCTAACTGCGGCGTCAAAGTGGGTGTTATTGCCAAAACAATTAATAGGCATCCAAATAAAGTAGGAAACTTCTTGAAGTCACCCCAAAAACATGCCCAGAACAATCCCAAAGGTGCAATTCCAAAGGTTGATGACGCACCAATCGCCACATTTTGGCTTTGGCAACTGAAAAGAATTGGAGCTGAGCCCAAATTAGGACACATTTGAAGTTGTGAATATGTAGGCAATGAGTGCAAACAATTTGCCGAAAGGATTTGCATCTTACAGATGAAGCAAAAGACCCGAAACCTAAGCTTTTGCATGGGCAAAATAGGCTCGATTTGTCTATTTCGAGAATATAAATTTTTGGCCACCGAAATTCAAAATGTCATCTTCAGTGATGAAAACAATTTAATTTAGATGGCACAGATGAAAATCAGAAGTATTGGCAAAACCCCAGGCATGCCAGGCAGAATTGCCAGACGCAACCATGGTGGTAGTTCTCTTATGGTTTGGGCTGCTTTTAGTTACTTCGGGAAAAGGCCTATATGTTTCATGCCATGTCGCATGAATGCGGAAATGTATACAAAATGAGCTAGTACAATTTTCCGAAAAATTTCATCCCGGAGACTTTGTGTTTCTACAGGATAACGCTTCTATACTCGTGGCGCGCTATACGAGGACGTCTCTGGAAACTAAAGCAATCACTTTGATGCAGTAGCCAGCTGTAAGTCCGGACTTCAATCCGATAGAGAATCTTTGGGGCATCTTTTCAGAAAAGTTTTAGGAGGTGGAAGGCAATTTCAGACACTGAAAGACTAAAAGGCAGATTTAATTAAGGAATGGGCATCCTTTGATACAGCTGTCCTCCAAAACTTGGCAAATTCAATTCAGAAAAAGGAGACATTATTAAATATTAACTTATATCACAAATGTATATAATATTTCTTTTTGCCATTTATACGGTTTTGCACATATATCAATTTTCTATGGAAAATAGTTTTAAGTTTCTATGTAAATTTCAAACAATGATATATATATTAGGCTTATGCGTTTTGTACATTTACTACCCACATAAATAAAATAAATTAAAAAATCTAGCATGAAGGAGTTAAAAAAAAATCAAGAAAAACACGTTGCACATATATCAATTTTACTGAGGTATATGCGCACTGACATGGCTGCTGCCGTGGACATTTTTTACAATGCGATGAATTCATTCTTCTCTGAATGTGTTCCGTTATTTTATCCCTCTACTTCAAATAAACCACCTTGATTTACTAAAGAATTGAGTCGCTTTAAAATGTAAAGTCAAGGCTGTACACGAAATTTAAAACAAAACTAGTCATGGTTCGGACCTCTCTAACTATATATCGGCTCGGTCAAACTTCACCGTACTCAACGCACAGTGTTACAAAAATTATTTGACTCGTTGCAGGGTCCAATTTTGCTCAGGATCCTAAACAGTTTTATAATTTGATTAATACTAAACATAAGGCGGTAACTCATCCTTCATCGCTTTCTTTTGAAAACGCAACTGTAAAGGGCGATCGCCTGATCTCTTGCCCAGTTTTTTCAAACTACATACTCTACATCCTCTGACCAAAATCAGAAGTATTCTTATAGCTTGCCCAGATCGAATCTAATTTTCTGTCCATGTTTAAACGAAAGCTCTCTCCTTTTAGATCTTCAACGAGTAAAGCCAGTTTATTTGCCGGGTCCCGATCGAATACCGGGCTGTGTGCTTAGGTATTGTGCCGATGCCCTGTGCTCGCCCCTTCTGAAATCGTTCACCTTATCCTTAGAAACCTCGCATTTTCCCCTTATTTGGAAGGAATCATTCATTATTCCTCGCCACAAAAAAGGAAACAAATCGGAGGCCAATAACTATAGAGGAATCTCTAAGCTTTCGCCCATCCCTAATACTTTTTGAAAATATTATTACTCCACATTTGCAGCACCTTTGTAGATCAGTAATTTCTCCATGTCAGCATGGATTTGTTAAGCGAAGATCAACAACTACTAACCTTCTGGAGCTCACTTCCTTCATTATAAGGGGTTTCCATCAAAACCTTCAAACATACGTTATTTATACTGACTTCAGAAAAGCATTTGATTTCATGAATCATTCCCTTCTCCTCAGGAAACTCGATTTAATGGGTTTTCCAAGTGATCTTCTTAGGTTCTTAGGTTCTCTAGTTATCTGACTGGCAGGACGCAAAAAGTCCTCTTTAAAAATAATTTTTCTAATGTTCTCCGGGTTACCTCTGGTATCCCGCAAGGGAGCCATTTGGGTCCCTTATTGTTTACATTATTTATCAATGATCTGCCCGAAGTTTTGACAAACTCTAGAGTACTCATGTACGCTGATGATGTCAAGCTTTGTGTGCAATACAAGGACGTCGCTTACCAGTCTGATTTACAAACAGAACTTGTTAGCTTCCAAACCTGGTGCCGCATAAACCTACTAAACTTGAATGGCTCTAAATGCAAGCTAATCACATTCTCTCGTGTCGTTCCCAAGCTTGAAACTTACACGCTAAACTGCTGCTCTTTGGAAAGAATTAACTCAGTTGATGACTTGGGTGTCCGCCTGGATCCCAAACTTGACTTTATAGATTATATTTCGTGCATGGTGAATAAAGCCAGAAGTATGCTGGGATTTATTAAACGGTGGTCGAAAGAATTTGATGACCCCTATGTAACTAAAACTTTATATATTTCATTAGTTCGTCCTATCTTAGAATATTGATCGTGTGTTTGGAGCCCCCAGTATGGGGTCCACAGTAAACGCATTGAATCGGTTCAAAAGAACTTTTTGCTTTTCGCTTTACGCGGTTTATGCGATGCTGCGGTTTATGGGATGCTGAACAGAGATTACCCTCCTATTATAGTAGACTTCTCCTAATTAACTTACCCTCCTTAGCCAATCGTAGAATTATGCTAGGCATTACTTTTATATATAACCTTATTCACGACGACGTTGAAAGCACTGACTTATTGGGTCAGCTCAAATTCCACGTCCCGAGTAGAAATACTAGATCGTATATACCCTTAGTTTTGCGCCACTGTAGAACCTCCTTTGAAGTGCATGAACCCTTTAGAGAACTGTGTGCAAGTTATAATGATTTGTATTCGTTAATCTCACATGTTGATAGTCTTCCTAAATTAAAAACTTTAATCCTAACCCACTTAGCTCGCTTGCAAGCAAACACTCAGGCAGCACGCCGGTAGTTAATTTTCCTCGTTTTCTTTTCTATATTTTCCATCGCGTCTACTAATACCTAACCCTAACAGGCACGTGCCTGGTTTCATAAGGGCCACTTAAGTGTACTGACCGTAGTGCATCAACGTCCAAGAAAAAAAAAAAACAAAAACAAAAAAAAAATATTAAGTGGCCGGAGAGGTGAATTAAAAAAAATGGCCTTTCGCTCGAACTGAAAATAATAATTAAATATATTGTAATAGTTATAATTATAAATATATAAATTTATAATTAATTGATTTTTTTAATTTATTTGTATATGGCGTTTTATAATTGTTGGTTTTTAAAAAAATCAGCTATGTATTTCCTGAAATTGGAGGCAGAAAATATATGGACATGCATGCAAGTACGGAAATATGTAAGGGCATGTGGGGCATTTGTTGGCACAGTGGAGCGTTGATAGGTTAACTGTATAACTGGAGGAACAGGAAAGTTATGTGGTGTAAAAATGGCACTGATTGGGGAAAAAAAATATTACGACAGCGGCGGACTGTTCGATGAATTTAGAAATTTCCGGAACTAATTCACACCGGCTGGCCAATACTAATTCTGCCTTTTTTTGTCACCACACAATTTCACTGTTCACTTGTTCAATTTTTCGCGGATTAATTGCACCAAAAAATATATATGTTTGTATGTTATATGGATGCACATATGCTTCGACCGTTGGCAAGCGAATAGCGAATAACGGAGAGGCCGAAAACGGCGAGGAATATGGCAAAGCACACAAAACGGAGACGGATGGAAAAATTTGCAGAATTTAAAGACGAAGAAGAGTAGAAAATCTCTAACTGCCGTTGTGTCGGAAAACTCGGACTTGGAGTTGACACGGAAGGAAATAAATCTTGGTACAGTGTGAACGAAATTTAATGTTCGGACCACTGCTGAAGACCGGCAGAGAAACGGACACAGAAAATTTCGTACTTATGTTTTGGCGGAATAATGCCGGGAACTGCTGGTAGAAAAAATATCAAAAAAATCCGGCTCTGATGGACCAAATGTTGGGGGGTGATGCTGCCGCAAAAGATTCCAATACGGTGGAGAAGGCACAGGAGAACAAATCCCACGTCACGAACGAAAATCAACCCGGAGGCTCGAAAATAAGAAGTCGGGGGCGTCGTGGTAAAAATTCAAGGGTGCATTCACGTTAGCTTTATTTTGCTGCATACATGAAACTGGTTAACTAACTTAACATAAGAAAAAGCCGCTACAGCCAGAGCGGACGATCGACGACGGCCGACCGCTGCATATGGACCCGAGAGAGAGAGTGCAAGATTGTGCATAGAGGGGCGAGCTCGGATGCGCTCTTCAGCGCGGATGCGCTCTGAGCGGCGGCACAACGACCCCTCACCTAAACAATGTTGATAATCAATTAAAGGACCTATTTATTCCTCATCATTTCTAATCTAATTAATTATTTTTTTTGTCTCTATAGACATATACTATTTTATTTGTCGCTATAGACAATTTTTGTTTTTGCAAAAAAAATACATTTTTGCCAGCCTATTATTATTCGAATGGCTTTTCGGGCCAAATAACTTGCCGGTCGACTCAATTGCCGTCGGGCATTACAAAAGTTTAGCAATTTAATTTTAATTTTAATGTTGTGCGCCCTTTGTGGCACTGAAGGTCAGTTCACCCTTGGTGTGGTCCAGCCTTCCAGCAGTCTGCTTCTCGTACTTCTTATTGTTCTAGCGTTGGTAAAAAGAGCGGTCTGTCTCTCGTACTTATTCTTGTTCTTCTTCTCGCCGCTGACATTTGCCCAGGCAATGTTGGCTGTATAGCGGTCCCTCACAGTCTGCTGTACATCGGCGTTGCTTTTTCGGGATCTCTTTTAGCTGGGGGCGATGCGTATCGGGATTAATTATGGTATCATGTGAAGGACGGGGGGCTCTATGGATGACACATACCTTACAGGAATAGATGACGGACTTGACCAAAATCCTCACCCTTGAGATCCAGAATTTGACCCGGATAAGGCGGATCATCAGCTGATTTCCACCGTGCAGCGTGATGCGATGCGTAAATTGGACGAGAAGTCGAGACAGGTGGCAGTCGTACGGAAGGATTATAGGACGCCGAAGTTCGGAGGCCGTTACCCGGCCGCAGGCTCCCATGAGCCCTTGCGAGTCTATTAATGGATTCCAATTTTGAACCGGACTTGATGCTGGCACTGACCGCTGTTGGCTTAAGCAATCAATCTCCAGGACGAAGTGTCTGCGCTGAGTGACGGAAACTAGAAGACGCTCGGTCGACGTAATCTCAGTAGCTGTCAGGTGATCTTCACACGGAGACTGAATCTGCCGCACGCGCTCAATGAAGCGATTAACGTAAGCGAGGACCCGCAACGCCTTGTCGATTGTGTAAAAACGTTCAAGAATGTCATCAGGGGGCGCTTTCGCGATATGGAGTTTGACTGTTCGCTTCTCGATCTCAGTCAGGGGGGCATCATTGCCGGGAGTAGGCCACTCACAGCGAGGCCTTTGCATCCAGGCAGGGCTTGGATTGCTTGCACTTGGTTGTGAGAACTTATAAAAATTTTAATGTATACGGGCTCATCATCCTTCAATCTATGCTTTTGCTTGTAAAAATTATTTGTTGTTATTGATTTGGTTTCTAGTCCGAATATGTCTGTATACCTGGTGCATAAATCTATTAATTGATTTTTAAACAAAAACGGAAAGTTTTAAATTAATGTTTTCATAACGAAGTTGTATCTTTCTTTGTTAGTTTCTTTTACTATAATTATTTAAAGTTTCATATTTAATATTATTTAAATTTACAACATTTGTTGTATTTATAATATCCGTTTAGGAACGCATAGCCTATATACATAAGCATATACATAGCCGTTGCTCTACCGCCGTCTGCGGGCAACGCAACGCTGAGACTTAGCCTTACTTACAATTAAAAAGAATAATGTAAAGGCACTCACGCTAAAACCATCAAAGCGGCACCCTCGCTGCTCCGACAAATAAACAAATCTAAACCAAACAAAATCAATGACTATTTCTCCTTCACATGTTTACCGCCTCACGTGGGAGGTCTATTCTCTGCACAAGCTCTGCCGCCTTCCTGATGGCGAAGACTTCCGCCTGGAATATGCTGCATTAGCTTATACGACAGCCTTATCTCAGGGTCTGTGCAGTATATGCCCGATCCTACTTCTCCTTCCATCTTGGAGCCGTCGGTGTATCCGAATGTGTGCCCTTGTGATCCTTGTGGCGACATATTTCCTGCTGCTACTAGGCGTTGTGCGGCCTTTCCTGCAGTCCGAGTATGACTTCGTGCGCTTTTGTAGGGGTTGACCTCAGCGCCCCTGATATGCAGAGCAGAGCCTGCCGCTGGGTTCTTTCCATAAGATTGTTGTATTTGTTCTTTTCCGTGGCTTGCCACCACACTAAGACTCCGTACAGCAGTGTCGGACATCACCGATATGTAGACCCAGTGCATCAGAGTAGTTGGGAGACCCCATGTGCTGCTAAGTATCTTCTTGGATGCATAAAGCGCTATGGTGGCCTTTTTCACCTTCTCTAGTACATGGGGTTTCCATGGACGTTGTTAAAGGCCCCGGATACACAAACGCTCCGAGGCCGTATTCTTTATCGTACAGAGTTTCTCTATGATGGCTACTAGCGAATGTAGTGCCACCTCTACCGATTTCCTTTTTGTGTAGGCATGCTGATGGGTCGACAGTAGTCCTCCCACATCGTTCCTGATGTATAGTTTCAGCAGCTCTTCTAATGTTTTCAGTAAGAAAGTGGTAAGTCTTATCAGTCTGTAATCCTTGGGGCTCACGTGACTACTCTTTCCTGCTTTGGGCAAAAAGACAATCCAAAATGTCCTCCATTAGATAGGGAAATAGCCCGTGCTTATACAAGCTCTATATATTGCGTAGAGCCATGGGGTGATCTCTTCTTTGGTCACATGTAGCATGGCTGGGAATATTCCATCGAGTCCCGGTGCTTTTATCCCCGCGAATGAGTCTGTAGCCCTGTGGATTCTTCTGGAGGTTATTAGATCTGAAGTGCGCTTCCATTAGTGCTGTTAGGGCCTCTTCATTTCCCTCAGTCCACTTTCCATCGTCGCTTTTGAGTTGACTCTGTATGGTAGGTTGCTTCGATAACAACTATCGGAGTCTCGCCGTTTCTGGGGCCGTCTCTACATATGTTGGAGCAGAAGTTCCTCCTCTTCCCTTAGTAGGATTTTATATTCGTCGTTGATTATGTCATCTTTCGCTTGTTTAGCGATTTTGAAGAACTCTCTGAGGTTGTTGCGAGAGAGGTCCCTGTTCCACCATGGGGGCTTGGTTCTCTTCCTATTTCTTGATTTTGGGCATGATGCGAGGTACGCACTTAGTAATTCCTTGGAGAGCGTCTCTAGGGACTTTTCTATTTCCTCCACGGATATATCTGTGCCAGGATCAGTCGCGAGTCCGCAGTGACTGTCTTTTTGAACTTTTTGGAGAATATTCGAAGTCGTATTGGAACTGGACGTTCTTGTGGTCTGAGAAGGATGGTCTCTCAAGGACTTTCCATTCTGATACCATGGTACCTTGCCCGGCTTCTAGTGTTAAGCCTAGCACGTTAGAGGAGGTAGGACACACGAAGGTATTTACTTCCCCTACGTTTGCTACGTAAAGATTGGAACAAAATATAAAGTCTAAAAGTGACTCACCTCTTTCGCGTATGTCGGGGAACCCCCACACGCAGTTCTGTGCGTTGGCGTCTACGCTGACCAGTATTTGCTGGTCCTTCGGGGTGGCTTCCACCAAGCTCCTGAGTTCCTCCGGTGGGGCTGTCCTGTAGTGAGCCATGTAGCAGGAAGCTCCCAGAAGGCGCTTCTTCTTGCTTTTAAGCATTACCACATTCAGATCATACGTGCTGTAATGAGACATAAGGTTAGCTTGGAGACCCTGCCGTACAAGTACGGTGGTTCTGCTTCTGTTTACCGGCGGTTTGTAGAACACGTTGAGTGTTGAAGACTTTAGTCCGGCAATGGAGTTGCCCGAGGAAATCCACGGCTCTTGGACTATAGCTATATCGACGGACCCTTGCTCTATGGCTATCAGGAGCGAGCTTGCTTTTATAAAGGTTGAGCTGCAGTACCCTCAGGGCCATGGGTACCAGCTCTGGGTTGACTATGACTGTCACATCACCATCCTCTTCCTCCTCCTCCGAGATGTCCAGAGCCATCTCCTGGGCAGCGTCGATGATGGAGTCAAGACCGAGGTCCTTTTCCACCACGCCTGCTTGCAGGGTGTGCGCGTCCTTGTCCCCAGGTTGGCGCTTTTTAAGGCGTAGATAGACACTACCTCGGCCCTACGCCATCTTCCCATACCTGGGGTACAGGATGTCCTCCGCCTCCTTGTTAATCTGGAGGACTGCGCACTGGCCCCCCTCTTTGGGTGTCGGGCTCACAATGTGCAGTACCTTCCAGTCTGGGGTGGGATCGTCCGGGTTTTGGCGCTGTAGCACCGTCTGGTCACCTTGGATTGCGATGGAGAAGAGTACCTTCGCCTTCGAAATGGATGGGATTAACTCCCTGTCCACTACCTCGAGCTTGTCCCCCTCCCACAACGCCTTCATTTAGCTGACCGTTTGCGTCAGCGACTTACGAGTCGGGTCGTCCATGCACTTCAGGATTTTGACCCTGTTGCCACCCTGCACCATCGAATGTGGGCATAGGCGCTGGGGAGTCATCCTCCATCTGTCGTCCACCTGGCTTCGGACACCTTTCCATTTTCGTCGCTTCGGTCAATGAGTTCCACGATCAGATGTCGTTTGGTCACCTCACTGACTTTTTCGGACCTCTTCAGAGGTTTCGTTGTTTTGGGCGGGGGGCCTGCCTGTTTGCTGGAGCTTTCGTTGTGTCGTTCTCTACTGAGCGTTGCCCTTTGCTGGCAAGCAACTCCTCCACCTTGTAGGCGAATCCGCCCGTTGATTTTATGTGAGGACGAGTGCTGTAGTATAACCTGCCCTCTTCGATCCTTTGCTCAGCCCAGGCTTTGCTCAGGCCCGTGTCCGTATCGACGGCGGCACCCGAGCGGCGAAATTTGCCCTGAGAGGTTTTTGTGTCAGTAATGGTACAACTAGCGCGACCCGCTCCCGTCGCTCTAGAGGTGTGACCGCTGGCGACGCGCAGAAGGGATTGCAACGACGTTCGGGCTGACATCCCAGCCCCAGTTGACTTCTCTGTCTTCCTTGGAAAACTGGTTAATTTTCAGGGGAACCAGCCACTTGCGTTATGCCTACCGCCAGGCACCTCCAACCATGGCTAATGGTTCATCTCCTCCTGCTTTGGGCGGAAGGAGTTAAACCGAAGCCTTAGCTGGTTTTGATGGTTGCCTCGGTTTGATTTGTTTCTAATTTTCTTATGAAATTACCCCTATTGTTGCCATTGCCATTATATTGGAAATTACCATTGCCGCGGCTATTGCCTTTACCTCTTTGGTTATTACGGCTGTAATTTCCACGATCGTTCCTGCCTTTGGAGAACAATACTGTACCTGGGCTTCCCGTCATTTCAATCCTGCTTTGGATATATTTACCCATGGCATCATTGAAATTGATGAAAATGCCTTGTCTTAAAGCCGTTAGAAATCTGGCCTGTGATAGCTGTTTTCCATCAAATTCCGCGACCTAAGGCCACTTGGTTTACCGCCATGTTTGGTTCTGCTTTTTCAAGTGGCTCAATGTCGCTATCAGCTTCAATATCAGTGGCAATATTTACTGTTGGCTTAGACTCATTCATATTTTCTAGTTGATCTGAATCAAAAGTTGCCATTAACTTTAAATCTTGTGGGATATCTATGATTATATTATGCCTTGTGCTAATATTCAATATCCTTATCCCAAGTAATTCGATTATTTCTCGACATTGATTTACGTGCTGATCTATAAGCCTATTTTCTTTACTTTAAACTATGTTGTTATAATTTAATATTAATATATTTATGTGCTTAATTAGCGTTTCGACCCTTATAGGTGCGTTTTATTAACACACCTAATCTTTTTCGCTTATTTAATCCATTCCATATTTCTCTATTTATATAGTTATAATTCGCTTTGGATAACCGAATACGTATCTACAGCAGCTAGAATGTATTTGTACTGCTTTGCTGAGGCTTCCATCGGTCCGAGGTGATCGATGTGCAACGTGTGCAGAGGATCGTCGCCTTTGTCAATGCAATGCAGTAAACCTTCTTACTTACTTGTTATGGATAATACAGCTGACACAGTTCCTTCAAGGTTTGGAATGTAAAACTGCTGCTGGATGTTATGCATAGTCTTACGAGCTGCTGGATGACCTGCTTCGTGAGCACTAACTATTATTTCTCGTTCCATCAATCTTGGGACCACTAACAGTTCGTTGCTTTCTGCTTCTTTGAAAAGCATCCCACCTTTGAGCTTGTAGTTATCAACAGGGGAATTTTCAAGAATTTTTATAAGTGCTTTAATCTGTTCGTCTACTTGCTGTGCTTTCTTCCGCCTTGTGGTGATTTCTGACATAACCAAAAACACATTCAAGGGATATCTGCTCAGGTGATCCACGTGTTTGATACTGCTTCCTGCTCGGTGTTCCAAGTCAATGGTGAAATCCTGTATATAAAGGACCCACTGTGCAACTTCTCTTGGTACATCTTGCTTCGTAGTAGTTTGTTTAAACGCAATACAACTGTAACCAGCTTAAATCGAATTCCAAGTTGATAGTGGCGGAACTTCTTCAGAGCCAGATATGCAGCTTTAACTTCTAAGATGTAACTTGCTGTTTGGATTCTGCCGCCGATGTCTTCTTGCTCCAGTAGTAAATTGGATGGAACTTTCCCCCGAAACTCTACAACAATATGGCTCCATAGCCTTCCTGTGACACATCAGTGTGAAATTTCGTTGGGGCGCTTTGTGAATATATATGAAGGACTGGTTCCCTTGTCAGCAAACCTTTCAGATGATCTATCGCCTGTAATTCTTCTGGCTCGATCTTGAGTTCGACATCTTTTTTTAACAAGTTCGTGAACGTGCTCTTTGGGCATAAACTTTCTAAAAAATCAGGTCAAACCCCGGAAAGATTGTATTACTTTTATATTTTTGAGCATACGGAAACGACTTACTGCAGTAGTTTTCTCCGTTCCCGGCCAAGTTTTACCATTTTCGACAAAATGACCCAAGAAAGACATTCGCTGCTGAAGGATACTGCACTTTTTCCCCTTCATTTTAGATTGTATTTGGCAGCTGTTTCCAAACAAGACTCAGCTTCTGCAAACATTCCTCTTCGGAGACTGCGTACACAATTATGTCGTCCATGTAAAGTTGCATTATGTCTTCATTTATCACGCCTTGAAAAATGTGGTTTACAAAACGTTTGAAAGCGGCTGGAGAGTTTCGAAAATCAAATGGAGCTCTATTAACCTCAAAGAGCCCTTCACGTGTAACGAATGCAGTATAAGCACGACAAAGAATCCATTCTCCTAATCTAATACCGTAAAGAACTTTGCTGCTTGAAGCTTTTCGAGAACCTCCTCGACCATGGGAACTGGAAAACAATCTGGCAGCACCATGCTGTTTAGCTTTCTGTAGTATACGCAAACTCTGAGAGATTGATCCTTTTTCTTAACAACGACTACTGGCTTGCTATTTACGATGAAGATTTAGTAACGATGCCCTGCTGGAGACTAATCTAATACCGTAAAGAACTTTGCTGCTTGAAGCTTTTCGAGAACCTCCTCGACCATGGGAACTGGAAAACAATCTGGCAGCACCATGCTGTTTAGCTTTCTCTAGTATACGCAAACTCTGAGAGATTGATCCTTTTTCTTAACAACGACTACTCGGCTTGCTAGGTACGATGAAGATTTAGTAACGATGCCCTGCTGGAGCCACTGCTCAACTTGTTTCTTTACAGCTTCCACTTCCTCTGCACAATGGCGACATGGTGATTGGCGAAAAGGCTTGACGACTCAATCCGGAATAATCCTCAGTTCGATTGGGCATTGCAATCGCTCTCCTGGACTCTCATAGCTTCTTTTAATCAACAGCTCTACTCTCTCTTGAAACTCGGGAGGAGCAGAAACGGTATGCTGGTTCTCAAATACGCTGTACACATCTACCTCACCCTCACCTACCGATTCAGTTTCTTGCTCCAGGCATTGAAAAAAAAAACCATAGGAATCAGCCGAAAACTTAAACTTTTTGAGAAAATCATAGCCCAGAAGTACATTACAATCCATTGTACAGTTGTCTTCGACAAGAAACTTGTGATCTGTCTTCAGCTGATCCACGACTATTCTAGCGTTAAATAATCCGATTGGCTTGGTGCTTTTGTTACCCAGGCCTCGCAGAACCGACTCACTTTTCATCATTTTTACGTTTTTAAAGTTCTGAAGAACGCTATTCCTGACTATCGAGACATCCGAGCCCGTGTCGACCAGGCACTGAACACCCACGCCATTTATTGTAATGTTTTTGAGGCGGCTGCTGCTTGTTACCACCCGTACAGTGTTCTGTTGTGACGACTCCCGGCCTTACGCTCAGCCACGGCCACAGTTTCCCTGGTTGACGTAAGCGGCACGTAAGTCTTTGTACATGCAATTACAATTATTCGTTTGCCTCCCTTATTTTTTACTCATGAATGCCACCCCTCGGCCCACGGTAGATTTATTTACTTATTATATTTTCATTACTTATGCCCATTTCTGGCAATAAAAAAAGAAGGAGCCATATACACTAACCACGAAAAATCCAGCGTCTCTCTTGGGTGGGTTTTTTCCTCTCTTAGGTTCTAGGGCCTCGCTATCCTCCCCGCGTTTCTCCTACGCCCTCCTTTCCACCGGCTCCAAGGTATTTTCACCGGAGACGATCCCATTCCTGTCGGCTACACGGTATTTTAACCGGAACCGACTCCTTTCGGCTGCTCCACGGTTTTCACCGGAGACGCTCTCCCCAGCAGCCGCGAGGTTTTCCCCTCTCGCCGCCTCCAAGGTTATCACCGGAATCCGCCCTACCGACTCCGTCGGGATCTCCTCCTCAACTTTTCAGCACCTATCCGCTCTATACTCTTCTCCGGGCCGCCCGCGCCGTTCTTGTCGAGTTTCCGAAATCGAAACGCTATGATTTCAGGTTAGGATTTACTGAGTAACGAAATTTCCAACATAACTCCTTGTCCCAACATACAAATGTCTTGTATGATCCTTCCTGGACGCGACTTGTATGATCCTTCCTGGACGCGACTGAGCGTTATCCTGGCCAGAGGTTCGTTACACTCTTTGTTCTTACACTACCGTGAGGTATGACCGTACTCGTTACAACGGAAACATTTTGTTTGCGACTGGCAGTCTTATCTTTTGTGCTCTGCCGAGCCACAATTAAAACAGAAGTTCTTCTTCTTCTCAAATACTTTTGGCTTGACACTAGTGTTAAATTGGGTTTTCCACTGTTTTTTCTTCCGAATCTTGCAACAACTCGAAAATGTCGTACTCTTCTTTTAGCGCTTTCAGAGAAGGGCAACGATACATACCGATTTTATATTCGTTTTTTATTTGTAAACCATTCACAACGTGCCGTATAAAAGCAGATTCTTCAACGTTACCGACGTTCGCGATGTTTTTCATTTGAAGCAAGTATTCATGAAATGATTCCGACTTTTTCTTCTTTCGCACAACAACTGATGAATATCGGCACTGTTTCGGCTGCATTTGAATTCTACGCTTAATTTGGTCTTCAGCTCTTCAAAATCGCTCACGCACTCAAATTCTAGGAGAAGTTTGGTAGCTCCTCTGGCATGCACATATTTTTGCTTATCCGATAACTCGTACGCATCCGCATTGCGTTCAAAAATCTCGAACCACTTATTAACCGGAACTGAAAAACCATCAAAATCATTAATTATTTTCTCGAAACTGTCCACAGAAATTTTTCCGATTGTGCGATCTTTGCGTTTATCCATTTCAATCTTCAATGCCAATAGTTGAATTGACTGTTGCAATTGGTCACCCACACCATTACTGTTATTTGCCACTTTCACCTCACTACTTTTGTTCGCCGCCATTATTTTATTTTCTTCCTTGTCCGACACTTCAATATCCAGCAATCTAAATTGTTCTTCGCAAGCTCTAACCTGATTGTTCTTAGCTGGAGTTCGTCTGGTTCGCGTCATGCCTTTTTCCACGAACCCACTCACTAACGCCTGCTCACGATTTAGCGTAAATCTTTCTAGAATGAATTTCACCACGACGCTCAACTGTTGTACAAGTATTTCTTGTTTCTTTTTCGTGAAAAAATTTCACCACGACGCTGAACTTATTTGTCGTCTCGTTTCCAAGAAATAATTTGACTAAGACGCTCAACGTTTGTCCACTTATTTGTCGTCTCGTTTCTAAGAAATAATTTCATTTATATTAAGTTTAATTTTATTTATATTAAGTTTAACAATGATTGAAAATGATATTCAAATGCGGACAACTTCGACGACTTACTTTACGACTTTTTTCTGCAGCTTCTGACGATCGACGACTAAGAGTGACCACCTTCCATTTACGCTGCCATCTCCTCTGATGCTCCCCGATCTGTGTCGTTTAAAGGTTCCGCAAACCTGGTCATACTGCAAGTGTGTACCTGCCGCTGCACAGTGTGACCCGTCTTTACATACATATGTGATCATATATTTGTTTTCGAACTCATAGATAGACAAATAACACAGGTCAACAAGAAAAAGTACGGTGAATAAAACCTTCAGATTGTGAAAGATCTCGGTCTGTATATTGCTAGTTCAAAAATCAAAAAAATTTCTCACGTACCAATTTTGAGGAAATCGCCCTCAAAGTACCAAAAATGACCTATTTTGGCACTTTTCAAACGCTAATAACACAGAAACCGCGCGTGTACCAAAGTTGAATTTGGACTTAAATGAAAGCCCAATCTTTCCCCTTTCAGATTTCAGATGGGTCCTGAATTTAGGACGTCAGGTTCAGGAGCTATATCGCTTTTTCTGAACTAACTTTTGAGCCCTTTTTTTGCTATGTTGTAGCCCTGAAACTAGAACAAATTTTTTGGGAGTTACATCTGAGTCATCACATTTTGTACTGAGTTCCAGGGCTACAACATCAACAGCATCAACATCAAATCAGTTCAGAAAAAAGCGATATAGCTCCTGAACCTGACGTCCTAAATTCAGCACCCATCTGAAATCTGAAAGGGGAAAGATTGGCCTTTCATTTAAGTCCAAATTCAACTTTGGTACACGCGCGGTTTCTGTGTTATTAGCGTTTGAAAAGTGCCACAATAGGTCATTTTTGGTACTTTGAGGGCGATTTCCTCAAAATTGGTACGTGAGAAATTTTTTTGATTTTTGAACTAGCAATATACAGACCGAGATCTTTCACAATCTAAAGGTTTTATTCACCGTACTTTTGTAAGGTCAATTTTTGTAGACCTGTGTAATCTTTGTTATTGTGCAGAATATTCAATACACGAATTCTAAAATCAGGGTCGCTATTATATGTTGCGTCTAAATATACTACCGTAAACATATTAATAGGCATTTGAGTTAATTCTCGTTTAAAATTTCTTATGTGCAACTATACTATACTTGTTTTATTTTTGTTTTTATTTTTTTATTTATTATTCACTTAAGCCATTTATTTATCAATTTTCGTATTTCCTTTTCAGAATAACAATTTTTAAATCTTATCCAGGTCATTTTCCTGGCTCTGATAGCGTTTTTTAAGGTATTTATTGTGGTACTTATACAATTTGTACAATATTAGTATTATTAGTATTGTTATTAATTTTAAGTCTACATTTTGGACTTCGGCTTTATTTATGACACTAGCTGTCGAGTCTACATTTTTTACATCTAACATGTTGGTGAAGTGTTTTTTGATTATTTCTTCAATTTAATAATTTTATTTGTCTCTATAGAAATATATTGTTTTCGCAAAATTAAAAAAAAAGTACACTTTTGCCTGCCTATTATTTTTCGAATGGCTCTTCGGGCCAAATGTTTTAATTTTAATGTTGTGCGCCCTTTGTGGCGCCGACGGTCAGTTCACCCTTGGTATGTTCCAGCGTTCCAGCGGTCTGCTTCTCGTACTTCTTATCGTTCTATCGTTGGTAAAAACAGTGGTCTGCCTCTCGTACTTATTCTTGTTCTTTTTCTCGCCGCTGACATGTGCCCTTGCAACGTGGGCTGTAAGCGGTCCCTCACAGTTTGCTGGACATCGGCGTTGCCTTTTCGGGATCTCTTTTAGCTGGGGGCGATGCGTATCGGGATTAATTATGGTATCATGTGAAGGACGGGGGGCTCTAAGGATGACACATACCTTACAGGAATAGATGACGGACTTGACCAAAATCCTTACCCTCATCAGCTGATTTCCACCGTGCAGCGTGATGCGATGCGTAATGCGACGAGAAGTCGAGACAGGTGGCAGTCGTACGGAAGGATTATAGGACGCCGAAGTTCGGAGGCCGTGATCCGGCCGCAGGCTCCCATGAGCCCTTGCGAGTCTATTAATGGGTTCCAATTTTGAACCGGACTTGATGCTGGCACTGACCGCTGTTGGGTTAAGCATTCAATCTCCAGGACGAAGTGTCTGCGCTGAGTGACGGAAACTGGGAGACGCTCGGTCGACGTAATCTCAGTAGATGTCAGGTGATCCTCACATGGAGACTGAATTTTCCGCGCGCTCGATGAAGCGATAAACGTAAGCGAGGACCCGCAACGCCTTGTCAAGAATGTCTTCAGGGGGCGCCTTCGCGACATGGACTTTGACTGTTCGTTTCTCGAGTTCAGTCAGGGGGGCATCATTGCCGGGAGTAGGCAACTCACAGCGAGTCCTTTGCATCCAGGCAGGACCGTACTACCACAGCTGGCTATCCGCAAGATCTTGAAGGGCGGAATAGTTGTCTAAGAAGTCAGCCCATCGCTGACAAAACTCTTGAGGGAGGGCGTCGTCCCACCCTAGATCCTGTAGCCAAATGTCTTGCCTCTATGCCCGGAAAATGAAAGGGGCTAGCCAGCCTGCTAAATCGAACAATTTGGCAATTTGGGAGAGGACTTGACGCTTCGTGAATGACAATCCTAAAGTCAATTCTGGCGGAACGAAGGAGAACTCATCAGTCGTCGCCTTCCACCGTACGCCGAGTGTCTTGGCCGTGCTGCATCGATTTCAAAGAAATCAGCCCGAAGGCGATCATTGCTCGGAATGTCGCCCAAGATCGCCTTGCTATTGGCCGTCCATTTTCATTTAAACACGAACCCAAAGTATCGCCACTATAGGATTTGAATAGCCAGGTCGGGTTGTAAGACCGGGCCCGCGTACAGAAAGTCATTTAGACTGGTCCCGTTTGCGGAAGGACTAGAAGCATTAAAGACCACCCACACCTTGGTGTCGTGCTTCCGGTCTTGAACACGGCATGATGTGGAAGATAGTAGGTGGTGGAACTACTCGTCGGAGAATCCTCGGTAATGTGGCCTAAGTCGATGTATTCCTGGATCACCGAGTCAAACCGGGAGGGGACCCCTTTCCAGACGCTGCCCATTACGTAGGAATTGCGCCAGAGCGAAGGATCGTGAAGACGCAAGCTCAGAACTCTTTTGCTGGGAGTCGCATAAGGGGAGCGGCACAACGTACTTGCCACAATCGTCTCTTCTCGTCGTCTTGACAAAATTGTATTCGCAGACTGAATCAGATTCCTGGCCGATCTGCGTGGGCACATCTTCCACCATAGTATGCACTGTACCAACAATACTTAAAGGGTACACACTGTAACACTTTGTTGCAGTGTTTACATAATTCAAGGTCCCGGTCATAAACTCTAAGTGGCCGAAATATGAACCGATCGCTATGGCTCAGGCCACACACAGAAAGTGTTAGCGTCGGCGTAATTGCATGAACGGACCGCATGTGCATACCCCTCGCGCTCCTCACATAAGAGAGGGCATATGTTATATTAATATTAACTTATATACATAAGTACATAGATAGCCGTCTCTCTGCCGCCGCCTGCGAGCAGCGCTGCAACGAGACCTAGCTTCAATTAAACTTTAAGGAATACTATAAGAACAGATTGAGTTCAAGCCTTCGAGCGGCACCATAGCTGCTCTCTAAAAACCAAATTAAGTAAGGAAACATTTAAAACAAACCAACCAACAATCTATTTACTTCACCAGAATTTGGTGAGGACCTGAGCCAGCGAATCGCCGACGTCGCAGGAAACCCATGTGGAAAGGGCGTTGCAGGGGGTGGCTGGGGACAATGTCCCCGTCAGCACCCACCCAAAAATGGTCTCCTGACCGAGAAGCGACCCGCAGATGTTGGCCTTGAAGTTTCCGATGAGAATGGACGGAAGAATGCCAGCTCCTATTAACACATCGACCTGGAAGCTCTCAAAGATCTTGGGGTCCACCAGGAGGACGTCGTGCAGCTCCTTGAGAAGATCTCATGGAATTGGATACGAAGGCATATTCCCTGCCAACTGCGGAAGGACATAAGCTGCAATCTCTAATTGTATCCCGGTTCTAGAAGGCGATCGGATGGAGAATTGGCACAACTTAAGCAGCTCAAAGAAGCTGGGTTCGCATTTTTTTTATTTTTGAAATTTGATAGTTGGAATCGATTGCCCATCGTTTGCCCACGTTTGCCCACCTTTTACTTTTTTTTTCCACTTCCGGTTTCGAAAATATCAAGTGATGTAAATTTTCATCATTTTTTGAAAAAACTAAAAGTTGACTTTTTTCAATTTTTTTTTGGAAATCGCAATAACTTTGTTTGCCCACGTTTGGCCACCTTTTAGAATTTTGAAAATATGTACACTTAAAAAAATATGGAGAGCTAAAGATTTGCTCCTGTTTAACAAAGAAAATTAACTTTTTTCAAAAAATGTTTTCTTGAAAACGTAACTAAATAGATGTAAAAAAAATGCCCACCCTTTAGAATTTTGAAAAAATGAAAACTTAACAAAAAATATGGAATTTTAAAAATTGGCAAAAAGTTACGGAAAAAAAACCGTTTGCCCACCCCTCAAAACTAAAAAATTAAAAAAAAAACTGCCCACCTCCTAAAACTAAAAAAGAAGAAATGCCCACCCCTTAAAACTAAAAAACTTCATCAAAAAACGTTTGCCCACCTCTTAAAACTAAAAAATTTCATCAAACAACGTTTGCCCACTTCTTAAAACTAAAAAATATGAAATGCCCACCTCTTAAAACTAAAAAAATTCATCAAAAAACGTTTGCCCACCTCTTAAAACTAAAAAAATGCATCAAAAAACGTTTGCCCACCTCTTAATACTAAAAAATATGAATTGCCCACCCCTTAAAACTAAAAAATTTCATCAAAAAACGTTTGCCCACCTCTTAAAACTAAAAAAACTTCATCAAAAAACGTTTGCCCACCTGTTAAAACTAAAAAATATGAAATGCCCACCCCTTAAAACTAAAAAAATTCATTAAAAAACGTATGCCCACCTGTTAAAACTAAAAAAAAAACAAAAAATTAAAGTTATTTTTGTAAATTTGTAAATTTGTAAATTTATTTTTATTGATATTAAAAATAATTCACAAGCTCCTTCTTAAACTAAATAAAAATTATACAAATGAAGTCCTTTGTACTTATACATTTATTTTTATTTATCCTAAAAATAATTCATAATCTCTTTTTTAAACAAAATACAATCGGAATTAAGTCCTAAAGTTATTTCTATTTATATAAACTATTAATATAAACTTAAACTAAATAAAACACATTACCAATTAAGTTATTTATTTAATTTTAGTTTATTTTAATATATTTTTAACATATTTTTTAGTTTTAAGAGGTGGGCAAACGTTTTTTGATGAACTTTTTTAGTTTAAAGAGGTGGGCAAACGTTTTTTTGCATTTTTAAGAAGTTTTTTGTTAAAAGATTTTAGTTTCAAGGGGTGGGCATTTCTTCTTTCTTAGTTTTAAGAGGTGGGCACAACTTTTTTATTAAATTTTTTCAGTTTTAAGGGGTGGGCAAACGATTTTTTTTATTTTTAAGAAGTTTTTTGTTAAAATTTAAAGGGTGGGCATTTATTCTTTTTTAGTTTTGAGGGGTGGGCAAACGATTTTTTTCCGTAACTTTTTGCCAATTTTTAAAATTCAATATTTTTTAAAGTTTTCATTTTTTCATAATTCTAAAGGGTGGACATTTTTTTATTTATTTAGTTACGTTTTCAAGAAAACATTTTTGAAAAAAGTGAGAAAATCTTTAGCTCTCAATATATTTTTAAGTGTACATTTTTTCAAAATTCTAAAAGGTAGGCAAACGTGGGCAAACAAAATTATTGCGATTTCCAAAAAAAAAATTGAAAAAAAGTAAACTTTTTTTTCAAAAAATGATGAAAATTTACATCACTTGATATTTTCGAAACCGGAAGTGGAAAAAAAAAGTAAAAGGTGGGCAAACGTGGGCAAACGATGGGCCATCGATTCCAACTATCAAATTTCAAAAATAAAAAAAATGCGAACCCAGCTTAAGCGACTGCGCGTTAATGTTTTGATTAAGGCCGGAAACTTGGGCTTGAACAGTCTTGTAGGGAAGCTTAACTAGCTTGAACAGCCGTTTCGTAATGAAGGTCGCTTCGGATCCTTAGTCTATCAGGGCCCGCGCTTGGGAACTCCAACCCAAATGGCATACATTGATAAGGGCAGTGCCCAGTACAGCTCCTGAGCCGGAAGCGAAGCACACCTGCACATCCTAATGGTCCTCTGAGCCTTCCGTGCTCCTGAGAGTCGGTGCGGGACGCTTCCTTGCTGGCGTAGGCGGCTTTAGAGCGGTCCCGAAGGGATTGCTGCGGTGCAGGAAAGTGTGGTGCCGGCTGTGGTATGTAAAGCTAGTATAGTCGTTGGTGCAGACCCGTTGCTGGTGCCCTCGTGCAAAACAGTTCAGGCTGTGGGATCCAGTCGCAAGTTGGCAAGTCCTATCTGCAGGAGCCAGTCGCGAGTTGGCAGGTCCTTAACCAATCGCCTCAAACCAGTGTAGAGAAGCTCTAGTCTGGCTAATTTTTGACGAATTCTCTGGCGAACTACAGGATTACCCAAAAGGCGTCAGGGCTAACTCTGGTCACTTTGCTAATTTCCGGTCTCTTTTCTCTGGATGGCGTTTGTGTACAGTCGATTTTAACAAAGCTGAAATTTTAAATCCACGTGCATCTCGTGTTTATTATCATTAAACACTGCCAAATCATACAGATTGTGTCTCTGCATTTCTGCAGGTAAGCATTTCCAAGCGCGATCAATCGCAAGTAAAATAATAGTGAATATCCCAAAAACAGCGTGCATCAACCCAAAAGGTTCATATTGAAGACCTTATTGACCACACAGCCAGGGCTGCTGCCATAAAAGTTTTCCCTCAACCGATCACTAGGAGTGTAGTTGCGAGAACAACGATAAGTGATAGTTCGTGCGCAACTGGAGCCTTCGCCACGTGCGGCGGGAAGCCCCGCTTTCCATTTTCTTCGCTGTAAGCTAACAGCGATCGCTAGCGCCCCTGTGTGGTGTCCTCTCGGCGTTCTTTGCGCGTGCTGCGAGGAGCATTTTTTTCTCTGCGCTTGCGACGTGAAGCACCCCTACGTCACGTGTTCTGCGAGGAGCACCCCTACGTCACGTGTTCTGCGAGGAGCACCCCTACGTCACGTGTTCTACGAAAAGCACCTCTACTTCACGTGCTCTGCCAGGAGCACCCTTTTCTTCGCGTGCTAATAGGAGCACCCCTACATATTCGGTGTCTTCTTCTTCACACACATCAACCCTTGTTGTGGTTGGTTGATGGTGCTTGCATGGCCAATTGGACATTTGGACAACACGAAGCTGACAATCTGCTGAAGACTTTGCTGCATCCGTTTCGTATAGCAACTTGAATAGTATCATTAGTATATTTGTTTTCATTCTTAATTCAGTTAAGCTTATTTACTTATAAATATCTTCGATCCTACTTTAGCTTATTTTTGTGGAGAACATTTTATCACACATATATATATATATATAATTCGACTTTTACATATCATAATCAAAAATCCGACAAAGTTTAGTTAAAGCTATTAATATTTAATTTAATTCAATTGCATTCGTATTATTCATTCATGTTTATAGGGAATAGAGCTTAATTCAAACAGTAAAACAAAAACAAAGAATGTAACGTAAACGTCTCTAATTTGCCTTATTAAATCAGTAACATAAACCAAAAACTAAAGCATAAGAAGTCTCTTTAACGTAAACTCACTTTTGTAGGATAAGGATTAGATGTAGGAAATGTACCGAATTATCGTTCTCGTAAATTATATGGATATCGTTATGGAATAGATGACTTTTTGTTGGGCATGGGTCATGTAAAGCAGCGGTTATATTTGTGTGGGGTCTAATGGGACTTCACAGGTAAGGTCACATCTTCAATAGGTACTTCTTTCCGTCTGCTTCCCTAACCGATGGGTTCTCCTTTTTGCCGCTATCTATCTCTGTCTACAATTATTAATTTTGTGACACATTTGTTTATCTTAGCATCAAACCCACGCCCATTTACCCTGAGCATGCCGGTCAAAAGTAGACAGAGGGTGTTAAGATAAACAACGCTTGATGAGTGTGTTCGTTACAAAATTAATTGGCGCCCAACATCGAGGCCAGCCGATGCCTGGTTAGGCATCTGTCGTTTGAAAGCCGAGCTTCCCGATAATATACAATCCATCCACTTTTAGTTTCAGTTAGGTATTTCATTTTTCGTCCTGGATTTTATGGTCTCTGGATAGACTCGGAGCCATATAGGAGGAAATGTCATGCTTTTATATGTTGTTTTCTATTAGCTCGGTAATAATCGATCATTATAGTTAAAACACATTCCAATTTGGGTAATTGATTTCTAGGAATTATAGTTCTGAGTCAAGATCGGTTCTATACCAGGATTTCATTACTCAAACATTACCTTCTTACCAATCAAAATCGAAATTTTTTCTAGCTGGATAGACTCGGCTAGTTACTCTTTTGATTGGCAAGGCAATAAATCATACATTTGCATTTTTTAAACCCCGTATTAACATACCGTTCATATTTTTGTACCTATTGAATAATACAACCTACTGCTTTACTACTCAGGGTAAGACCTACATTTCCGCTTATCGTTTATCGCATTTTTCTCGTTTGAACTTATCGTCTACCGCATATCGTATTTCTTTCATTTGAACTTATCGTCTACCGCATATCGTATTTCTCTCATTTGAACATATCGTCTACCGCATTTCGTAATTTTCTCGTTTGAACTCATCGTTCCCAATATATTTCATTTTGCTATCGTTTATATTCTGATTAGCATCGAAAATGTAGACTCACAGCAACGAAAATTTAGTGGATTTACAAGCTGGTGAGTCTGTAATATGTATCATCTGCAACGGACCAGTAAGCAACCTAGATTTATTTGAAGCTCGTTGTAAGCATTCTTTTCATAAACTTTGTTACGAAAATCATCTCAAGAACAATGACAAATGCCCTATCTGTGGCCAAACATGCCTTCAACCCGTCTTAGGACCCCATTCAGCTCATCCTCAGGGAAACAAAATAATGACCCGTTCAGCTTCTCGAAATGCAGCAAAGCAGAGTGAAGGTCCTGATCAGAATTCTTTGCAAGAGATTCGTAGGGAGGACAACTCAGAATCGAAGGTTGTAACCGAAGACCGTGTTGAACAATTAATTCAAAATTCGATGGAGGCCATTTAAGCAAACATGCTACAATCAGTGACAGAACAAATAACTATGGCGTTTACCCAATTGAATAGAATATCTTTCGGAAATAACGGGCAGAGTGAGCTGCAGCAAAATCTACAAACGAATTTCGGTCGAGATGGTTCCGAGACTAACTCAGAACGAAATGATATTCGACGTGTTCGGAATTCCTCAGATGTTCGTAGCGACCGTAGTGATCTTTCCTCGGATCGACTAGATAGGATTTAAAATATAATATCCAATTGGCGTATTAAATTCAGCGGCTCATCTGGTGACATCGCCATTGAAGATTTTATTTACCGCGTAAATTGTCACACTTCACAGTTCCTGAACGGCAACTTCGAAATACTTTCTTAGTTCGCGAATTTATTGTTTGCAGGTCCCGCCTTAGCATTTTATTGTCGTGTCCATAGATCAGCAGACAACATGAGTTGGAATGTATTATGCAGGTGTTTGAAAGAGCGATATCAAGATCAGAGATCTGATCGCGAGATTAAAAGCGTCATGCGTCGCCGTAAACAGGGTAGCACCGAAAGTTTTGATAACTTTCTGGACGCTATGCTTTCCATTGCCGATTCTCTCCGTGAACATGCAGGAATGACATTGCGATTAAAGTTCGCCACAATCTTAAACCGGAGATTAAACATGAATTGTTGCACATAGACACCCCAAACTTAACAACATTGCGTAGGGAATGTCACCGTCACGAAGAATTCTTTCGTAGTACTCGGGTTAAGCCAATTCAACGTCCGAACCCTAGCAAACGTTTTGTTAACACCATTCTTCACGAGGATGATTCAGAGGCTCCATCGGAGGAAGAACCTGTTAGTGAGGACGAAATTTTCGCCGTCAGTAGTTCAGAGGATATTAAGTGCTGGAACTGTGACGAGACAGGCCACAGATACCACGATTGCCTTAAATTCCGCCGTATTTTCTGTTATGGTTGTGGCACACCGGAGGTGTACAAGCCCAACTGCGCAAAATGTAAATCGGCTATAAAAAACTCCAAACCGGACATTCGTTGGGTCAAGAAGACGGATGTCCGCAATCAGTCTCAGTAATACCTGTAGAGCCAGACTCTTCGGGTAGTGATGAACAATCAATATTGCCCGACACCCAAACTACCAATAACTGAACCTTTTAACCTATATCATCTGCGGTTACTGGAGTATGCAACACGTAAAGCCCAGATACTCCAGCTCAATTCTATTGTCGGTCGCAAAGGACGATCTTCACGGCGAATTCGCAAATGTTGGACTCGCAAGAGATCCTTCAAACTTTTCACTGTGTCATCGTTAATTAACAAAAAGAATGACATCCGACCTTTCACAAACATCATTCGTATTTAGCTCTCCTAGACAGCGGTGCTAACAAAAGCGTCATTGGTGGCGAGCTAGCCCAACAAATAATATCAGCGCAGCCATTTGACAGATTTAAATCAGTTGTACGAACTGCCGAAACGAAATCGATTGCGAATGAGAGGAGGACTCTACTCAAATACAATTGTCGGATTTACATAAATCCAAACTGCGCAAAGTAATCGAATTCTTTCCATCATTTGAAAGCGAGGGTCTAGGATTGACTAAACTGAACACAATATCGATACTTCCAATGCAAAACCAATCAAACAAAGATTTTATCCGCTTTCCCCAGCTAAGGAAAAACTGTTGTGCATCAAAATCGATCGGATGATCAAAATGGATGTGATAGAAGAGGCTCCTTCATCGCCGTGGTCATCTCCAGTTACTTTGCCCGTCAAGCCCGGCAAGGTACGATTTTGTCTGGACGCGAGAAAATTGAATGCAGTCACTGTAAAGGACGCATATCCCATTCCTATAATGGATGGACTGCTAAGTCGCCTTCCTCACGTGCACTGCGTTTTTAAAATTGACCTCAAAGATGCCTTTTGGCAGATCTGCTTAGATCAAGAATCCCGTGCTAAAACAGCTTTCACCGTACCAAATCGTCCACTTTACCAATTCAAACGAATGCCGTTTGGTTTGACCAACGCTCCTCAAAGTATGTGCCGTTTGATGGACCTTGTCATCCCCTATCAACTTAAATCGCATGTGTTAGTGTACCTTGACGATTTGCTTGTTCTATCAAATAATTTCGAGGAACATCTTGTGAATCTGTCGGAAGTAGCCACACAATTACGCAAAGCCGGACTGTCAATTAATATTCAGAAAAGTCAGTTTTGCCTGAAATCAGTAGACTATTTAGGATACGTAGTTGGCGAAGGCACACTTCAAATAAACCCAAACAAGATCAACGCTGTGAGCGAATTTCCTGTCCCTAAGACCCAAAAACAGTTGAGAAGGTTCTTAGGTATGACTGGTTGGTACCAGCGATTTATTTCAAATTATTCCACAATTATCTTCCAACTCACAGCGTTATTGCGTGGCAAATCTTAAAATCTTAAAAATCTTAAATCTGATCAAGCTCAAAAGGCTTTCGAAAATATTAAAGCCAAGTTATGCTCTGCTCAGTGTCTCGTTCACCCTAATTATGAAAAACCTTTTATTCTGCAGTGCGATGCTTCACTACATGGTGTAGGTGCAGTTTTAGCCTAAGCTGATGATTCCGGCTGTGAACGTCCAATAGCTTACATGTCGAAGAAGCTTAATAAAGCCCAACGTAACTATACAGTCACCGAACTCGAATGCATGGCCATAGTTTTGGCAATTAAGAAATTCAGAATGTACATCGAGGGTCATAGTTTCAAAGTAGTCACCGATCACTCAAGTCTTAAATGGCTAATGAATCAATCCGATCTAAGCGGCAGATTGGCCAGGTGGCCTATTAAACTTCAGGGTTATACTTTCGAAATTGAGCATCGCAAAGGAACGGAAAATGTAGTGGCAGACGCTTTGTCTCGATCATTCGAGGATATTTGTGACGTTGCGGCAATAGATCTCGAAATTCTTCCAGAAATTGATCTTAAAGCCAGTGCTCTGCTCAGTGTCTCGTTCACCCTAATTATGAAAAACCTTTTATTCTGCAGTGCGATGCTTCACTACATGGTGTAGGTGCAGTTTTAGCCTAAGCTGATGGTTCCGGCTGTGAACGTCCAATAGCTTACATGTCGAAGAAGCTTAATAAAGCCCAACGTAACTATACAGTCACCGAACTCGAATGCATGGCCGTAGTTTTGGCAATTATGAAATTCAGAATGTACATCGAGGGTCATAGTTTCAAAGTAGTCACCGATCACTCAAGTCTTAAATGGCTAATAAATCAATCCGATCTAAGCGGCAGATTGGCCAGGTGGGCTATTAAACTTCAGGGTTATACTTTCGAAATTGAGCATCGCAAAGGAACGGAAAATGTAGTGGCAGACGCTTTGTCTCGATCATTCGAGGATATTTGTGACGTTGCGGCAATAGATCTCGAAATTCTTCCAGAAATTGATCTTTCATCAAACGCATTCCATTCGGAAGATTATTCTGCGCTCAGAGACAAATTTTCGTCTGCAAACTTACCTGATTTTCGAGTCGTAGACGAGATTATCTATCATCGTGCCACGTTCCCTAATTCTGATGACGTTTCACCAGACGATTGCTGGAAGTTGTTCGTACCCGAGTTATTGCGCCAGGATGTAATAAGTTCAACTCATGATCAACCAACATCTGCTCATTGTGGAATGGCTAAATGCTTAGAGCGTATTAAGCGGCGTTTCTACTGTCCAAACATGGTTATCAACGTTTGTAATTATATACGGAATAGCGAAACGTACCAGACCACTAAATATCCTAATCATTCTTTAAAACCACCAATGGGAGCTCAAGTAAAAAGCGATGGGATATTTCAAAAGCTTTATCTTGATTTTATTTGCCCATTCCCGCGCTCCAAATCTGGCAATATAGAAATCTTGATCATTCTTGACCACTTTTCCAAATTCACCTTTCTAAAAGCCGTGAAAAAGTTTACTGCAAAGGTAGTCATCAATATGTTGCGAGATGAAATCTTTTCATGTTTTGGTGTGTCCGAAACAATCGTGAGTGATAACGAAACTCAATTTAAAAGCCGTGATTTCTCTGACTTTCTTTCGAACATATGTTCACTGGTGACTATGCTCCACAATCCAACGGAGCTGAGAGAGTCAACCGTTCAATCTATGCCTACATTCGTTCAGACCAACGCGAGTGGGACGTATTCCTCAGTAGCATCAATTGCTCTCTTCGTAATTCGATACGTCAATCCATTGGCATATCGCCCTATCATGTTGTTTTCGGTCAGCACATGATATCTCATGGCCAGGACTATAAGCTGCTACGCAAGCTTGGATTACTCACGGAAGGTGATGTAGGTTTATCAAGGAGGGACGAATTTCATAGGATTCGCGCGAACATTGACAAACATTTGAGCAAGGCTTATGAAGCTAATCAAAAGTCGTATTATCTCCGAGCAAGGCCACGTTCTTTTGAATTTTGCCAAGAAGTTGTCAAAAAGAATTTTGCCCTTAGTAGCGCAGCAAAGGATTTTAACGCGAAACTAGCACCTGTAGGTATCAAAGCTCGAGTCAAGAAAAGGATTGGCCAATCAATTTATCTCCTGGAGGATATGAACGCCAAGAAACTGGGAAAATTTCATGCCAAGGACATTTGGTAGCTGCTTTGTCTCCTTTTTCAGTTTTTATTGTTAGTCACAGGGACTAAAAATTAAATCTGTGGTTGTGGGATCCAGTCGCAAGTTGGCAAGTCCTATCTGAAGGAGCCTGTCGCGAGTTGGCAGGTCCTTAACCAATCGCCTCAAACCAGTGTAGAAAAGCTCTAGTCTGGCTAATTTTTAGCAAATTCTCTGGCGAACTACAGGGTTACCCAAAAGGCGTCAGGGCTAACTCTGGTCACTTTGCTAATTTCCGGCCTCTTATCTCTGGATAGCGTTTGTGTACAGTCGATTTTAACAAAGCTGAAATTTTAAATCCACGTGCATCTCGTGTTTATTATCACAAATATTCTCATTAAACATTGCCAAATCATACAGATTGTATTTCTGCATTTCTGCTGGTAAGCATTTCCAAGCGCATTTTCGTGCGCAACTGGAGCCTTCGCCACGTGCGGCGGGAAGCCCCGCTTTCCATTTTCTTCGCTGTCAGCTAACAGCGATCGCTAGCGCCCATGTGTGGTGTCCTCTCGGCGTTCTTTGCGCGTGCTGCGAGGAGCATTTTTTTCTCTGCGCGTGCGACGTGGAGCACCCCTACGTCACGTGTTCTGCGAGGAGCACCCCTACGTCACGTGTTTTACGAAGAGCACCTTTACTTCACTTGTTCTGCCAGGAGCACCCTTTTTTTTCGCGTGCTAATAGGTAGGAGCACCCTTACATATTCGGTGTCTTCTTCTTCACACACATCAACCCTTGTTGTGACGCTCTCGTTGGTTGATGGTGCTTGCATGGCCAATTGGACATTTGGACAACACGAAGCTGACAATCTGCTGCAGACTTTGCTGCATCCGTTTCGTATAGCAACTTGAATAGTATCATTAGTATATTTGTTTTCATTCTTAATTCAGTTAAGCTTATTTACTTATAAATATCTTCGATCCTACTTTAGCTTATTTTTGTAGAGAAAATTTTATCACACACATATATATATATAATTCGATTTTTTCCAAACATAAATTAACGACAGCTACCTAACTTATCAGTCATCAGGCCTGCTGACATCGAGGGATTTTGCGTAAGTACGGCATAGCCGTCAAAGCAACCAAAAATATGTAAGCGTATATATATATATATATATATATAAAAATATCTGTTTGTGTAAGGAGGCTTGGATGCCTGGCAGATAGTGCATAAACTATTGCCTTTTGTTGTCGCAACTAGCACTTGGAACTAGGTGGACGGTTTGGTTGGTTGAGGGTCTGAAGACACAGCGAAAGCCTTTGATGCATGAATAAAAGCTCGTTGTTGAGGTAGAACTCTTACTGACTTTATTAATGAAACTTAACAATATTTATAGGTACAATAGTGCTTATGCTAACAGAAATAACGTATAAGAAATAGTGTGCGGTTACTGTAAATGTGGGTTAGCGTTAGAAACTGAGACCATTGCCCCAGCTCATTTCCTCGTCTCAGCAGACTATGCATATTCGCTTGACCTGGTAATTGATACTTTATTTACGATAAATGCATGTCGCTGCGACTGACGAATCGTTACATTATGTGTGTCGTGTCTTAAATATCATACTTATGACTACATACTGCTGCGACTAAACAATATCATAATCAAAAATCCCACAAAGTTTAGTTTAACCTATTAATATTTATTTTAATTCAAATTCATTCGTATTATTCATTCATATTTATAGGGAATAGAGCTTAATTCAAACAGTAAAACAAAAACAAAGAATGTAACGTAAACGTCACTAATTTTCCATATTAAATTAATTCATTTTTATTATCGTCAGTAACATAAACCAAAAACCAAAGCATAAGAAGTCTCTTTAACGTAAACTCACTTTTGTAGGATAAGGATTAGATGTAGGAAATGTACCGAATTATCGTTCTCGTAAATTATATGGAAATCGTTATGGAATAGATGACTTTTTGTTGGGCACCTGAGGTCATGTAAAGCAGCGGTTATATTTGGGTGGGATCTAATGGGACTTCACAGGTAGGGTGGGTATAGATCGAGGCCAACAACATCTGGGTCTCATCTTCAATATGTACTTCTTTCCGTCTGCTTCCCTAACCGATAGGTTCTCCTTTTTGCCGCTATCTATCTCTGTCTACAATTATTAATTTTGTGACACACTTGTTTATCTTAGCATCAAACTCACGCCCATTTACCCTGAGCGTGCCGGTCAAAAGTAGACAGAGGGTGTTAAGGTAAACAACGCTTGATGAGTGTGTTCGTTACAAGGCAGAGCTGCTTCCTTTTGATATAGTCGGACCGATCATTTACGTCGATCTCCAGGAAGCGCGGACATAAGCGAATGGGGTGGTTCTCCCTAAAAAAAAGCTCGCACCCCTTTGGGTCTGGAGCCACTCGAGTCTCGTAAGAATTAAGCCTGCGAGTTGGGGCGCTTGCAGATGCTGACCTATGCGGAAATTGCCCGAAGCCACTAGGCCTGACGTCGTCGATGGCCTCCAGGGCACGATGGCGCTCTGTCAGGAAATTGTCTAATTCCTTTCAGATTGGAATTTCAGCCTTGTTATGTATGGATGGCTCCGATATAGAATGTGTGGTTTCGGGGAGCTTTGAGGAAACCAGTAAGACTAGAGACAGTCCCAAGCTTTTACCTTAATGGAAGACACTTTTGTAGGGCTGTCAGACAACTTTAAATGGTGCCTTACATCTCTTTCAGCGCGACTCCGGACTCTGGAGGGACGTGGGTAAGCGGCGCCTTGGGCACAATGGCGTGTGCATCGCCACTCGTCTTGGATAGTAAGTGGAACAATAACAATAAACAATAAATAAGTCTCGGAAAGTGGACCACCGAAGGTAGTCACCGGCGGCAACCGGCAGCCTGTAGATGGGGGAGTGTGGACGTCAGTGGGAGCCTGAGTAGAATTGTAAATTTTTCAAGTCTTTCCTGGAAACACACCTACTTTGATTCCAGCACTGTCGAGGTCGCCGTGGTGTCGTCGGCCACGGATAGGAAGTCAGAACAGCTCTTATAGCTCTTCTCCACCTTCTCCCAAAAGGCCCGGATTTGGTCCCGGTGGAATCGGCACATGTAAAGAGAATCTCTCAGTTTCTACAGCGCCCGGAGTATGTATATTGGCCTCGAACTGGCTAATCCGATCTGTTGTGCCGATGCATTTTCGTACTTCGACCGCACTTTGTGCCATTTTCGCAACGGAGTGAGTATGCCTTTGTGAAGGACCGGGGATGGTATCGACGGTCTCGCACAGTGGGCGATTGGGTCTCGCTAGCGGCATTTAATTCAAATTTGAAAATTTGAAATTTTTTTTTTTCTACAAGTTAATAATAGATTCTTTGATAAGAAATATCGCAGCTTTTTAAAAACTCTGTTTATGGGGAAGACAACAAATATGCCACCCTTATGTTTCAATTAATTAATAACGCAGGAATAGGTTATATTATGTATAGGGTTTATTCGGAGCGGCAGACGTACTGTGTCCAAGATCGGCTCCAAGATCTTTATAGAAACATATGCAGGCTCACAATGTAGTTGCTGAATCGATAAGAGACAGCTTTAGTGGTTCAAAGAAGATAAGAAGATAACCAAAGAGCGCTGGTTTCCCACACCTATGCGCGCACGACTAGGAGCTGACGATCTCCTCCGAACAAGCTGTACGATCATCTAATAATTAGCTGTGAACTGACAAACAATTTGATTTTGCAAAAGAGAAGTACAAAACTTTTCCTCTAAAAAGAATTAATTTTGAGTTTCTGGAAAATTTACAATCTTTACTGAATTTATTATAAGTTTGGCTTTCTATAATAACTTCAAGGTATGTATTATATAAAAAATCAATGTTTGTGACCGGTTTATAAATGTGAAGCTTATATTCACCTGGATTCAGTCTAACTCTTTTACTATCCGGAAGTGTGAATCATTGTGCGTCCAAAATGTGTAATTACTAATATGAACTGCTATTACCTGCTACCCTTCAAACTATGGCACTTTTTTGGCACAATGTCAGCAAAAAAAAACTGATCCTTTTCTTAGTATGGCACTCAGAAGCGATTCCAACCAAGAAGTTTGGAAATCTTTGTATTTGGTACTGTTCTTAAAAATGTTAAATATACTGTACTGTGCGAGATTGGCAAAAAGCTGCAAAATTTCACTAGTAGAAATTTCACGTTCGATCTTTCTCTTCGTAGCGGACGGTCGTGTTTTTGTTTTGCGCTCCGACTTTTGTGTTAATTTAACTTCAAACCATTGGGGTTTTATTTAAATTTATCACCTAAATATTCATAATTAAATACCGTTTCGCTAACGCGCGTGCATGCACTTTTCTGTGTAATTAATTTGTATTAATAATCACTTTTTAGTTTGTGCTAAGACGGTTATCTTTTTCCTCTTTCTTCTTTATCCCGTTTTATTTTTCTCTCCCCCGCTTGAGTTGTCGGTTGCTGTTAACTGCATATAAGTGGTTCATAGCTCTCATCGCTCTTGTGATTTCTGCTGCTCATATTCTAACCCTTGCGCTCTTTTTGTTCCCTCTTTATCTCTTTGTTTTTTTTTGAACTGATAGTGTGCACAGTTATACTAGTGTCTGTGAAAATGTCTCAAAATATTGTCAGCAATATAAAGAACTGCCAAAGAAATGTTTTGGCAGACCAGCCCAGTATTCATTGCTGGCTTTGCGATGCAGTAGTGCATGCAAAGTGCATCGAGATGACAGGTCGAATAGCTGACGCAGTGTCCAGCAAAAAGGGCCTGCGTTATTGTTGTGATACCTGTCGACCGGTTGAGAAGGAGATATCATCCTTCATGTGTCAGACCAGGAGTGGATTTTCTGAGATCATGGCCACTTTTCGCAGGGCGAATGACCTGTTCTCCGCTCTGGACGCTCAATTTAATAGTATGAAGCTATTAAATGAGTCGCCGAAACGCAATAAATCTGCTGCTGGTCGGCTGCAACTGTGTGAGACACAGCAACCGATTTCCTGCCACCCTCCTGCGCCTCAGCTCCTGGTCCCCGCTCCTATGGTTTTTGAGATCAGGAACGAGAAAAGATTCGGTAACCAAATCGGATGCTGGGGTATCGGCAGCCGCTCAGCCAGCAATTTCCGTGTCGTCCGCTGCGGAGCCCAAACCTTTGGCTCCGCAAATCACCGTAGAAAAAGCTACCCAGGGTCCCACAATGCCCGGAATACCGGCCGTGGTTGGTAACTATTCGTTACGTAAGCCCCTTACAGCAGTCCCACCTTCGAAAACAATATTTTTTTCGAGGCTTGCCCCTGATCTCGCATCGGAAGATGTTCTAGCCTATATACAAGGCAAAACCCTTCGACACAATTTGCTCGGGTGACTTCTGGCCCGAGTACGTTATTGTCAAGGAGTGCGAGGCTCGAAATAAGAGAACACGGCCTGTGGGAGTACAACTGCCCTGGTCTTCACAATCCTCAGTATCCGCTGTACCTTCTGTCCCAAAAAACTAACCTCTTCCTTACAACTTTCCTATCAGAATACTAGGGGTTTACGCAGTAAGCTCTCTAAATTGTATTCGGATAGCCATTCCTTTGCATCCCAGTTGATTGTATTTACTGAAATCTGGTTGAAACCGGAGATCCTCTACTCCGAAATTCTTCCGAGTAAGTACACAATTTACAGATTAGACCGTCTTCTCCAGCGTGGTGGCGGAGTTTTAATTGCCGTTGACTCCTGCCATCTCGGAACGAGTGGTATCTAATGACTTCTTGGACATCGAATTTATCTGCGTAAAGCTATCTCTTACAGGTAGTTGCATTTTTGTAACCTGCTCTTACATTCCTTCATCTTCGGAAGAGCCAGATTATTGGAAACACCTTTCGGCAATTCAGGCAGTTTCCAATAGGCTTTCTGATAGGGACCAATTGGTGATTTTGGTGACTTCTACATACCTGGAGCTCACTGGTCTTCTGATGGTGTGTCAAATGTCCTTCATACGGGGGCGCAGCATGTCCTCATAAATGGCTTGCTTGATTTATTTTTATCTCAAGTTAACTATGTATTTAATTCTTTAAACCGCTTACTGGATCTATGCTTTATCTCCGATCCTGCAGGCTTAAACCTAATTGGAGTTCTTCCAATGACGCAACCTGAAGATCCTTATCATCCTACTTTCGATGTAACTATCGACACTGGGACAGTTTTAGCAATAACATCTGGTAGTAGTTTAAACAGAGTCCGCTGTTTCCGTTAGGGGTAACTATCAGAGGCTAATCTTTACATGAGCTCTGACATGGCAACAGTCGTTGATATCTTTTATAGTGCCATGAACTCATTCTTCGTCTTATGTGTTCCTGAAGCCTATCCGTCGGTCTCTAATAGACCACTTTGGTTTACCAAAGAGCTGACACGTTTAAAAAACGTAAAATCTAGGCTTTATAATAAATATAAACGTACTGGTTCAAGAACGGCTTTCTCGTCTTACCTTAATGCTCGATCTAGCTTAACCGTGCTCAACGCTCAGTGTTACAAAAATTATTTGACTCGTTGCAAGGTCCAGTTCACGCAGGACCCTAAACAGTCTTATAACTTTGTTAACTCTTAACGTAAACCCACGTTGTACCCTCCCTCTCTGTCATTTAATAATACCACTGTAAATTCTGATCAAGAAATAGACAATCTCTTCGCTGAGTTTTTTAAAACTACATATTCTCCCTCAACATCTTCAGATCATACATTTTCTCCAGCTATACCCAGTTCGTACTTAGTCTTCAGTCCTATTTTAAACGAAAGCTCACTTATTCATGACCTTCAACGAGTTAAGCCAGTATATTTGTCCCCGATGGAATACCAGGCTCTGTGCTAAGGTATTGCTTGCTCCCCAAACATTTCGAGAATGTAGTCACTCCTCACTTGAAACATCTTTGCAGATCCGTTATTTCTCCATGTCAGCATGGTTTTATGAGGCGAAGATCAACCACGACCAATCTTCTGGAACTAACCTCTTTCGTTATTAGGGGCTTCCAACAAAACTCTCAAACCGACGTTATTTTCATTCGACTCGGTTAATCATTCTCTCATGGTTAGGAAACTTGATTCAATGGGGTTTCCTAGTGATCTTTTAAAGTGGATTTCGAGCTATCTAAGTGACAGGACCCAAAAGGTTTTGTTCAGAAGCGTTCTAACCAATAGCCTCAGTGTCACTTCAGGCGTCCCACAGGGGTCCACCTTGGACCCCTGCTATTCACATTGTTTATCAATGACTTGCTTAACTTAACTTAACGGCGATGTGGAGAGCCCCTACTTGCTAGGCCAGCTAAATTTCCATGTTCCCCGTCTTTCATCTAGAACCTTTATTCCTTAAGCAGTTAACCATTGTAGGCGAGAGTTTGAAGTACATGAACCCTTTAGGGTTTTATGCACTAATTACAATCGCCTTTTTAGTATTATTATTATTATTTCTTCTCCCGCGTCTACCCAGAACGCGTTCGTGCCGTACGTAACACGGCTGCGCCCCTCGGTCGGTTGGGCGGGAGGTGGGCGTGGAACCCCGCTTGAATCAAGTTTCCTAACCAGAAGAGAATGATTAACCGAGTCGAAAGCTTTGCTAAAGTCCGTGTAAATTACATCGGTTTGTTGGAAGCCCCTAATAACGAAAAAGGTCAGTTCCAGAAGATTGGTCGTGGTTGATCTTCGCCTCATAAAACCATACTGACATGGGAAATGACGGATCTGCATAGGTGTTGCAAGTGAGGAGTGATTACATTCGCGAAAAGTTTGGGGATTGCCGATAACTTTGAGATACCCCTATAGGTACTGGCATCCGATTTTCTACCTTTTTTGTGGAGAGGAATAACAAATGATTCCCTCCAAATAAGGGGAAATTCGGAGGTAGGTAAACAATTTAAGAAGGGGGTTACACAGCGCCTCGGAGCAAAACCTAAGCACAGAGCCTGGTATTCCATCGGGACCTGGCGCATATACTGTCTTAACTCGTTGGAGATCATGAATAAATGAGCTTTCGTTTAAAATGCGACGGAAGATTATGTACGAACTGGACATAGCTGGAGAAAATGTATGATCTGAAGATGTTGAGGGAGAATATGTAGTTTTAAAAAACTCAGCGAAGAGATTGGATATTGCTTGATCCGAATTTACTGTAGTACTATTAAATGACAGCGAGGGAGGGTACAACGTAGGTTTACGCTTAGAGTTAACAAAGTTAACCTTGCAGCGAGTCAAATAATTTTTGTAACACTGAGCGTTAAGCTCGGTAAAGCTAGATCGAGCACTAAGGTAAGATGAGAAAGCCGTTCTTGAACCAGTGAGTTTATATTTATTATAAAGCCTAGATTTTTCGTTTTTTAAACGTGTCAGCTCATTGGTAAGCCAAAGTGGTTTATTAGAGAAAGCCGTTCTTGAACCAGTGAGTTTATATTTTTTATAAAGCCTAGATTTTTCGTTTTTTAAACGTGTCAGCTCTTTGGTAAGCCAAAGTGGTTTATTAGAAACCGACGGATAGGCTTCAGGAACACATAAGGAGAAGAAAGAGTTCATGGCACTATAAAAGATATCAACGGCTATTACCATGTCAGAACTCATGTAAAGATTAGACCAATCGAATTCTGCTATTAAGGTGTTTAGCCTCTGATAGTTAGGCTTATGGAAACAGCGGACTCTGTTTAGACTACTACCAGATGTTATTGCTAAAACTGTCTGTTCAGTCGCAGCAGTATGTAGTCTTAAGTATGATATTTAAGACACGACACACATAATGTAACAATTCGTCAGTCGCAGCGACACGCATTTATCGTAAATAAAGTATCAATTACCAGGTCAAGTGAATATGCATAGTCTGCTGAGACGAGGAAATGAGCTGGGGCAATGGTCTCAGTTTCTAACGCTAACCCACATTTACAGTAACCGCACACTATTTCTTATACGTTATTTCTGTTAGCATAAGCACTATTGTACCTATAAATATTGTTAAGTTTCATTAATAAAGTCAGTAAGAATTCTACCTCAACAACGAGCTTTTATTCATGCATCAGAGGCTGTCGCTGTGTCTTCAGACCCTCAACCAACCCAACCGTCCACCTAGTTCCAAGTGCTAGTTGCGACAACAAAAGGCAATAGTTTATGCACTATCTGCCAGGCATCAAAGCCTCCTTACACAAACATTTTGGTGACCACGTTAACCGTGATAGTCAACTCACAGGAAAGATTTCGTAACTCTTGAGAATCTTCCTGATCCTTTCTTAGGAAAGTTCCGTAATTCTTGGGAACCTTCTTTAACACTGTCATCGAACGGGAAAGTTCCGTAACTCTTGGGAACCTCCTCGACACTGTCATCGAACAGGAAAGATTCCGTAACTATTGGGAATCTTTCCACGTCGCTTCAAGTCTCAGCGACAGCTTCTGATGCATTTTCGCCCAACGAACACGTTAACCGTGGACGTAAAGCCAACAGGGAAAGTTCCGTAATTCTTGGGAATCTTGGGAAAGTTCCGTAACTCTTGGGAACCTCCCGCAGGAAACAATCCGTAACTCTTGGGATTTTCCGTTGCAACACCATTTGGACAAATTAAAGGAAACCACTTGGAAAGATCAGACCAACGCGATTCAGCATCATCAAGTAGTCGCTTATATGGCCCTAGCGATGTCAATAGTATTGGGCATTGCATGGATTTTCAGACGAAGGGTCTGCAAATGGACACCAGCACGCCGGGCTCCCGAAATCAAGCAGAACACGGAACAGCTACCACCAGAACCTACCCCACGAAGTTTCGCGTTCGACCTTAGCGAAGGTTGAACACTTGTTCAACGGCCGGGAGAATGTTCAGTCGCAGCAGTATGTAGTCTTAAGTATGATATTTAAGACACGACACACATAATGTAACAATTCGTCAGTCGCAGCGACACGCATTTATCGTAAATAAAGTATCAATTACCAGGTCAAGTGAATATGCATAGTCTGCTGAGACGAGGAAATGAGCTGGGGCAATGGTCTCAGTTTCTAACGCTAACCCACATTTACAGTAACCGCACACTATTTCTTATACGTTATTTCTGTTAGCATAAGCACTTTTGTATCTATAAATATTGTTAAGTTTCATTAATAAAGTCAGTTAGAATTCTACCTCAACAACGAGCTTTTATTCATGCATCAGAGGCTGTCGCTGTGTCTTCAGACCCTCAACCAACCCAACCGTCCACCTAGTTCCAAGTGCTAGTTGCGACAACAAAAGGCAATAGTTTATGCACTATCTGCCAGGCATCAAAGCCTCCTTACACAAACATTTTGGTGACCCCGACGTGATCACGTTAACCGTGATAGTCAACTCACAGGAAAGATTTCGTAACTCTTGAGAATCTTCCTGATCCTTTCTTAGGAAAGTTCCGTAATTCTTGGGAACCTTCTTTGACACTGTCATCGAACGGGAAAGTTCCGTAACTCTTGGGAACCTCCTCGACACTGTCATCGAACAGGAAAGATTCCGTAACTATTGGGAATCTTTCCACGACGCTTCAAGTCTCAGCGACAGCTTCTGATGCATTTTCGCCCGACGAACACGTTAACCGTGGACGTAAAGCCAACAGGGAAAGTTCCGTAATTCTTGGGAATCTTGGGAAAGTTCCGTAACGCTTGGGAACCTCCCGCAGGAAACAATCCGTAACTCTTGGGATTTTCCGTTGCAACACCATTTGGACAAATTAAAGGAAACCACTTGGAAAGATCAGACCAACGCGATTCAGATATCAAGTAGTCGCTTATATGGCCCTAGCGATGTCAATAGTATTGGGCATTGCATGGATTTTCAGACGAAGGGTCTGCAAATGGACACCAGCACGCCGGGCTCCCGAAATCAAGCAGAACACGGAACAGCTACCACCAGAACCTACCCCACGAAGTTTCGCGTTCGACCTTAGCGAAGGTTGAACACTTATTCAACGGCCGGGAGAATGTTCAGTCGCAGCAGTATGTAGTCTTAAGTATGATATTTAAGACACGACACACATAATGTAACAATTCGTCAGTCGCAGCGACACGCATTTATCGTAAATAAAGTATCAATTACCAGGTCAAGTGAATATGCATAGTCTGCTGAGACGAGGAAATGAGCTGGGGCAATGGTCTCAGTTTCTAACGCTAACCCACATTTACAGTAACCGCACACTATTTCTTATACGTTATTTCTGTTAGCATAAGCACTATTGTACCTATAAATATTGTTAAGTTTCATTAATAAAGTCAGTAAGAATTCTACCTCAACAACGAGCTTTTATTCATGCATCAGAGGCTGTCGCTGTGTCTTCAGACCCTCAACCAACCCAACCGTCCACCTAGTTCCAAGTGCTAGTTGCGACAACAAAAGGCAATAGTTTATGCACTATCTGCCAGGCATCAAAGCCTCCTTACACAAACATTTTGGTGACCCCGACGTGATCACGTTAACCGTGATAGTCAACTCACAGGAAAGATTTCGTAACTCTTGAGAATCTTCCGATCATAGTTTATGCACTATCTGCCAGGCATCAAAGCCTCCTTACACAAACATTTTGGTGACCCCGACGTGATCACGTTAACCGTGATAGTCAACTCACAGGAAAGATTTCGTAACTCTTGAGAATCTTCCTGATCCTTTCTTAGGAAAGTTCCGTAATTCTTGGGAACCTTCTTTGACACTGTCATCGAACGGGAAAGTTCCGTAACTCTTGGGAACCTCCTCGACACTGTCATCGAACAGGAAAGATTCCGTAACTATTGGGAATCTTTCCACGTCGCTTCAAGTCTCAGCGACAGCTTCTGATGCATTTTCGCCCGACGAACACGTTAACCGTGGACGTAAAGCCAACAGGGAAAGTTCCGTAATTCTTGGGAATCTTGGGAAAGTTCCGTAACTCTTGGGAACCTCCCGCAGGAAACAATCCGTAACTCTTGGGATTTTCCGTTGCAACACCATTTGGACAAATTAAAGGAAACCACTTGGAAAGATCAGACCAACGCGATTCAGCATCATCAAGTAGTCGCTTATATGGCCCTAGCGATGTCAATAGTATTGGGCATTGCATGGATTTTCAGACGAAGGGTCTGCAAATGGACACCAGCACGCCGGGCTCCCGAAATCAAGCAGAACACGGAACAGCTACCACCAGAACCTACCCCACGAAGTTTCGCGTTCGACCTTAGCGAAGGTTGAACACTTGTTCAACGGCCGGGAGAATGTTCAGTCGCAGCAGTATGTAGTCTTAAGTATGATATTTAAGACACGACACACATAATGTAACAATTCGTCAGTCGCAGCGACACGCATTTATCGTAAATAAAGTATCAATTACCAGGTCAAGTGAATATGCATAGTCTGCTGAGACGAGGAAATGAGCTGGGGCAATGGTCTCAGTTTCTAACGCTAACCCACATTTACAGTAACCGCACACTATTTCTTATACGTTATTTCTGTTAGCATAAGCACTTTTGTATCTATAAATATTGTTAAGTTTCATTAATAAAGTCAGTTAGAATTCTACCTCAACAACGAGCTTTTATTCATGCATCAGAGGCTGTCGCTGTGTCTTCAGACCCTCAACCAACCCAACCGTCCACCTAGTTCCAAGTGCTAGTTGCGACAACAAAAGGCAATAGTTTATGCACTATCTGCCAGGCATCAAAGCCTCCTTACACAAACATTTTGGTGACCCCGACGTGATCACGTTAACCGTGATAGTCAACTCACAGGAAAGATTTCGTAACTCTTGAGAATCTTCCTGATCCTTTCTTAGGAAAGTTCCGTAATTCTTGGGAACCTTCTTTGACACTGTCATCGAACGGGAAAGTTCCGTAACTCTTGGGAACCTCCTCGACACTGTCATCGAACAGGAAAGATTCCGTAACTATTGGGAATCTTTCCACGACGCTTCAAGTCTCAGCGACAGCTTCTGATGCATTTTCGCCCGACGAACACGTTAACCGTGGACGTAAAGCCAACAGGGAAAGTTCCGTAATTCTTGGGAATCTTGGGAAAGTTCCGTAACGCTTGGGAACCTCCCGCAGGAAACAATCCGTAACTCTTGGGATTTTCCGTTGCAACACCATTTGGACAAATTAAAGGAAACCACTTGGAAAGATCAGACCAACGCGATTCAGCATCATCAAGTAGTCGCTTATATGGCCCTAGCGATGTCAATAGTATTGGGCATTGCATGGATTTTCAGACGAAGGGTCTGCAAATGGACACCAGCACGCCGGGCTCCCGAAATCAAGCAGAACACGGAACAGCTACCACCAGAACCTACCCCACGAAGTTTCGCGTTCGACCTTAGCGAAGGTTGAACACTTATTCAACGGCCGGGAGAATGTTCAGTCGCAGCAGTATGTAGTCTTAAGTATGATATTTAAGACACGACACACATAATGTAACAATTCGTCAGTCGCAGCGACACGCATTTATCGTAAATAAAGTATCAATTACCAGGTCAAGTGAATATGCATAGTCTGCTGAGACGAGGAAATGAGCTGGGGCAATGGTCTCAGTTTCTAACGCTAACCCACATTTACAGTAACCGCACACTATTTCTTATACGTTATTTCTGTTAGCATAAGCACTATTGTACCTATAAATATTGTTAAGTTTCATTAATAAAGTCAGTAAGAATTCTACCTCAACAACGAGCTTTTATTCATGCATCAGAGGCTGTCGCTGTGTCTTCAGACCCTCAACCAACCCAACCGTCCACCTAGTTCCAAGTGCTAGTTGCGACAACAAAAGGCAATAGTTTATGCACTATCTGCCAGGCATCAAAGCCTCCTTACACAAACATTTTGGTGACCCCGACGTGATCACGTTAACCGTGATAGTCAACTCACAGGAAAGATTTCGTAGCTCTTGGGAATCTTCCTGATCCTTTCTTAGGAAAGTTCCGTAATTCTTGGGAACCTTCTTCGACACTGTCATCGAACGGGAAAGTTCCGTAACTCTTGGGAACCTCCTCGACACTGTCATCGAACAGGAAAGATTCCGTAACTCTTGGGAATCTTTCCACGTCGCTTCAAGTCTCAGCGAAAGCTTCTGATGCATTTTCGCCCGACGAACACGTTAACCGTGGACGTCAAACCAACAGGGAATGTTCCGTAATTCTTGGGAATCTTTGGAAAGTTCCGTAACTCTTGGGAACCTCCCGCAGGAAACAATCCGTAACTCTTGGGATTTTCATAACTTTTCACTCGCCATAAAAACCATTTGGTGAGCCCTGACTCACAGGAAATTGTCCTGTATACGTCATATCAATAGGAGAGATTCCGTAACTCTTGGGAATCTTGGGAAAGTTCCGTAACTATTGGGAACCTGCCGCAGGAAACAATCCGTAACTCTTGGGATTTTCCTAACTTTTCACTCGCCATAAAAACCATTTGGTGAGCCCTGACTCACAGGAAATTGTCCTGAATACGTCAAACCCACAGGAAAGATTCCGTAACTCTTGGGAATCTTCCAGAATTTAACTCTTGCCATAGAACATTGGTGAGACCTACAGGGAAAGTTTCGTAACTCTTGGGAACCTCCCGCAGGAAAGAATCCGTAACTTTTGGGATTCTGTTTTGACACTGTCAGTACACAGTCAAGAGCCTTCAAAGCAAGCAGTCAAAGAGGCATTAGACTTGCAGGAAGAGATCAGTCAAGAGATCGCAAGGCTTATCCGCAACTTTAGAAAAGATTCAGCGGATAGATAATTAAATCCAACATATTACCAAACCAAGTTGGTCGCAATCGATGGAGTATGGAATCGATTTGCGGAGAACGACAAAAATATTCCTGCAACATATAGAACCGAAGAATATTTAAAGTTCTACGTCGACTCAATGGCTCAGAGCTCAAGCAATGCCCCAAATCAGGCAATCGCGAACAATGGCCGGGAAACTGCAGACGTTGCAAGCTTAGCGCAACCTGCAGGTAAGCTGATATCAGCATGTCGGCGACAAAAAGCTATCGCCGAATCAATCAAACGGGCTCTAAAAGAAAGTTCAGAGACCGGCAGGGCCGTTTCAAAAGGTTCAATAACCTCATTATGGTCACAATACCAAGAGATTCATTTCTCAATACATGAAGAGTACGAAGACCCGATCAAGGAAGGATACGACATGCAATCGTTCATCCGACTTGAGAAGGAAGTACAGAAAGTCCTGGGGGCACAAACCAATACATCAAACAATGAAGATGTGCAGTTGCCCAGAGTCAGACTCCCCAAGTTCGATGGGGATCTACTCAAATGGACACAAGTCTTTGATTTGTTCAAATGCATGGTACATGATACCAACATGCCCACAGTCAGGAAGATGTGGTACCTAAAACCACTGTGACTGGAGACTTATAAGGCATATCGATCTGAAAACAGAGAACTACATGAGCGTATGGGAAATATTAGTTGATGCATACAACGATCCCCGCCATGTAGCAGATACGATTCTCAATCGCCTCCTGCAGCAACAAACAAACAGTGACGACCCAAGGTCGTCGTAAAGGAATTGTATATTACATTAATTGAGTCTCTAGCATCATTAAAGGGACTAGGCATTGATGTATCTAGCTGGGATACAATCATAATTGCCATCTTAAAGCAAAATTTGGATCTTGCGAATAGAGCCCTATACGAACAATCGTTAGACGGCTCAAGAGAGCTTCAAGGGCTCGATACGATACTAAGTTTCCTGGACCAGCGAAGTCGAGTGCTGGGAACAGGAAAACGCAGTCAGTCAACATAACTCCGTTTGCAGCCAGCCAGGAATATTCTACGAACGGCTCGGCACATCCAGAATGGCAATTTCCGAATAGAAAATAATTGTATATTACGATATAAAGCCATCTTGGAGCGACATGGGAATATTGGCCAACTGCTTCCAGTAGCATCGGCTAATGTTATCCAGCTTTATAAAATTATGCATGCCGAAGGCACCACAACGAGCAGCCACGTCATCTTCAAGATATTGCTGCCACTGGTTTCTGTGACACAACAGGAAATATTCAGCATTATGGCGATCCCGACATGGAAGGCCGGAAGCTGGCAGCAATTCAGGCTAGAAACCGAAATCATAGCCGTCAATGCCCATAGAGATCAGTTCATGGGATTGACCAAGGATGAATTCAAGCAGGTCTAGAACTGCCACACGACGAGCACATCTGTTTCAACCATCAAAGTCACATTCAGCGTGGAAAATCGGTGTGAATTCCAGTTGTTTAATAACAAGACGGAAACTATCTGCGAGGTCTCTCAGTCGAGGGCCGAGCTGTGGTGGTCAGCAACGCATCAGCAAAACAGGTGGATGTTTGCCACACGTAGGTACGTTGAACTTCAAACGGTGTGCAAAGGAACATCGTTCACAGTGCACCTTAACGGAACAGGCTTATTGTCACTGGCCCCAGGCTGCACTGCACGCAACTCAAAAATTAGCGTGAGCACATTCAGCACCATAGTCAGCGAAAGGAAGGCTACATATATTCGTTTTGGCAATATCACAAGGATTGACCGTAAGAACCCACCTGAGCCACGTCAAGGAACGGCAGCCAAGGAAGTCAACTTGGAGGAACTGGGCACGTTGCAACACCAGTTGGCCAAATTAAAGGAGACCACTTGAAAAGATCAGACCAACGCGACTCAGCATCATCAAGTAGTCGCTTATATGGCCCTAGCGATGTCAATACTATTGGGCATTGCATGGATTTTCAGACGAAGGGTCTGCAAATGGACACCAGCACGCCGGGCTCCCGAAATCAAGCAGAACACGGAACAGCTACCACCAGAACCTACCCCACGAAGTTTCGCGTTCGACCTTAGCGAAGGTTGAACACTTGTTCAACGGCCGGGAGAATGTTCAGTCGCAGCAGTATGTAGTCTTAAGTATGATATTTAAGACACGACACACATAATGTAACAATTCGTCAGTCGCAGCGACATGCATTTATCGTAAATAAAGTATCAATTACCAGGTCAAGCGAATATGCATAGTCTGCTGAGACGAGGAAATGAGCTGGGGCAATGGTCTCAGTTTCTAACGCTAACCCACATTTACAGTAACCGCACACTATTTCTTATGCGTTATTTCTGTTAGCATAAGCACTTTTGTACCTATAAATATTGTTAAGTTTAATAAATTCAGTAAGAGTTCTACCTCAACAACGAGCTTTTATTCTTGCATCAAAGGCTTTCGCTGTGTCTTCAGACCCTCAACCAACCCAACCGTCCACCTAGTTGCAAGTGCTAGTTGCGACAACAAAAGGCAATAGTTTATGCACTATCTGCCAGGCATCAAAGCCTCCTTACACAAACACTGTCCCAATGTCGATAATCATCGAAAGTAGGATGATAAGGATCTTCAGGTTGCGTCTTTGGAGGAACTCTAATTAGGTTTACACCTGCAGGATCGGAGACAAAGTATAGATCCAGTAAGCGGTTTAAAGAATTAAATACATAGTTAACTTGAGATAAAGATAAATCAAGCAAGCCATTTATCAGGTCATGCTGCGCCTCCGAATGAAGGACATTTAACACACCATCAGAAGACCAGTGAGCTCCAGGTATGTTAAAGTCACCCAAAGTCACTAATTGGTCCCTATCAGAAAGCATATTGAAAACTGCCTGAATTGCCGAAAGGTGTTTCCAATAAGTTGGCTATCCGAAGATGGAGGAATGTAAGAGCAGGTTACAAAAATGCAACTACCTGTAAAAGATAGCTTTACGCAGATAAATTCGATGTCCAAAAAGTCATTAGATACCACTCGTTCCGAGATGAGGCAGGAGTCAACGGCAATTAAAACTCCGCCACCACGCTGGAGAAGACGGTCTAACCTGTAAACTCGGAAGAACTTCGGAGCAGAGGATCTCCGGCTTCAACCAGGTTTAGGTAAACACAATCACCTGGGATGCAAAGGAAAAGCTATCCGAATACAATTTAGAGAGCTTACTGCGTAAGCCCCTAGTATTCTGATAGGAAAGTTGTAAGGAAGAGGTTAGTTTTCTGGAACAGAAGGTACAGCGGTGGACACTGAGGATTGTGACGACCAGGGCAGTTGTACTTCCGCAGGCCGTGTTCTCTTCATTCGAGCCTCCTTGACTATAACGTACTCGGGCCAGAAGTCACCCGAGCAAATTGTGTCGAAGGGTTTTGCCTTGTATATAGGCTAGAACATCTTCCGATGCGAGATCAGGGGCAAGCCTCGAAAAAAATATTGTTTTCGAAGGTGGGACTGCTGTAAGGGGCTTACGTAACGAATAGTTACCAACCACGGCCGGTATTCCGGGCATTGTGGGACCCTGGGTAGCTTTTTCTACGGTGATTTGCGGAGCCAAAGATTTGGGCTCCGCAGCGGACGACACGGAAATTGCTGGCTGAGCGGCTGCCGATACCCCAGCATCCGATTTGGTTACCGAATCTTTTCTCGTTCCTGATCTCAAAAACCATAGGAGCGGGGACCAGGAGCTGAGGCGCAGGAGGGTGGCAGGAAATCGGTTGCTGTGTCTCACACAGTACAGCCGAACAGCAGCAGGTTTTTTTCGTTTCGGCGACTCATTTAATAGTTTCATATTATTAAATTGAGCGTCAAGCGCGGAGAACATTTCATTCGCCTTGCGAAAAGTGGCCATGATCTCAGAAAATCCACTTCTGGTCTGACGCATGAAGGAAAATATCTCCTTCTCAACCGGTCGACAGGCATCACAACAATAACGCAGGCCCATTTTGCTGGACACTGCGTCAGCTATTCGACCTGTCATCTCGATGCACTTCGCATGCACTACTGCATCGCAAAGCCAGCAATGAATACTGGGCTGGTCTGCCAAAACATTTTTTTGGCAGTTTTTTATATTACAGACAATATTCTGGGACATTTTCACAGAGTCTAGAACCACTGTGCACACGATCAGTAGAGAAAGAAAGAGAATAAAAAGAGCGCAAGGGTTAGAATATGAGCAGCAGAAATCACAAGAGCGATGAGAGCTTTGAACCAATAAGATGCAGCTAACAGCAACAAGAGAAAAATAAAACGGGATAAATAAAAAAGAGAAAAATAAGATAACCGTCTTAGCACAAACTAAAATGTGATTATTAATACAAATTAATTACACAGAAAAGTGCATGCACGCGCGGTAGCAAAACGGCATATAATTATGGATATTTAGGTGATACATTTAGATGAAACCCCGGTGGTTTAAAGTGAAATTAACGAAGAAGAGAAAGATCAAATTGAATACTAATTAATTTTTAATTAATTGTTTTCAAATTTAATTGTTACGTTGCCGGAAAGGTGGAGTTGAAACCTCGGCTTTTATTCGGACGGAAAGTTGATAATTAAATTATTAATCATTTTTGAATTTAATTATGACGTGGCCGGAATGGTAAAATTAAAACCTGAGCTTTATCCCGAACGGAAAAACAATAATTAAATAATTTGTAGTAGTTAGGTTTATAATTAATTGCATTCTGAATTTATTTATTACCCAGCCGGGTATGCGGTCAGCAACCCGTGCTTAGGTCACCCCAGAGGAAAAAAAGCTAAAAAAAAAACACGGCTGCTGCGGCGGCTATGTTGAGATTTTAAGGAACACAATCACGGATTTGTAGTGAAATGGCGTTTTAATAATTGTTTGTTTAAAAATCTTTGTTTTATTTTCATTTTGTCAGTTTGATATTTCCTGAAATCGGAGGCAGAAAATATATATTGAAATATATGGACATGCATGCAAGTACTTATGTATGTGTAAGGGCATATGGGGCATAGTTGGTACAATGTAGCGTTAAAAATGGACTGTATATATTTGGAGGACCAGAAAAATTATGTAGTGAAAAAATTCACTGATTGGCAAAAAGAAATATTGAGACAGAGGCGGACTGTCCGGCGAATTTGAAATTTCCGAAAATAATTCACACCGGCTGGACAATATTAATTATGCCTTTTTTGTCACTACACAATTTTACTAGACACTTTGAATTTTTCATGGATTAATTGCACCGTAGATATGTATATATGGATGCACATATGCCTCTACCGTTGGCAAGCGATGGATAACGGAGGAGCCGAAACGGCGAGGAATATGACGACGCATACAAAGCAGAGACGGATGGAAAATGTTGCAGATTTTTGTAGTAGATGGTTTAAAAAAACTGCCGTTGTGTCGGAAAAGTCGGACTTGGAGTTGACACAGAAGGAAAAAATCCGGCAGCAGAATTAACGAAATTCAGACCAGGCCGCTGGTGGAAATTCCCAAAACGCGAACGGAGGGTGCCGGAGTCTGCGTAGAATAAGTCGGGGGCGGCGTGGGGAAAACACAATGGCTCGTTCGCGTCAGCTTTATTCATCCTCATACATGGAACTGTTTGGACTTAACATAAGGGCCACGCTCCCGACCGATAAGCTGAGCTTAACAGTGTGGAAGCGGGCCCGAGTGGCGGAAAGCGGAGCGCGAGAGCGAGAGCAATCTTAGCACAACAAATTACAAAACTACTATTGATGCAGTATTCACAAGATAAATAAATAGATTCAAATAAAAATTGTTCATTTCATTTAAAATACATAAACGGTTGACATAACCATAAATTTAGGATATTCGTTTTTTTTAATAGCTCATCCAAAAAGGTGTCTCTAGCTCTTATAGTCTCTGAGATCCAGGCGTACATACAGACAGATAGACAGACGGACGGACGGAAAGACGGACATGGCAATATCGACTCCTTTAGTGGTCCTGACCAATATTTAGGTAACTGTTACAGAAAATCGCACTCGCATAAAATTATAATACCTGTGTACCTTTGGTACAGGGTATAAAAAGTTGTGATCAAAAATGTAAGTCCGGGTTTCTTGTCACCCTGCATGTTAAGGAAAACGAAGGTTAAACGGCTGCGTCAGAGTCAGAGTATGTATCAGGAGGGTAAAATGTAAAGTACAGTAAGAGTTATAGTTTGTTTTCACTTAGACGTTCTATAACGCACAATTTATAGAATCCACCAATAAATATATAATAAAAAACATTTAATACCTAAAGGGGCATTTACTCTAGATTTTTGTGAACAAGATATATTATTTTCTTGTCGACTGATTTTAGTTATATCTGATGACTGGATAACACAATGACGACAAATATAAAAAAATTAAATGTTTTTAAATTTCAAAGTGTTTGTGTTAAAATTTATAAATTTAATTTAATGTTTACACCTAATACATGTGTATCGTATATATTCACATTTTATTTCTTATCTCATATTCATAAATGTACATATGTTCATACTATATATGCGTACTAATCAAAATATTTTGTATGATTACATAAGTTATAATATTATTTTAGGTAATTGATCTTAATCATAAAATTATAGACTGCAAATGTAGCAAGAACATGTTTTTATGTTAAACGAATATATTTAATAATGGTGTTATATGACCTGGAGTTGTGTCATTTTTGTGTTGTAAGTACTTAAAATATATATTCTATACATATCTTTTTTTAATTTAAAATCGTGTTTATTTAATTTTATTAGAACATGTTAGGATATACAAAAAAAAAAACAACTTCACAGCGTAATTTTAAACCTCACATCCAATGAAATTGTTGACTAATACGTTTAATTTAAGATTCTTATTGTATATATTTTATAGGGAAAAGTATATGAGCTTTTAATTTTTATTTATTGTACAGGATTTTGTAGCCCATTTTTTAAACTATTCTGATCCTATAACATAATATTAAAAACGTAGACGTTCACGCAAAGTCTTCATTGCTGTTTTCATCATCAGAAGATTCAATTTTCCTTCGTTTTCTTTTAACTCGTACTTGATATGGTTTGCGGACACTTGGTTTCATCAGTGAACAATTTGATTTTCCAATGTGAGGCATGGGTACTTCTGGAGCTTCCTAAGTAATAGAATTTTTGATAAAATAAAAATATTAAAGAATATTAGTAATATTAATATTAAATAATCAATAAAGAAGACTAGAATAAAACGTGTGCGTTAAAAAATAAAGAAACCTAAAACTATAGTTGAAGAAGAATACATCATACAGTCGGCCGTCTTAAGTTTGACATCCCTTTTTTTACCAATCTTTTCTTTTATTTCTAAACGAAAAAATAACTAACAAAGTTCCAGTAGGTTGAATAAATGTAGTAATTACTAACTATTAATAGTTCGTTTTTAAGGGGAGAAGCGTAAGGTTTGATAAACCTTTTTTATACCATGTACCAAAGGTACACAGGTATTATAATTTTGTGCGAGTGCGGTTTTCAAATGTAACAGGCAGAAGGAGGCGAGACAGACCCCCAAAAGTTACCTAAATATTGGTCAAAACGACTAACGGAGTCGATATAGCCATGTCCGTCTGTCCGGCCGTCCGTCTACATGTCTGTCGGTCTTTATAAACGCCTAGATCTCAGAGACTATAAGAGCTAGAGACACCAAACTTGGGATTTAGTCTTCTTATATCTGCACGCAGATAAAGTTTGTTGCTCCCCTTTTTGGATGAGCCATTTAAAAAAAACCGTATATCTCCTAAATTTATAAAGTTTTGTAAACCGTTTATGTATTTTATCAAAATACACAAATTGTCTAAATTTCATTCCCATCCTGCCATAAATACCGGAGATATAGTCTTTTTACTTTATACATATTGTGAATACCATAGACTTCTGCATGAATGTATTCATTTCTAGTTTCACAGAACTGTACAGTAGTTTAGTGTTCAGTACAATACTGTACTCATTAACTACTGTACAGTGTACTCCATATGTCAGTAGGAAATAGCACAATACTTTTATTGTTCTTACTTAAAGTGAGTACAGTATTTGCTTGTGTACTTCATGAGTGAGTACTAGATTTTTAGTTTTCTAGCACACTGTACATCAAATAAATCAAAATGACAAACTGTACAGGTGAGTTCAGTATACTTCAATACTTAAAAAAAATGGATTGCAAGGAAAACAACGGAAAATTCCGAAACTATTTAAAACACCAGTAAACATACACATCAAGAGCAAATTAACACATACTATATATATATGTAAAAATGTAAACTGTAAACAAATCTCCAAATAAACAAATACGAGCGGTAGGCCATAGCAGCTAAAGCTCTTACTTTTAAGTTAGCTTGTAGTTTTAACTATATTGTTAGCTTTATATAAATAAATAAATAAATAAAATAAATATTCACTATAAAAGTTTCAAAATATTTGCGACTCCGGCGAAAAGCGCAGCATTCATCATGGGTTTTTCGGTCGCGAAAAATGTAACATGTGAGAAACGCTTGAAAATTGCAACCACTGAATACATGGTACACAAAATAATGCTCCTACACTCAAACATTAATTATTTATTATAAATATAGAATCTTTAAAAAAATAAAATATATTATCTTCTTATTCCAATCAATCCATAGAGGTAAGTTCTGTGTTTCAATATTTATAAGAGAGACACTTATTACCTTGCCCGCATGTATAATCAAATATTAACGACAAACAAGGTTTAATAAATTACAATCTATTTACACCCACAAGAATTTCTTTGATTATTTTATATATCATAAGCATATTGGATCATTTTCCATATTTGACTTACTAGTCATGAGGTGTATCTCACTGTACAGTAGTATAATGTACACCAAAACATTTTCGAGTTATATTCAAGTCCTTTTCGAGTCGCCCATAATTGGTATCATTTTTTTATCATTTCAACGACTCGAAAAAGAGTTCTCTAGGTGTTTATTTTAAAGACGAACATCAAAATGCTGGCTGGGACTGTACAGTGCCCAGACGTCACACCCATTTTGCTATACTCATTAAAAACTGTACAATAAGGCAATTTTAGCTAATAACACAGAAACCGTGCGTGTACCAAAGTTGAAATTGGGCTTGAATGAAAAGCCAATCTTTCCCCTTTCAGATTTCAGATGGATGCGGAATGTGGGACGTTAGCTAGCAGCTATGTCGCTTTTTCTGAACGGCTTTTTGACCCCTTTTTTTATGGAACTTAGAACAAAACGATATAGCTGCTGAACCTGACGTTCCACATTCAGGATCCATCTGAAATCTGAAAGATTTAATGCAGTTTTCATTCATTAGAGACTTCATTAGAACATAGAAAGAGACAACTACATATATGTGTTATTTGGCTCAGATCTCTTTGTAATACGACTTGGGTCACATCGATTTTAAAAGGTAAACAGAAAAAAATGTTATTGATTTCTAGAGGAAGTGTGGAAGCCCTTAAATTTATTTTTTCAACTTTCTTCGGCATACAAATTTTATTATTAACACCCAAAAAATTAATTTCAGTTAAGTTTGCAACTCAAGGTCCTCGTCAATTTCTAAAGTTTTTTTTGCATTTTAGTTTCAACAAATACTTGCACAACATAAGCAAAAATCAACTTGTATGGTGTGCCCAATTTCAGTTGTGACCTCTAATGAGCTGCCTAATATACTTTTTAATTACAATTTTATTTCATTAGAGCAGTATATTGTCATCGGTCCAATTTTGTATCTAGTTTATTTTACGTAGATGTATCGCCTCTAATGCATTGACAATGCATTCGAAGTGCCGTACAGTCATCTGGCTCGCACTTGTCTAAAACCCTATAGATCTGTCAACGAAGTCTCTAATTAATGCTCTAAATAATAGCATAAGCAGATTTTTTTCAAATTTAGATGTAATTTACGGAATTAGAAGCGTAGCGTCACAACTAACTCTGATTCGTGATGCTTTATCGAGAAGTATTCGATAGCCGAACAAAAGAAGTTGCCCGATCGAGCAAAATATCGTCAGATTTGACACCTGTCATCTAAAACAATCGATCCAGCTTTGTTTCCGGTGGCCATTCTTTTTCACAAAGTCAGTAACAATATAAAAGTGCGTCTGGATATTGAAAATAGGTGCAAAAGAGACATAAAAAGCGTGAAATATTAAAGCGAGTGTGTACATTCCGCCTTGGAAGTGGTCGGCATTAATTGGTGTAACTCGATATTTGTGCTCACTTTGAGTGCGTTTGCGATTGCAAAGTTTGTCGGTTATTTAACCTCAAAAGATCCCTGCAGATCGCCACAGCTTGTCTCCGCCGGCGTCGCCGAGGACTCGAAGGCATTCCACGCCGCTGCCACAAGGTGCGCAGCAACAATATTGCCGACGTTCGGAGAAGGACCCAAAATAAATTCCTGAGCATTGGGTTTACAAGCACGTAGGTGGATTTTACCTAAAAGCGCACTGGCGGAAGTATATTTATATTTTTTTGTCTATTTCACGTAGGTGCTCCTCGCATAAGCGTTCCTGATAAGCAGGGCGTTGGGAGTGTTGAGAACTTTGGGAAGTTTAAGAATCTGAATCACCCCTTGATTGGGGCTCCTTAAAAGGGGCTCTCGGTGGAAGGAAGAGTAAATAAACCGTGGTGCTGCAACTCTGAGGAATGGAAACTCCGCTACGAATATATGGCCTGCAGCAGCTTTATCTGGGCTAAGCGTTCCCGTACTGATCGTGTGATTTTTTTATTGATTCTTGTTAACGACGCGAGACCCGTTGATTGGCCTACGAGCCGCATCTGACTTGGCTTAACTAATTTTTATTCTCTGTCGTCACGATTGTACGAGTTTCAACTCTTGCTGGCTTTTGCTAGTCATTTAGAAGACCGAGAATCTAAATCTCTTTTTGAAACAGTTTGAATATAAATTAGCTGATTGAAAACGAGCGCAACTAGAATGTACAGTGCCGAAGCACTAACTCAAAAAGAACTAGTTGTAGTAAATTTTATGTTAAATGCTATTTTTATTGTTAATCTATTTGATTAAGTTTTCTTAAGAGAATGAGATCGCAGTACAGAACTGATCAGAATCATGGCAAGGCAGAATCGCATTATTTAAATAACTGCAACTTGTTGCTACATTTTGGTTTCAGCTTGAATAACGTCGGAGAGCGATCTTCATCGTTGGACTAACCCGAGTGAGTTAATGAACAAAAGTAAGCAGTATTACGATTCTATTTTGTTGATACACACCTAAATCGGATTTATCTGAGCTTTCGTTTTTCTAACGGGACAATGAATTCGAATAATCGTAGAATTTTGCAAAAAGAACTATAATTTTGTATAAATCACATACATTTATATTCCTTTGAATCATTCACAACTAAATTTAATTTACGGCTAAACAATCATTCCATTAAATCTTAAATCTACGCTATGTTCCAATACTTCAATATTCATATATTTATATTAAGTTTAAATTTGAATATCATTCCTTTTCATCCAACTTTTATTAACTATACCTATTAATACTTTACCATGTTTATATATTTTATTGTTACACAAATAGAAAACGAAGATTATTATGAATACCTGAACTAAAACTGTTTGAACTCGGCTGATGAACCCGCCGCAGTAGGGTATCCAAAGGGGTCACCGGAGTCGCATCCTTAGGAGAGGTTCGAATTTGTCTGACCTTTCTTCCCGTTTCGTTTAAATTATACTTTCTTGTCGCTATCTCGCTAAATTTCAGTCTTAATAGTTAGACGATATGGACAAAGTTCCCATTTACTTCTAAAGCTTCCACCTAACCACCTCACCCAAAAGGGCGAATGACCAAAGGGGCAAGGCGAGAGCCACTACCTTCGTCAGCAATGCGAAAGAGTGCAGCTAGGCGACCAGAGATAGTCCGGTGATGGCTCAGGTGAATGAACTTTACGACGGTCGTCGACTATTGGAGAAGTGGGAGGATTTTCAGGCTAAGTTGGTCTTCGACAACAAATCCCACGACACTGCCCTAACAAACCTCGATATTGAAGCTCGTGGAGATTAAGGTTATTAATATGAAATCATGCATAATATTTAGAATTTGACTATCACGTCAGGATTTTGAAAGATTTGACATTATGTATTCTACGCGCCGAATTCCTCAGTTTTCCAAACAATGTAAAAATACAAACAAATGTATCGCCGTTAGCATTATCATTAGCCCTCGGAAAAACTTCATAACTTTAAAACGACATAGTTTGCGTATTTGATCTGTTGAGGTCTTAAATGATAGGGAAAGCGTTGTTCTAAATGATGCAACAGAAAAAAAAGTCCAACAAAAATTTTTGTGCTCTCCAAATAACCTCAAAAGTTAAAAAAAAATGTTTTTATACCCATGCATGGTATTATAATTTCAAAGTCAAAAGTTGCAATGATTATGACCGATTATACGCAAACTAATCCCTTTTAACCTTAATGAAGCTTTGCAGTTAGTTTTCTATATACTCTCACTCGTACATATGTATGTCGGAACGGTCCGGATCGGACAACTGTATCATATGTATAACTGCCATAGGAATGATCGGAAAATTGTTCGAAAAAAAATTAGAACTATGTTAGTTTTCAACATATTTTCACCAAATTTGATATTTGGCCATTTAATATAATTTTAGAATTTCGATTTTAATTTCATGAAAATCGGACAACTATGAGATGTCCTATAGCTGACAAAGGAACGATCGGAGAGTATATAGAAGACTATCCACAAATTTTATTATTCAGATATATTTAAAACTGAGGGAGTAGTTTGCGTAAAAACGGACAGAGGGACAGACGGAAATGGCTAGATCGACTCGGCTTTTGATCCTGATCAAGAATATATAAACTTTATAGGGTCGGGAATGTCTTCTTCACTGCGTTGCAAACTTCTGACTGAAATTGTAATACCCTGCAAGAGTATAAAAATGGAAAAGGCTATACCTAAAGCGGTTTCTAGACTGATTTACTTAAGCTCTCCCGTTTTATCGCTCACCCATTCTCTCTGTGTCTCTGCACAATTTTTTCTCTCGCACTCCCTCTTTATTAAGGTAAGATGGTCAGTCTGCTTTAATAGTCTGCTAAAACTTGCAAAAACGCAGTTTCACTCCGAACTGCAAAGAGTAAAGACGTGCGACTAACTTACGCTCCAAGTGACAGCTTATCAGCTTAAACCATTATCTATTATCTATAATGGATCACACGATTCGTAACTCCCTACCACACAATTACAAAAAAAAACAAAAAACACAAAGAACAAGTGAACTTACACATGCAGGGCCCGAGCCCAAAAACAACGCAATGTCTCCACCACCCGATCGTCCGTTGACAATGATAAACTTGATAACAAGTGAACCAAAATATATCATAATAACTAGAACCGACAATGAAACTTTTGAAAATATAAATCCATTTATAATAAAAAAAGTGGTAGACTTCACATGTAATGGAACAGTCGATACCTGTAAGAGAACCAGATCTGGAACCCTCCTAATCAAAACAAAAAACTATATACAAGCACAGAAAGTACTTAAACTACAATCTTTCCAAAACTTCCCGGTCCACGCTGAAGAACACAAAACTCTGAACTCCTCCAAAGGCATCATCTACTGCAATGATCTACGGAATATCGACGAAACAGAAATCTTAAATGAACTTAAACCTCAAAATGTTATTGAAGTCCGCAAAATATTAAAAAAAGACAACAACGATCCAAATAAAAATACAGAAACAGGCCTAATTGTACTTACCTTTTTAACAATTAACCTACCCGAAAAGCAAAGGATAGGATATGAAGTAGTCAATATACGACCATACATCCCACCCCCAATGAGATGCTTCAATTGCCTTAGATTCGGACACCCCTCCGCTTACTGTAAAAGCCCCAAAACATGCGCCAATTGCTCAGACAAAATGCACACAACAAACAATGAACCATGCACCAACACCCAAACCTGCATTAACTGCAAGTACGAAGATGACACAATCAAGCACCACAACACAATGGACAAATCATGCCCCGCCTTTATTAAACAAAAAGAACTTACTGCTATCAAAACAACCCAAAAAGTGGACCACAAGACAGCCCGCTATATATACACACCCACCAATGCCAAAAAGTAACAATGCCAACAAACATAACACCAGCTATAGAAACAAAAACTAACACCAACACAATTCATTCCGCTCCACACGTTCTGAAATTTCCGACGAACTAAAATTTAAAATATTTTCAGCTAAATCAAATAAGTTAAGTACTACATTGAAATCAAAAGAAAAAAACAACCAAAAAACTAAAACTGATAAGAAAACCAAAAGCAAGACATCTGGAGACAAATTTTCAATGAGCACTGATGAAGATTTAGACTTATAAAATTACACAAAATATATTAAATAAAATTATTTTAGATCTAATTAGCCTTAACCTATACTCTTATTCTTAACATGCTAAACATTTTACAATTAAATGTAAATGGATACCTCAATAATTATAACCACCTACAAATACTCATAAAAAAACACAATCCTAAAATAATATCCATTCAAGATACACACCACCACTCTACTAATAATATCCCCATACCAATAAACTTCACCCTCTACCACATAAATAACTCGAACAACCCCTATGGCGGAGTAGCCCTTCTACTTCACAACTCCTTACAAGAACAACAAACCCAAATACGCAATATAAGCTTTATATTCCTCCTAACAAACCATTCACTCTACAAGAATTATAAGACACTTACAATTATATCAACAACCCTATTCTAATAACAGGTGATTTTAAGAGCTGGCACACAAGTTGGGGATCACATAAAAATAACTCACGAGGAAACTTATTATTCAAATTTATAAACCAATCCCTTCTAGCCACTCTTAATAATGGCTCCCCCACCCACTTCACTACACACCACACCTTTACACATATTGACCTCTCTCTAGCTTCCCCTGAACTATATCTATACGCTAAATGGACAATTGACAACCACCTCTCAGGTAGTGACCACTTCCCGATCTCATATGAACTTTTCGAAAATGAATCAACTGACTCCACTGTCATTAAACCTAAGTTCAACATTGATAAGGCCAACTGGCCTCTCTATCAAAAATTTAGTAAACATTTTTCCGACGACAGACCACTCAGCCAACAAATAAACCAAGAAACTGCCCACCTCTGCTCCATCATAAGGCACAGCGCTCATTTATCCATACCACAATATCAACCAAACTCATCCAAACAAGTCCACTGGTGGGACACAGATCTACAAAATCTAAAAACAAAAAAAAAACAAGAAAGGAAGCTAACTTCAGCTCACCGAAGTTTGTATACCCTTGCAGAGTTTAAACAAAAAATTAAAACCGAAATTCTGAAATAATAATTTGTTGCCAAATCTCAAATTTAATGGCAATGGTTTGAAAAACGGCTAAGCTATGGTTTTTTTTATTTTCCTGATTGTTCCTATGGAAGCTATAGGATATAGTTGTCCGATTTTAATGAAATTAAAATCAAAATTCAGAAATACTAAAATATGGCTAAATATCAAATTTGGTGAAAATATGTTGAAATCTGACAAAGTTATGGTTTTTTCTTTTATTTTCCTGATTGTTCCTATGGAAGCTATAGGATATAGTCAGCTGATTTTCATGAAATTAAAACCGAAATTCGGAAATAATTTTTCATACAAATATCAAATTTGGTAAAAATTGGTTGAAAACTGACAGTTATAATTTTCTTTCGTAGATTTTTCCGATTGTTCCTATGGCAGCTATATGATATAGTCGTCCGATCCGGTCCGTTCCGACATATGTACGAGTGAGAGTATATAGAAGCCTAACTGCAAAGTTTCATTCAGATAGCTTTAAAACTGAGGGACTAGTTTGCGTAGAAACGGACAGACGGACAGACGGACATGGCTAGATCGACTCGGCTGTTGATCCTGAACAAGAATATCTATACTTTATTGGGTCGGAGATGCCTCCTTCACTGCGTTGCAAACTTTTGACTGAAACTAATATACCCTGCAAGGGTATAATAAGCCTTGCAAAACATGTGTCGCAATATAAATACAACCAATATAATATCCTACAAAAAAGACAACGCACTACTCAAACGAGAAATAAAGCAAAAAAAACGCAAAGTTCTGCACGAATTTACCTCAGACATAAATCCACAAACTCCAATTCCAACAATATGGAAAAAAATCAATAGATTCTGTGGTCTCAAAACAAACACACAGATTCATTGCCTTATTAACCCTAGCAATACATCCGATACACATACAAACAAATATGACATCTCCAAAGCCCTATGTGAATTCTGGTCAAATGCATCACTTAATAATAACTTCCACCCTACTTTTAGATCACACAAAGAAAACATAAACTACAATTTCTCCCACAATACATACTCTCTAACTCAACCCTTAGAATGCGTTATTTCTATTATTGAATTAAAAAGCGCCATAAACCAACTGAAAGGCAAAACACCAGGTAGGGACCGCATCAGTTACGCAATGATAAAAAATCTACCAGATACGATATTGCAAACCAGACTCTAACAAAACAGAAATAACTTCATATCGTCCTATATCCTTAAATAGCTTTCTGTCCAAAGTCATGGATAAAATAATATCTAAACGACTATGGTGGCTAGTTAATAATAGAGATCTGGTTGGCTTGATTTACAACACAGGATAAATATAATGGATTCGAATTGAATTAAATTGTATGAGTGCGAGAAACACAATGAAATGAATGAGTCCTATTGTGAGTGCGTGTTGTGTTTCATAGAGAATGACATTTGGCTTAATGTGTGAGAATAAATAAAGCACAAAACGGATTGACAAATTTGGGAAAGCGAAGAAAATTCGCGTCACTCAAATTTTTGACGTATAACATATGTATGCATTATTTGCTTTCATTTTATGTGATTTCCTTAAAGAAAGAAAATGGACACAGGAAAAGTAGCCGACGAGACTAAGTTATTTGTATAAATATTGTGGTTTTTGATTTGATGTTTTTGTTTCTGTTTTTATGTATATAAAATTTGGTAAAACTGAAACCAAAAAATCCGAATGCATTCAATATGGAAACCTAGTATTCTACGAATTCGCACTCATTCAATTCGTTTTTTTTCGTTTGGATGTTGTGCGTCCGAGTCTAGCCGGAACGCACTTACTCATTCAAATTCATTCGATTGAGCATTCTATTTCACTCAAAGCATTTCGAGCATTGTTCATTCGAATTTTGTTTTTTTGCAACTCATGCAGCCCTCTAGTTAATAATAGCCAGCTACTCGATAGTCGTCAAATATGCTTCAGAAAGGGAAAATCGGTATCAGACTCTCTAGCAACGCTAGATTATCTGACTACCACCACCCTATCCAGGAAAAGTCACCTTTTAATAATTTCACTAGATTTTTCAAAAGCATTTGACAAAATAGGAATCCACACAATCATACATGAGCTTGTTAATTGGAAATTAGGACCAAAAATGATAAAATATATAATAAACTTCCTAACCAACCGAAAAATCTGTGTTCAAATTCAAAGCATACAATCCCAGCCTTTACCACTTGAAAATGGAATCCCACAAGGATCACCATTATCCGTAATCCTCTTTGCAATCGCTTATAACAAAGTAAATAGAATCATAGGTCTTCATAATTCGTTTGAATTTACAGCATACGCAGAGGACTATACAATTATAAAAAGGGACAAAAGAACAGATACGTCAATAAATATAAACCCATTACTCACAGACATTCAAGATTTGTGCAATTATTTTAGAGCCAGCCTTTCCAACCTTAAATCTAAATATTTACACGTCTATTGTAAAAATAAAAGCAACTTTAAAATACTTAAAATACTTGTCAATTTAAAAAACGAAAAATCATTAAAAATATTAGGCGTTACTATTAGTAATAATTATAAATGGGACTCACACATAGATCGGTTAGTCATACAAATTTCTAAAAGACCAAACATTATAAAATGCCTCTCTAGCACTAGTTTCAACTGCCAAATTAATCAACTCAATCATCATGTCAAAAATTGATAATGGGTTATTTCTATACGGAAAGACACCCAAATTAAAACTTAACAAAATAAGAACAATATACCACTCAGCTATTAGAATAGCCTTCGGAGCATTCCGCTCCTCACCGATAAACAACCTGCTATTTGAAGCTAACATAAGACCTATTGAACTGAGAACCAAACACGCCATACTAAAAAATTTTAAAATGATATCCACCGCCAAGAAAACGCCTCTAGAACAAATTTGTAAAAAAATCTCGAAAGCAAAACGAGTTCCAAAACTTTCATCAACAATAAAAGATACAATTGACCACTGCAAAACATTACTACTACACCCTACCCCCATAACAAATAAAAAAGAAACCACGCCAACATGGCTTCTTGACCTCACTAAAATAAACAAATCCTTACACACATCAACAAAACCAAACACACCACCGATAGTCTACAATCAAAAGTTCCAAGAATTAAAAGATACTCTCAAACAGCACACATTCCTATACACAGACGGCTCCAAGTCCGTCAATGGAATTACCTACGGCGTAAATTCCACACAACACATCATAACACAGCAAATTCTGCCACCTTTCATCCATATTCACTGCTGAAATAGCAGCCATTCTCTACGCGTGTAGATATGCTTTTAAACAAATAGGAAAATTCGCTATATACACGGACTCACTCTCAGCCCTTACAGCACTAAAGAACCCAAATAACTCCACCTACTATATATTAGAAATTGGAAAAATTATACAAAAATACAAACATAAATTCACTCTGATATGGGTCCCAGGCCACTCCGGCATTATGGGCAACGAACTTGCAGACCAAGCTGCCAAGCAAGCAACCATGCTGCCATTAATATCAGAAATGAACTACAACGTACCAGATACCCTTAAATACATCAGTAACCACATGAAAGCCCAAAATGACATTACATGGAAAAACACATTTGCACACTACAAACTCATTAACACAAAAAAGAGAACACTATTAAACTTTTAAAACCAACTATCTCTCGAATAGATAATATTAAATTTATGAGACTCCGAATAGGACACACTAAACTGACACACAGCCACTTATTTGATAAAACTCCTCCACCCACATGTCAACAATGTAACCTTAACCTCACCCTATCACACATATTCCTAGAATGAACACAGACGTAAATTCTTGCAAAAAACTTTAGAAGAAATAGTAGATCCCATAAATATAACCACAACCATCCAATTCCTTAAATCCATAAACCTTTATGATAGCATATAAGTCTAACCTTACAATATATAACTAGAATAAGTACACACACATATATATATACTCGTTGTTATTTAAGTTAAAAAAAGCCATTGTTGTTACAAATCTCATACTACGTACTATATCCACCCATCATTGTTACATAACACATATTGCATATTATAAAATATATTTTAAGCAGAAGGCCATTGTAGCTATTGCTTAACACAAAACAAAATTGCCCGCAATTTATAATAATAATAATAATAATAAACTTGCAAAAATGCTTTTCAACAGACGTGCAAGTGCACTGGTGTTGCTACCGGGCCCGTTGATGATGTGAACAAAACTTGTTTTGTTGCGTTGACCCCCAGTCTGGGGGTTTTGTGCTCCCCCCGATTCACCCTTAGGATTATTTTTGTGTCTTTATTAGAATTTCAAGATTATAAAATTATTAAAATTAACTGCGAAATGTTGCGGATGTACTTGTAATCGTTATAATGCTAATACTTCTTATTTCTTCTTATTTTTATACCTCTTCAGGGTATTGATATTTTAGTCAGAAATTAAAACGCAGGGTCATCTTCGACCCCTAAATTATATACACACTATATATGTACATATTCTTGATTAGCTAAAAATTATAACTTCGTCAGTTTTCAACATATTTTAATTTAATTTGAAGCATGTCTATTGGGTTTAATTTCAGATTTTCGATTTTATGAATTTTTTTTAAATCTGACGACTATATCCTATAGCTGCAATGAAAACAATCGGGAAAATAAAAGAATAAATCATAAGTTCGGTGTTCATCTTATTTGAGGACATTCCCATTATTATTTGGAAATTGGGTTTTAATTTTATGAAAATCTGACTATTACAGCCTACAGGATCCCTCGATTTAAAAGAACTAAATTGCATTACTTAAGGTAACCACGAGGTAACCACGAAGCCTTTTTTTAGATTTTTTTTCTTATTTTTTATGCCATTTTGAAGCAAGAAGAAACAAGAAAGGAAGCTAACTTCGGCTCACCGAAGTTTGTATACCCTTGCAGAAGTTTAAACAAAAAATTAAAACCGAAATTCTGAAATAATAATTTGTTGCCAAATCTTAAATTTGATGGGAATGGTTTGAAAAACGGCTAAGCTATGGTTTTTTTTATTTTCCTGATTGTTCCTATGGTAGCTATAGTCGTCCGATTTTCATGAAATTTAAACCGAAATTCGGAAATACTATTAAATGAGCCAATATCAAATTTGGTGAAAATTGGTTGAAAACTGACAAAGTTATAATCTTTTTTCGTAGTTTTTTCCGATTGTTCCTATGGCAGCTATATGATATAGTCGTCCGATCCGGCCCGTTCCGACTTATGTACGAGTGAGAGTAAAAAAGAAGGCTAACTACAAAGTTTCATCCAGATAGCTTTGAAACTGAGGGACTAGTTTGCGTATAATCGGACAGACGGACGGACGGACGGACGGACGGACGGACGGACGGACGGACGGACGGACGGACAGACGGACGGACATGGCTAGATCGACTCGGCTGTTGATCCTGATCAAGAATATATATACTTTATAGGGTCGGAGATGTCTCCTTCACTGCGTTGCAAACTTCTGACTAAAATTATAATACCCTGCAAGGGTATAAAAAAAGGGCCTTGTGGTTACCTGTAGTTTATTTATTATTAGTTAAACTATATTTGTGCAAAATTTCAAATCGATCGGATCAGTAGATTTTCTGAAATCGTGTACACCGATTTGGAAAATGCTACTTTTCAGGAGAGCGCTTCAAAGTTTTGTGAGCACATGCAGTGCACACTAAGCGACCTCCATTAAATTGACTATAACTTTGTTAATTTTAATTTAATCGATTTGAAACTTTTACACAATATTCTTTACATGTTGTGCAATTGTAATAAAAAAAAAAATAAATAAAATAAATGTATAAACATTAAAAAATGTTAATTTTATTAACCATTTTCGGAAAATTTCTTATCAAAACATACGTATACTTTCATTCTATGTCGTGCCTACTAACAAATAACACGAGGCATGTGCTTGGTGTTACAAGAGCCACTTCAGTGTACTGACCGTAGTGTTTCAACGTCTATACAAAAATATAATAATTGGTAGCCCCTTGGATGTTATTAAAATATAATGGTAACAAAACAAAAAAGATTTTCGTTTTTATTTTACTGAAGCAAAGAATATGTTCGAGTTGATAGGTCAGTTTAAAGACCGGATATTATTATTACTAGATCATTATCAAATAAAACAAAAAGACTTTTGTTTTGATTAAAATATATATAGCGGTTATAAGTATTCATTCACTTTGTTACACACTTCTGAATTAAACTATTATACTGAACTTACTTCCTTTGATATATCCAATATAGTAGACGAGTGAATGTGGCTTAAGCTTATGCCATCGCCTGAGATAAGTGATCCTTTAGTTGCATTGATGTACACCGTACTGTCAGATCCAGCCGAGTTATTTAAGATGGATTTTTCACGCGATTCCTCAGCATCAGAATCTCTATCTTCTGGATCCAATTTTAACATCAGTTTTTTAAACTACAAAATATTATAATGCATAATATATATAATATTATAAGAACAAGAAAATAACTAACTTCGGCTCGCCGAAATTTGTATACCCTATCAGATTGCAATTGATTTATAAGATTAGAAACGGAATTCTGGAATAATAAAAAATGGAAAAATAAAAAAATAAATGCTATAAGATATAGTCGTCCGATTTTCATAAAATTCTAAAACTTAAATTAAATTGAAATATGTTGAAAACCAGTGTTTAAAAAACTGTGGTAAGTTTCATTTCATATGACTTTGCTTTTGCTTCTAAAAAATGCAGAAGTCGCAGTCGAAGCAAATGTAAAAAACAAAAAGCGACCAAAATCAAAAATCAGCATCAGTCGCCGCTTTTCGTTTACTTGCTTTCTGCTTTGCTGTTGCTTTCGATCATGAGCATAAGTCGATGCTGTCGCTTTTGTCGGCTTCCAAGCATGTTCGGAAGTCGCAGTTGCATAAGTCGACGCATTTTGACTTTTTTCTACTTTTGATTTTTGTCGCTGTTGCTTTCGATCAGCAGCGTAAGTTAAAATTAGCAAGCTTGAACAAACAAATCGTGAAAGTTTTTAATCTGCGACAAATTCATTCAGTAGCGTAGCCAGCTACTTTTCATTTACTATCTATGATTTCGAAGAATTATTTGGCAATTAAGCAACAGAGACAAAAATCAAAAGTAGCAAAAAGTCAAATGCGTCGACTTATGCGACTGCGGCTTCCGAACATTTTTGGAAGTCGACAAAAGCGACAGCATCGACTTATGCTCATGATCGAAAGCAACAGCAAAGCAGGTAGCAAGAACAGCGAACAGTGGCGACTGATTTTTGATTTTGGTAGCATTTTGATTTTTACATTTGCTTCCACTGCGTCGTCCTATCGGGCGCGCTTCGACATATGTACGAGTGAGAGTAAGAATGGTGCAGATAGTTTTGCAATCTGGGACTATTTTGCTTAGAAACGGACCAACGGAAAGACGGACATGGCTAGATCGACTGGGCCGTTGATGCTGATTAAGAATACACATACTTTATATGTCTCCTTCACTGCGTTGCAAACTTCTGACTAAAATTATAATACCCTGCCAAATTAAAAATAATCAATTTTATCATACATACATCAAGGTATTTTACTACCAGGTCCAATTTTTCATCGGTGTTTAGAGGTCTAGAAGGGTAATTAAGTTCTGGGCTTAAGACTTGTTGTTTTTTGATGACATCAATAGTAGACTTTGGATTAAAGTCAGTAACACATCTACGCGTAACTGCTTTTTCATAAATCTTTTGTTCAGAGGGAGAGTATCTTGAAATTTTACTATCGGTAATTCCATACATATCCTTTAAATGATCTTTTAGTATTAATAGAAGCATACACGCTTGAGCAGATGTTATACATTTTTTTATTTCGGTCATATCTTCAGGCAAGCGATTAAACAAAACTTGCGGATCTTCTACGTCATCGTCATCATCTAATAAATCTCCTTCTTTATCGCTCGGTTTTAACTGTTCTTTGAAGGTCGCAAGTAAATGCGTCCCTGCCATTGATATAAGTAGATCTATTTGATGTATTAAATATAGAGGCTCATCTTGAACCACATATGGGAAGTAAGCCAGATTATCGGCAATATACAACATTTGTTGTAGTGATGTTTTTTGATCATCAAATTGTTTTGTAACAGTTTGCACCAATGCACGTCTTTGTGGCTTTGTAGTACGCAATAAAGTATAAAGAAAGTCATTTAAAGACGTCGTTACATGATCTGATCCGCGTTTTCTTAAAATAAAAAAAAAATTATTTAGGTGAAATTGAAAAATGCTTGTCGTAACTTACGCATAACCTCGAATAATCTCGAGCTTTCCTCGGTTGTTAATTTGGAGAACTTTTTGTAACTTGAAGCAAAGTTGCAACCCAAATTGCACTTTCATATTTACAAAACCAGAATAAGTTTTGTCAATATCTTTTAAAAGGGCATCAGCTCTGTGTGCGGACTAACAAAATATAACAATTTTAGATTGTAATTTTTTCAGTACACGGTATTACATTACAAACCTCTACTTTAGGATCAGTGCTTAAGCATATCAAATATGGGACCATTCTAACAGGATGAACTAATCCTTGACGAAGAACAATCTGTATTACTTTAACAGCCCATAAACGCACTGAGTCATCCTGATTCAAAAAGCATTCCAGTACTTCTTCCAAATAAAGTTGAATAATTCGACTTGCCATTCCAGATGAAACGTCGTTCATTTCCTTGAGATCCTCGTGCTTTGATTGCTTTTCCCCTGAAAATTAAAGTTAAATTATTTTTATAATAATTCATGAATTCATATCCAAAAAGTTCAAATAGTTTATTTTTTCTCTTCGCAATTAACTATAAACATGCGCGTGTATTTCTATAAATGAAGTATAATTTTATGTATTTTACACACATATCCAAGCGAAAACTAGTTGAACTTTTCTTAGTCCCCAGAAATATTAAGTATACTAACATTCTTTTTCTTTATTGTGCATAAACATTTCAGATTCAGTTAAATAAATCCAAATATTTCGCATGCAAATTATCTTGAAACCAGAATCGTTTGACGATGAGCCCAATAGATCGCAATAAAAATTTTTAAGATCTAATCTTGTCAGATATTCGTCGTTTAAAACGCAAAAGGAGCCAAGAGAGATCAGCGCTTGCTTTCGAATTTCTAGATTTGCACACCTACAGAAAAACATTAGGCACTCAAATACATCATCACATATCGACGCAGGAAGTCCACCATTTTTGTCACCTATAAATATTAAGATTAAAATATCATTGTATACTTAATCAGCCTTACTCACCTAAAGCAGTGGGCAATTTAAAATCGAAATAGCGCATTAATATTCCAATCGTAAAAAGGCTTCGTCGAAAGCTTGGAGTGTAAATATTATCTACGCTGCAGTTTTTTTTAACTACTTGGTTACGGGAAACATCAAGTACTCGATAAAACCTTAAATAAATATTCGCATCATAGCATTAAAATCATTATAAGCATTTTAAATATAAACCAAAAAGAAGCTATCTTCGGCCCGCAGAGGTTTTTATACCCGTGCAGTTTACAATGGAATCATTAAAATTATTGACTAAAAATTTGAATTTAAACTAATTAGAAAAACACCTAAGTTCTAAAATGTTTTATCTATGTACATTTCCAATCGTTCCAATGGCAGCTATATTATATAGTGATATGATTTTTATACCCTTGCAGGGTATATTAGTTTCAGTCAAAAGTTTGCAACGCAGTGAAGGAAGCATCTCCGACCCTATAAAGTATATATATTCTAGATCAGGATCAACAGCCGAGTCGATCTCGCCATGTCCGTCTGTCCGTCTGTCCGTTTCTACGCAAACTAGTCCCTCAGTTTTAAAGCTATCTGAATGAAACTTTGCAGTTAGGCTTCTATATACTCTCACTCGTACATATGTCGGAACGGACCGGATCGGACGACTATATCATATAGCTGCCAGAGGAACGATCCGAAAAATTTTCAAAAAAAATTATAACTTTGTCAGTTTTCAACCAATTTTCACCAAATTTGATATTTGCCCATTTAGTATTATTTCCGAATTTCGATTTTAATTTCATGAAAATCGGCTGACTATACCCTATAGCTTCCATAGGAATAATCAGGAAAATAAAAGAAAAAACCATAACTTTGCAAGATTTCAACATATTTTCACCAAATTTGATATTTAGCCATATTTTAGTATTTCTGAATTTTGATTTTAATTTCATGAAAATCGGCTGACTATATCCTATAGCTTCCATAGGAACAATCAGGAAAATAAAAAAAACCATAGCTTAGCCGTTTTTCAAACCATTGCCATTAAATTTGAGATTTGGCAACAAATTATTATTTCAGAATTTCGTATTTAATTTTTTGTTTAAACTTCGCAAGGGTATACAACCTTTGGTGAGCCGAAGTTAGCTTCCTTTCTTGTTATAAAATAAAAACTAAAATTCTAAAATAATACAGAGTAACAGTTTTTCAGAGTAGGTGAACAAATATTAAAAACTTACAAAGTTATATTTATTCTAAACATTTTGCTATGGCAACTACATATATGTATATATGCTTAAGAAACGGACAGACAGATGGACATGGCTAGATAGTTTTGTCCACGGTGTTGCATCTTTGCTCCGTCAGCATAATTTTAAGTTCCGAAAGCGCTCTTACACATAAGAATTTTATAATTAACATCTGCTCAATTTAGATAGTGATTGTCGACAGTCGACCTTTTCTGTCCGCAAGCTACATATTACCTTGCCTGAATAATACTAAACAATGGTATTGCGTGGTAGTTTGGCTGTCTTTATACTAGAATATGAAAGAATATTGTTAAAAAGTCTAATAACTCGTAATATAGTTTTTAGTTTTATTGTGAGTACAAAATTACAAATCATGAATAATCAATATTTTTCAATTGCAATTCGAGCTCAGCGCATCAAAAACTATCGGAAATTAATATTACTGTTCTTTTTATACCCTTACAGGGTATAATAAGTTTGCAGAAGTTTACAACGCCGTGAAGGAAACATTTCCGACCCTATAAAGTATGTATATACTCTTTATCAGGATCAACAGCCGATTCGATCTAGCCATGCCCGTCTGTCCGATTATACGCAAACTAGTCCCTCAGTTTTAAAGCTATCTGAATTAATCTTAGCAGTTAGTCTTTTATATACTCTCACTCGTACATATGTATCGGGCCGGATCAGACGATAAAACCATATAGCTGATATAGGAACGACCGGAAAATTTAAGAAAATAATTACATACATACAAACATATTTTCACAAAATTTCATAATTGACTTATTTATTATTTATTTCAGAATTTCGGTTTTAATTTCATGAAAATCTGACAACTATATCTTGTAGCTGCCATAGGAATAATCTGCGAAATAAATGAAAAACTAGAATGGAAGCTAACTTTGGCTCACCGAAGTTTATATACCCTTGCAGATTACAAATTAAATCAACAAATTAAAAGCAAAATTCTGAAATAATAAAAAGTGTTGCCTACTTAGGGGCGTGCGTGACGACAATGCTAGTCAGCCATGCCATGAAAATAAAACCAAAATTCTGAAATAATATTTAATGGCCAAATATGAAATTTGGTGAAAATATGTTGAAAACTGACAAAGTTATAATTTTTTTTCCAACATTTTTTTCGATTGTTCCTATGGCAGCTGTATGATATAGTCGTACGATCCGGCTCGTTCCAACTTATGTACGAGTGAGAGTATATAGAAGACTAACTGCAAAGTTTCAGTAAGGGGGGTAAGATTTGTAATTTTTTTTTTCAAAAACAATTTTTTTTTTATTTATTACAATTGCAAAAGATGTAAAGAATATTGTGTAAAAGTTTCAAATCAATCAAATTAAAATTAACAAAGTTATATCCAATTTTTAAATCGGGTGATCCAGTAGTCTGTAAGGATGTTCACCGCAAACCACCTTTTTTCGATGGCGGCTTAGGAAATTCTTAATAGCTCTTAATTCTCTTATTGTTTCTTAACCAAAAAATACTAATAAAATAGTCGAAATATTGTGTTACTTTATGGTGTTTAAATTTTTACGCTAACTTTATCCGTTTCGCCACAAAAAATTGTTGAAAAACGGCCATTTTTGCACCAAACAAACCTTACCCTCCTCTTAAGATAGCTTTAAAATTGAGGGACTAGTTTGCGTATAATCGGACATACGGACAGACAGACGGACGGACAGACGGACATGGCTAGATCGACTCGGCTGTTGATCCTGATCAAGAATATATATACTTTATAGGGTCGGAGATGTCTCCTTCACTGCGTTGCAAACTTCTGACTGAAATTATAATACCCTGCAGGGGTATAAAAACCTTAACTTTGCTATTTCTCAACATATTTTCATCAAATTTAAAATTTGGCAACTTATTATTATTCCAAAATTTCGGTTTTAATTTTTTGATGTAATTCTGCAAGGGTATACAAACTTCGGTGAGCTGAAGTTAGCTTCCTCTCTTATTTTGTAATATTATCGATCTTATAAGGATTACAATAAAATTTTAATTGGACCACCATAATTTAGGGATTGTATTGCTTATATGTTTACTATTTATCTACATCCTCAAATAGTTGTTCAGTGACAAGCTGAACGAGTATATGGGTAAATCATAAACATAATATTGTCCTTCTTTCTAGAACCTCCATATTCGACCTTAAAATCATTTTCAAAATATAGTGAATATATTCATCAACATATTTTCGTGTTTCTTAGGATCTTATATTTCATATTTATACAACTTTTAAATTAATACGTACTTTTGAAAACAATCCCGAATCAGCTTGTAGTTCTGTGTTATCTTATTCACAAGTGCACCTAGGCATGATACACAACTGGTTACTTCTGCTTGGTTTCTCGAAACGACTAGTAGCATTAAGTGCTCTTCTAATGCTGCCAAAAAAGATTCGCTTGCATTATTAACGAGTGGTACCACTTTTTCAAGAATATCCGCCACTGAACATATAAATTTGGCCGCTGTTGCAGAATGACATTTTATATTTAGATAGGGCTCAATTGTCATAGCATGTCTAACTAGCAAATGGGGTCGTACTTTAGCTAGCAAATGTAGTGTAGTTATACATCCTAACATTTGAGCATTATCAGTGTCTTCTAATTCGATCAGTCTGTCAACCAATCCATCAGCTAATTGTTGACAAGCTAATATGATGTCCTGTGGAGGTTCCATATTCTTTTTTATAGGATCATTAACGCTTCCATCAGACTTCAGCACATTATCCTTTGGTTTAAAAATCTATTTGATAATATAATATATTAATATAAAAACGATTTGTTATATGGTAAATAAAAGCATTGACCTTACACTCATTAGAAGTCCTTCTAACCACGTTGTTCCAGTATCGTGCGCCGTATTTACCACATCTATAATTTGATTAATCTTCCGCTGTATACCATGCTAAATAGAAATTAAAAATTGGACGTTTATATAGTTGCAGGTTTGTATGTAGTAAGCGGTCAGAGTTTTCGTTAGGCTTGTAATTTAAGCTTATAATACATCTAAGGAAGGGAAATTAAGTAGATTTCGAGCGCTTTTATTTTTATTTATTTTTGATTTATTATTATTATTATTAACAATTATATACAACTGTTTAGGCACATTTTAAATTATTCAAGAATTGCGGATAATGCCGTTGACAGCTAATTTAAGTAGTCGTCTCTAAAATGCTGGGTGCATTTACAATGGTTACAAAATAATCAGACAATTTTTAACCCCCTCATATACCTAATACCATGATACATTTTTATAAGGTAATCCCGTCGGTCAAAGTAAGCCCCTAGTTCGGCGTAAATGCAAATTAAATTTACGAAATATATACATACCTCTATAACGAATAACAAATAACAATTATAAATGGCTTAATGAAAAAAAGATACCAACATGGTTGAAAAATAATAGGGAAAACTAAAATTTTTAATACAATTAAATAATTAGTGTTATGTTCGATTTTTTTATAAAAATTGTTTTTTTACTAAAACGCCAAAATATGTATTGTAAATCCAGAAAAAAATATTAAATAATTATATTTCTAGAAGGTATTAGGCATAATAAAGTTTTGAAATATTGTCTAATTACACAGTCCACCAAGATAAAGTAATAAAACCTTCAGATTGTAAAAGATCTCTTTCTGTATATTGCTAGTTAGAAACCCAAAAGTTTTCATCAGGTACCAATTTTGAGGAAATCGCCCTCAAAGTACAAAAAATGAAAAGTTATCTTTTTACAGATGTAAATGCCTTGAGCACAGTCGTCTTTCTAACTGTTAACTTTTGTAGCTGCCATATCGCGATCGTGAAATTCATAGAAACAAGAAAGGAAGCAAACTTCAGCACGCCGGAGTTTGTATACATATGTTATACAGACATATATGTATATGTACATATGTTAAAAACACCTAAGTGTCCTGCAGTACCATTAATCAACAATTCATCAACAATTCATCAACAGCCGAAGGGGTGTTGTTGATGATTAATCGATGAATTGCCATAAAAACTGTTTATGAATTTAACATGGGCATGTCCTAGGCTGTCATCAACAACATTTCATCAACAATTGTGTAAAAGTGTAAAAATGGGTAAAAAAGTTTATTAATTTACAATAAATAAATAAATTATAGTTATAATTCCGTTCGTTTAGCATTTGGTTTATTTTTCACCGGTTGCTTGATTTTATAGAATGGAGGTCGCTTAGTGTGCTCTCCTGAAAAATGGCATTTTGCGAATCGGTGTTCACGGTTACGAAAAAAGTACTGGACCGGTTGACTTGAAATTTTGCACAAATATAGTTTAATTAATTCTACAGGTACTAACGTTACCCATTTTTACATTTTTTGTATTGTTTTTATACCCTAGCAGGGTATATTAGTTTCAGTCAAAAGTTTGCAACGCAGTGAAGGAAGCATCTCCGACCCTATAAAGTATATATATTTTAGATCAGGATCAACAGCCGAGTCGATCTGGCCATGTCCGTCTGTCCGTTTCTACGCAAACTAGTCCCTCAGTTTTAAAGCTATCGGAATAAAACTTTGCAGTTAGGCTTCTATATACTCTCACTCGTACATATGTCGGAACGGGCCGGATCGGACGACTATATCATATAGCTAACAGAGGAATGATCCGAAAAATTTTCAAAAAACAATTATTACTTTGTCAGTTTTCAACCAATTTTCACCAAATTTGATATTTGCCCATTTAGTATTATTTCCGAATTTCAGTTTTAATTTCATGAAAATCGACTCTATATCCTATAGCTTCCATAGGAACAATCAGGAAACTTATAACTTTGTCAGTTTTCAACCAATTTTCACCAAATTTGATATTTGCCCATTTAGTATTTCCGAATTTCGGTTTTAATTTCATTAAAATCGGCTGACTATATCCTATAGGCTCCATAGAAACAAACAGGAAAATAAAAAAAACCATAGCTTAGCCGTGTTTCAAACCATTGCCATCAAATTTGAGATTTGGCAACAAATTATTATTTCAGAATTTCGTTTTTAATTTTTTGTTTAAACTCTGCAAGGGTATACAAACTTCGGTGAGCCGAATTTAGCTTCCTTTCTTGTTTTCTTTTATTTTCTTGATTGTTCCTATGGAAGCTATTGGATAAAGTTCGTCCATTTTCATGAAATTAAAACCGAAATTCAGGAATAATAAAAAAGGGCTAAATCTCAACTTTGATGAAAATATGTTGAAAACTGACAAAGTTAAAATTTTTAAAATTTGTTCTAAAAATTTTTCGATTATTTCTATGGCAGCTATATGATATAGTCGTCCGATCCGGCCCGTTCCGACATATTTACGAGTGCCAACTGCAAAGTTTTATTCAGATAGCTTTAAAGCTGAGGATCTAGTTTGCGTAGAAACGGACAGACGGACAGACAGATCGACTCGTCTGTTTATCCTGATCAAGAATATATATACTTTATAGGGTCGGAGATGTCTCCTTCACTGCGTTGCAAACTTTTGACTGAAATTATAATACCCTGCAAGGGTATAAATATACAAATATATGTAAAACAATAATAATAAACCTTCACGTCGTTAATTACAACACGATGGACATACAGTCGAGTGTCCCGACAGTAGAATACCCTGTACCATTACAAGGCGCGTCCCAAAATTATATAAAAGAAAGAGAATAGGAATAAAAAACGGAGACAAATTTAGATTTTATGCAAATGTCTTCCCATTCGAGAGCAAAGTCGATAGCCCAGTGGGTAAAGCTGCACGTAAATCTTTGTAAGAAATTGGCCTGGGTTCGAATCAATCGCAGGCATAAGAAACTTTTTTAACTACAAAAAATTAAGTATAGTTCTTTGCTGGAATTTTTTTATTTCTTAGTATTAAATACTGTAATTATTTTGATTTACTGAAAAAAATAAAAAAACAAGAAAGGAAGCTAACTTCGGCTCACCGAAGTTTGTATACCCTTGCAGACTTTAAGCAAAAAATTAAAACCGAAATTCTGAAATAATAATTATTTGCCAAATCTCAAATTTGATGGCAATGGTTTCAAACACGGCTAAGCCCTGGTTTTTTATTTTCCTGATTGTTCCTATGGAAGCTATAGGATATAGTTGTCCGATTTTAATGAAATTAAAACCGAAATTCTGAAATAATATTTAATGGACAAAAATCAAAATTGGTGAAAATATGTTGAAAACTGACAAAGTTATGGTTTTTTCTTTTATTTTCCTGATTGTTCCTATGGCAGCTATATGATATAGTCGTCCGATCCGGCCGGTTCCGACTTATGTACGAGTGAGAGTATATAGAAGACTAACTACAAAGTTTCATTCAAATAGCTTTAAAACTGAGGGACTAGTTTCCGTATAATCGGACAGACGGACGGATGGACAGGCGGACATGGCTAGATCGACTCGGCTGTTGATCCTGATCAAGAATATATATACTTTATAGGGTCGGAGATGTCTTCTTCACTGCGTTGCAATCTTCTGACTGAAATTATAATACCCTGCAAGGGTATAATAATAATATATTGTCCAATCGGAAAATTCTAATTAAAAACTGCACATCCCTCTCCAACAGCTTCCCACTAGATAATGGTATCCGACAAGGATCACCCATATCAGTTATCCTGTTCCTTATTGCCTACAACTCCATTACCTCACGGCATACGCCGACGACTTTCATCTCATTATCGAACACAACCGTAACAAAAATCCACAAATTAATCTCTCAATGGTGTTCCTACTCTGGTTCATCTCTCTCTTTAGATAAATGCCAATCCCTACACATACGCAGGAAAAGATACTGTACATCAAACACAATTACAGGCTCCATCAATATCCCTACCACAGAATCCACAAAAATCCTTGGCCTGACAATAATTAAGCGTTACAACTGGAACTCCCATATAAACATCCTTAAAACATCCCTCTCCCGCCCACTCAACATTATAAAACACCTCTCCTCAATAAAATACAACTGCAACACAACCTCCCTCATCCACATTATTAACTCCCTTCTCATCTCCAAAATAGACTACTTCCTACCCATATATGGGATAGCCTCAATATCCATGCTAAGCCGCCTCAAATCCTGCCAAAACTCCGCAATAAGGGCAGCCCTAGGCGCCTTCAGAACTGCGCCAACAAACAATCTTCTGATTGAGTCTAAAATAAACACCCTAGAAAACCGGCGTAATCTCCTTACAGGCAAACTAGCTACAAAACTTATAAACTCTTATGACTCCCCAATTAAGAAACTACTCAAACCCTCTAAAAGAAAATATAGCCTCCCTAGCACAATAGATCGAATCATTAACTTCTGTAAAGCCCTATCCCTCCCACACTCCCCAACCAAAAACCATCCTTCCAAAAAATACAACCCAGAAATAATCCTAAAAGCCACAAACTCATCCCTATCCCATTTCAACAAAAACACTACACCTCCCATAACCTACCATCAACTCTTCCAATCTATAAAAAACTCCTTACATAACCACCAATTTCTCTACACAGACGGCTCTAAGGCCAACAACACTGTGAGCTTCAGTGTTACAAACGACACTAACGCTATCATAACTGGACTCCTACCCCAATACTCATCTGTCCTTACAAGCGAAATCATAGCTATTCTCGAAGCCGTCAAATTCTGCACCAAAAATTCAGGCAAATACGCTATATGCACCGATTCCCTATCCTCCCTAAGATCCATAACCAACTCCGACAACCATTCCTACTACCCCACTCTAATCAGAAACACTATTACCCAACTCTTCCCAAAAATCAAACTCATTTGGATCCCAAGCCACATTGGCATAAAGGGCAATGAGAGAGCTGACAGGGCAGCCAGAGAAGCTTCTAATTTCCCTCTAATAATCACCCAAAATCTCAACTCCAAAGATATCACGCAACACCTCAAGAAACACTATACCCTCAAACAGAATAGACTACTAAACCAAACGTCCGATTGGTACAAACTGATCGCACAAAACTCCCCTCCAAACTTCTCCTTTAAAACCACAAACCTCAACAGACAACAACAAATAACAATCAATAGACTACGCCTAGGCCACACAAAACTCACAAATGCACACTACATGGATAGAACCCTCCAAAGCACCTGCCCCTTATGCAATAATGCTGAAATAGATACACAACACATACTAACAGACTGCACTGCACTTCATCATTTCTCTGCGAAAACCCAATCCAACTCCTTGCAAACCCAACATCAGAAAACTCTATGAAAATCCTCTCCTTCCTCCACAAAGCCAACCTCACCCACAAAATTTAATAAGTTACTCATTAAACCTGAATATCTGTACATAATTTAGTCCATTAATTAGAATAAAATCATGTGTAACCTTAATCGAGCGGTAGGCCACAGCAGCCAATGCTCAAATTCATCAGTTAGCTTCTAGTTTTATACTTCCTGCTAGCTTTAAATAAATAAATAAATAATAATAATATTTGCAAAAAATAAAAAAGCTTTCACTCGTCGCCGACGGGATTTGAACCCGTGACAACTAACATTTCAAAGAGACTGCAGCTTAGCCAGCTGCACCACCAACCAATTCAAAAAGAGAAATCCTATTCTCATAATAATGTGAACAAACCTAAAATGTATAATGAACGTTTTGATTTATTTGGAGCCCTCTGCCTGGGCTGCCTCTTGTTCACATAATGTGTATAAAGTAAAAAGCCTATATCTCCGCTATTTATGGCACGATCGCAATGAAACTTGGACAATCTGTTTATTTTGATAAAATACATCAAGATTTTTAATAAGGTTTAAATAACTTTATAAATTAAGGAACTATACGTTTTTTTTAAATAGCTCCTCCAAAAAGGGGAGCACAAAAAAATTTAAAACAAACTTGATCTGCGTACAGATATAGGAAGTCTAAAACCCAAGTTTGGTGTCTCTAGCTCTTATAGTCTCTGAGATCTAGGCGTTCATACAGACAGACGGACGGACAGACGGACATGGCTATATGGACTCCTTTAGTGGTCCTGACCAATATTTAGGTAACTTTTGGGGGTCTGCTACGCCTCCTTCTGCTGTTACAGAAAATCGCACTCGCACAAAACTATAATACCGTTGTACCTTTGGTACATGGTATAAAAAATAAAAGCGTATAAGTAACATAATTATTTTGAAGAAGCTGCACTGAGAATGGGACGTGAAAAACATAGGTGTTAAATTCAAAACGACAAATCTCAGATGCTTGCTTTTTATACCCGCTACCCATAGGGTAGAAGGGTATTATAACTTTGTGCCGGCAGGAAATGTATGTAACAGGTAGAAGGAAGCATTTCCGACCCTATAAGGTATATATATTCTTGATCAGGATCAACAGCCGAGTCGATCTAGCCATGTCCGTCTGTCTGTCTGTTTGTCTCTCCGTCTGTCCGTATGAAACACTGGATCTCAGAGACTATAAGAGATAGAGCTCTAATTTTTTTTAAAGCATTTCTTATGCTTGCACGCAGATCAAGTTTGTTTCAAATTTTTACCACGCTCAGATAAAAATTGTCGAAGTTATTAAAGAAATAATTTTTATATTTTTAGCAATTATTTTTTTTTTTTTTTTTTTTTCAGTAAATCAAAATAATTACAGTATTTAATACTAAGAAATAAAAAAATGCAAGCAAAGAACTATACTTAATGTTTTGAAAAAAATCCGTATGCCTGGGGTTGATTCGAGCCCAGGCCAATTGCTTACAAAAATGTATGTGTAGTTTTACCCACTGAGCTATCGACTTTGCTCTTGAATGGGAAGACATTTGCATTATATGTAAATTTGTCTCAGTTTTTTATTCTTATTATCTTTCTTTTATATAATTTTGGGACGCGCCTTGTAATGGTACATGGTATTCTACTGTCGGGACACCCGACTGTATGTCCATCTTGTTTAAAATATATTTATTTTAAAAGACTATAAGGATAATTTTTGACTAAAATAATAATATCCTCTATGTATAAAATTATGGATAAAGTAGCTTATTATAAAATACCATTTCAGTTTGTAGTACTAACTTTGTCATTTTTTATGCATGGTGTAAACCACATTTTCATAAAAACTTCTGTTACAAGTTTCTGAATGCCTTCTTCGTCGTTAACACGTCGTATCATTTTAACGCAAATTTCAGGAATTTTTTCAAAGTCTGGATACTCGATGCAGATATCTCTCAAAATTTTAATAACTCTTTTTCGTACAGAGACACCAGTATCCTAGAAAAATAACACAATTATTTGATATATTTGCAAGGTTATACTCCACATTGTATCTCACCAATATTCGTGTCGATAGCATATCATAATATTGATCAATTAATTCTTGATTACTTAGTACAAATTTTCCAACCAAATCAACAGCTGCTTCTCTAACAGAAATAGCTGTATCTAGAAATTTTTGGTTTACACCCATTTGCATATCTTTTCGTTTCAACACAAATGGATCAACTTCCACAATATTTGCAAGACATTTCATTGCACGTGTCCTTACTGCTATGGACGGTTCACTGTATTAAATAGGGAACATATTATTATAACAATTACAATACAGGAAATAAATCGTTTTATACTTACTTAACGACTAATATAATTTTCTTTAAGCATCCATCAAATGATTGACTGAACGGCCTTTTGGTGGCTAAATATTGCGCAATAAGCTGTGCGTTATTATAGTCAATGTATGTTTTTATGTGCTGATTGGTTATTAGATTTTGATCGCCAGATATTGAATATGGCTTTATTTTGCTGATCAAATATTGCTTTCTGGCTTCCAAGGTATTAAACATGTCGACTTTTAATTCCAAATCTATAACATCATTTGTTGTATTTTCATTTTTTTGTAATCCATCAGTATCGGTTTCATCGCAGGATCCAGAATCTGATGTATCCAAATATTCACCTTAAAAAATTATATTAGAATTCAAATATTTAAATCCACAAGCATTTATATTACAAAACATGACCAAAATGTCTATTTTTTCAATAATTTATATGGTGGAAATGGTTATTTTGCAGTAAGTAAGTGAATGATGTAACCTTCCTGTATAATCTTTAATTTTATAATCTTTTCAAAGTTTGATTCAGCATATTAAGTTTATTACGTTGTTCTTTAGGATAATCCCAATTAATGCAGATTTGTATAAAAATTTAGTCGTTACGAGATAATATAATATAAGTTATACATATTTAAGTTAAAAACACCGAGTAGTACCGGCTTTCATGGCATTCATATTATTGTTAAAGTTTTACATTTACAGTTACATTTACATTTCCTCAATAGTTACCGAATGTTTTTATAGCAACTATATGATACGGTCATCCGATTTTTATATAATTGAAACTAAAATTCCGAAATAATATAAAATTGCACTCTCTCAGAGAAGATGACATTATGCTGAAAAACAACGAAGTTAGTTTTTATACCCTTGCAGGGTATTATAATTTCAGTCAGAAGTTGGCAACGCAGTCAAGGAGACATCTCCGACCCTATAAAGTTTATATATTTTTGATCAGCATTAGCCGAGTCGCTCAAGCCATCTCTGCGATTTGTCCGTTTCTACGCAACCTAGTCCCACATTGCATATAGTCTTCTATATACTCTCACTCGTAGATAAGTCAGAACGGGCCCGATCGGACAACAATATCTTATAGTTGCCATAGCTGTCATTTGATAGAAAAATAACAGAAAAATCGTAACTTCGCTGTTTTTTAAAATATTTTCTTTTAATTTTTTTATATTATATTATATTTTATTTATATTTTTTTCTATTATTCTAATTACAAAATTTAGTAAACCGATTCCTATAAAATGAAATGCAAAATTCGAAAATAATACGAAATTCTCAAATATATTAAAAAATGTTGATCGATCCGAATTATTTATAGACGACTATATGCAAAGTTTCCTGCAGATTGCTTAATACATAATTGAGAAATGCGTTTGTGCAAACCTTTTGACTGAAATTATAATACCCTGCAAGGGTATAACAAGAAAGGAAGAGTGGTAGTGTAGTACTTCAATATCTCACGTAGTTTGCGTTTTATTTAAAAACAAGAAAGGAAGCCTAAACAAGCAAACTGGCAAAAGTGACCCTTGCTGTTGCCGCCATAATTTAAATGTAATTTTATTTTGTTTTTCTTATTTATAATCTTTAAATGTTAATACTCGACGTATCGATATAAGAAGTATTGCACTTGCCCTAATAAAAAACACTATGTATACATCGATTCGGACGTTGGAAATAAATAATCTTATTGAAGATTAGCGCTGTAAAACCTACTAGGTTCTTGCCAATAGCATTCTTAAAAACTTTTGTGCACACACGGTTGCTCTTAAAACTGTACCTTTACGAAGCGACAATTTCCTAATTAGCCATAACATTGTGAAATTGTGATTGCATCCTATCTCGAACGTTAGGTGAATAAGTCTCAATCTATAACCAGAGCAAGTAAACGTACTTGAAATTACAAACACACAATTTGATTCTGCCACATGCAAATTCACATAACCTCTAATTGAAGTATGAACGGAGAAAGGTGCAGAATATGCAAGAAAAAGTCGATTGGATCTGAGGAAAGCTGGATTCAGTGCGACGTTTGCGACAGCTTGTATCATTTTCACTGCGCCGGCGTTGACGATGACGTGGAGGATAAAGGATCTGCTGCGTGCCTTGGGAAGTGAAGCTCCAGAAACCCACTCGTAAGGACACTGCGATCACCGGTAAATACCACAAATCAATCGGACACTTCACCCTGAGGAGTGGCCAATGTTCGTCAGTACATTTGAGCATAGTACTTCAACAGCTGGCTTCTCCCATGTTGAAAAAATGTTTCGTCTGCAAATTGGAAGCCATATTAGAGTACGCACTCGCAGTACGCGATATTTACGCCACAATAGAAGCGTTCAAACTGGAAGCGCACCTAAACAATCCGATGCTTGTAAAAGAGTTAGTAGACAAACTTCCAAATAATCACAAGCTAAGTACACCCGCGAAACGAAACAGTTCCTAGCATCAAAGCTTTTAGTGATTGGCTCTTTCAAATAGCATAGGCTGCGTCGACAGTCGTCATACCAACACCCACAATAGCAGCGCAGCCGAGAGAAACCATAACGCCACAAGTCCTAGCCAAGCAGCCGCTGTTCAGCAGCAGCCTAATCCGAAGTGCATAGCATGCGAATCTACAAATCATTGAGTAACGACAAAGGTGGCAAGTAGCAAAAGCTGGAAAGGCTTGCTTCCGTTGCTTAAAGGTTTACCGAAACAAATGTCGTCCGAAGGATTGCGGAGTGAACGGCTGTACACGGAAGCATCATCCACTACTCCACTCGGAACGCGCTTCTAGCGCATCCAACAACACGACGAATCAACAACATGTAAGCACACACCAAAGCGAAGTAGAAGGTAACCAGTTTTCCCGAATCGTCCCGTAACGCTACATTCAGCCGACAATAAAATCGACACTTTTGCCTTTCTGGACGAAGGATCCTCTGTAAACTTAATAGACGCAGTAGTTTTTGACAAGCTGAGTATAAAGGGCTCGCCGTCACCGATATGTTTACAGTGGACTGGTGAAACCACTCGATTCGTAGATACTTCAATGCGCGTATCAATTCAGATTTCCGCGGAAGGTTCAGAAAAACGGTTTTGGCTTACAACTTTCAGACCGTAAAGAACATCGCGCTGCCCAAACAACCCGTCGATATAGATGAATTGCGCCGTAAGTATAGCTATCTGAAGAACCTTCCACTAAAGTCTAATTCCGCGCAGCCAACGTTGTTAATCGGGAAAAAACAATTGGAGACTGATCTGTACACCAGATCTGTACACCAAAATCGACGACCAAATCAAAAATCTTCTTCTAAAAGGACACACCAGGCAACTATCTGATGAGGGGCTGAGAAAGAGGGAGAGCCAGGAAAAATTAGGCTGGTTTGGGACGCGGCAGCAAAGACGAATGGAATATGCCTCAACTACCTTCTGCTGAGCGAACCGGACTGCTTAAATCCCCTTATCGACGTTCTGCTAGCCTTTAGGGTCGCAAAAGTCGCTGTAAGCGGCGATATCGCCGAAATGTTCCACAGGATCAACATCCGCAACGACAACATGCATGCTCAGCGCTTTCTCTAGTATGACGCTGCCAGAATAGAATAAACACCAATGTTATGCGAGCCATGACCTTCGGAATTAGCTGCGCACCATTTATAGCCCATTACGTGCGCAACAAAAACGCAAAGGTCCATTAACATCAATTTCCATTAGCCGTGGAAGTGATTAAGCGCGCGCACTACGTCGATGACAGCATGAGCGACGAGCAGAAAGCCATCGCCATATCTAACCAAGTCATAGAGGTTCACGCCAGAGGTGGTTTCGAATTTCGCAACTGGGCGTAAAATTTCAGAGCAGTTCTCTCTCATCTAAAGAACGATGAAGACAATGAAAATCAGAATCCGGTGCAGTTTAGCGATACAGAAAATGTTTTGGGATCTGCATACGTTTGTGGACGCCATTGAGCACGCTTATTCTGTAGCCTGCTTCCTTTGAGTGTCGCACAACGACAAGGTGGACGTAATGCTCGTGGTCGCTAAAAGCAAAGTGGTGCCACTAAAACCACTGTCCATCCCACGCATGGAGCTCCAAGCGGCAGTGATGGGCTCACGCTTGGCAAAAAGGTAGTCAAAGTCCGTAACCTTCAATCCGACACTAGTACCTTTTGGTCGTACTCGCGAACAGTACTACAGTGGCTGGTTATGGACCCCCGACACTTTTAACAGTTCGTTAAGCGCAGAATCGCTGAAATACTGGAAACCACTCGAGCGGATCAATGGCGATGGATCCCCTTTGAAACTCAACGTTGCGGACGGGGCTACAAAAGTTATCAACAACCCTCGGATGGACATTTGGCTTTACGGGCCCGAGTTTTTAAAGGACGTGGTCAACAATTCCCTAAAAGTCAATAATGTAGACATAAGTATCTTCACAATTCGTCAAGCGGCCAAAGTTCAACTCAACGTCGAATATATTTCTGATTGGCGCTGCCTTTACATAGCCGTTGCAATCATGTTCCTGTATATCGAGCACCTGTGAGCTAAGAGCAACAAGACCGACATGCCCAATGCGGTAACTACAATTTATGACGCCATAATATTGCCACCGGATAGTTGAGTAACATTTCACATTACATCCCAAGCATACGGAAGGCGATATCCGAAATTTCGAGCTACAAACCGTAACTTTCGAAGTCAACTGCGCACCTTTCATAGCTATTCGAGTACTGCAACAGTTGGCAGAGGATGTACAGGCAGCGGAAAGTTCCGTGAACGAAGCTCAGATTTCTATCCAAGAATTGCAAGCAGCTCTAAGCTCTGCCGGTTTCCCGGTTTTCTCGATGTTAGGGATAAACTTATCCGTCAATCGTTCTTTGAACGAGCCATTCCATCTGTCCTGCCAGCTCCCGTAGCTCCTTTTTCTGGTCGCCTTTTTCAGCTCTCCCTTGGCGATACCATCGGGTCCTTGATGACCGCGTAGCGCATTACACATATCCACCTTCTCGCGGACCAGCATTTTCAGTAGGGCTAAGCCGTCGAACACCAGCATTTGCCTCGCCCGAAATCGTTCGTTTCAGCAGCTTGTCAGCAGTATCCTGGTGATCTGCTGGAGCCCTCTGATGTCCAGCAGCGGGAGAGTTCTCGTGCCTGGCCTTCTTTTGGGCGTACTGGAGGTAATTCTTCTCGCTGAAGTATGTCCCCTAATTTCCAAAAGGGACCCTGGGATGTTCAGGGCAGTCGGAGTTTGAATACCCTTGCAGATTGCAATGGACTTACAAAATTCCGGAATAATAAAATATGGCCTAATCTTAAATTAGATGAAAATATGTATGTTGAAAACTAAAATTATAATAACCTGCAAGGGTATAAAGGTTAAGGTTTCATTTAAGCCCAACTTTTGCTCTGACACTTTGACAAGCCTAATAAAGTGCCAAGTGTTTGGAAGTGTCAAAACAAACAGTGTTTCATACTTTTACCGCAATTTTTTTCAAAATTGGAATGATGGAAACTTTGCATTTTCATGAATTAGCGATGAACAGATTAAGATCTTTCAAAACCAGTAGCGTAAGTTTTTTAAATGTTTTCTTTGGCCTGTGTAATTTTATTTGTATACATACCACTTCTTCGAGTACTTCGACTTTTTGACTTTTTTATAATCTGTCCTTTATCATCATTTGTTATCCTTCGTCTTTGATAAATAATATCCCGATACCATTGTGCTAAGTAAAAGTGTCGAGCATAATCCCATATTAAATTTTCTTCTTCAGCATTTACAGCTAAGAAATCGAGAAGAATTTTTTGAAGGAACTCTGTTCGTTGATCCTCGGCATGTAACTCCGGTTGAGACTGTAAAGAAGGTTTTAGTTTAGTTATTTCTATAATAAGAACAAAAAGAGTTACTTACAATATATGCAGGTAAATCGCCTTCCTTTTCCTGCTCTTTTTTTATTGATTTTATCATGGAATCTATTATGTTAACCTTACATCGAGATTCAACAGTGTCCTTACGAAGTCGTGCAGCCACAATTCCAAGGTAATCCAAAGAAACCAAGCGAATACTCTGTTCTATAGTTTTATCAGACACATAGCGAACTAGCATTGTTCCGAGAAGTGAAAGTAACAATTCAGATGCGGGCCATTCGGGCTTGTTGGCAGTTGCAAGTAAATCATGAATGAAATTTTCAAAGAGAGGTCGGAAATCAGTTTCATTCGACCGGGATTTGCATTTATTTAAAAATGTTGTTAAAAAATTTCCACCAATACTGACGGCGACATCATATTTTTTTAAAACCAATAAATCCTTATTGGGTTTTACTAAATTTTTATTACCGCTTGGAAGATTATCAGCCAAATTAACAATCATTTGAGTTTTATTAATTGGCTTTCCATTATCACAAAGTGAGTCTGGTAATATGGTAGCACATTGAATTAATTGCAATACAAGAGCAGTAACCATTTGAATATTTCCACCATTATTAGAAAGTTTGTATGGGCGTAAATTTTTTTTTGATGAGGGTAAGCGATCAATAGAAGATAATATATCTCCTAAGATACTGTTTCTTATTTTGTCGTATCTTTCCTTGCGAAATATCTGAAATATATTTTTTAGTTCACATAAAAAATCTTTTACACAATATACAACGAAAAAATGAAGCTAACTTCGGTTCAACGACTACAACCCTTGCAGATTGCAATTTAATTATAAAATTAAAAAAAGGAATTCTGAAATAATAAAATATTTTATGAAAATGTGTTGAGAAACTGCAAAGTTATGGTTTTTCTTTTATTTTTCTGATTGTTCCTATAGCTATATAAAGTTAAAATTAAAAAAAAAAAATCCGTTTGTTTCTATGGCAGCTATACGATATAGTCGTCTGACCCGCCCGTTCCGACATATGTACGAATGGGAGTAGAATACTAACTGCAAAGTTTCGTTTAGGTAGTTTTAAAACTGAGGGAAGAGTTTGCGTGTTATCGGACTGTTGATGCTGATCAAAAATATATATTTTTGATGGTGTCGAAGATGTCTCTTTCAATGCGTTGCAAACTTCTGACTGAAATAATAATACCCTGCAAAGGTATACAAATAAGAAATAGACACTTAAAGACAATTATTTCATATTGCTGTCGGGAACAATCGATGACGACCGTCAAAAATTGGTTTAACGAGTTTTAACCTGGTCGCACCTCGGCTACCACGGAGGATAACGTGACAAAAATCCACGATCCCGTATTGGCAGACCGCCGATTAAAGATACGCGAGATAGCTGAGACCGTAGGCATCTAAAAAGACCTCATGGGTCATATCCTGCATAAAATTTTGGGCACGAGAAAGCTGTCGGTGCGATGGGTGCCGCGTTTGCTCACTCCGGACAACAAACGCAACCGTGAGACCACTTCAGAGCAGTGTTTGACTCTGTTAAGCGCAATCCGAAGGAGTTTCTGCGTCGTTTCGTGACCGTCGATGAAACATGGATCCACTGGTACACACCAGAGACCAAGGAACAGTCGAAACAGTGGACTTCACCCGGCGAACCTGCTCCGAAGAAGGCGAAGACTTCGGCCGGAAAGGTGATGGCCTCAGTTTTTTTTTTTATTTACGAGGTGTGATTTGCATCGACTACCTAGAGAAGGGAAAAACGGTCACAGGGCTGTACTACATACTATATGCCGAATTATTGCGCCGATTCGCCGCCGAATTGCAGAAAATACGGCCCCATTTTGCGAAGAAAAAAGTGCTCTTCCATCATGAAAACGCACCGGCACACACTTCCGCCCTCGCCACGGCCAAATTGGTCGAATTATCATCAAAATATTACCCCTGAACACATCAAAACGTATGATACCCACCATCAAGAAAGACGCAATAAACCAAAACCAAAAAACAAAAACAACTCTGACGCCTCAATTATCTCAATTTATATTTAATTTAAACTATGTTAAGAATAATTCAATGGAATATTAAAGGCTATAAAAATAATTACCCAGAACTACAAATCCTAATCAAACACCATATCTTTACCAATTGCCTTAAACTTCTCCCTTTACAGCAGCGACAGCACCAACCATTTTGGAGGAGCAGCCCTCCTATTTCATAACTCCATTTCACACAACCAAAAAGCACAGACTTTGAAGCCATTGAAGTTTAAATTATGTCAAAAACAAATATTATAATCCTCTTACATTTCCCCTCCAAACAATTCAACTAAAAAAACTTAGAAAATGTGCTTACTCCCTCTACCGGACCTACTATCGTACTGGGCGACTTTAACAACTGGCACTCATGCTGGGATCCCCCTAGAGCCAACGCCAGGGGTAACACAATTGCAAAATTTATAGATTAAACGACAAATCCCCTACACAATACTCAACACACAATACGCTAACACACATTGACCTCTCTCTAGCGACGGCCAACATATTTCCGGAAGCGGCCACTTCCCTATCATTCTTTCCATCTTCCCCAGCCCCCTTCCCTCAACACTCTCAGCCAAGCCAACATTTTAATCTTAAACGTCTTAAACGCCAACTGGGACCTTCTTAGAGATCTTATCGACAAACAATACTCTCTCTCAACCTAGTTACAACACAAACAAAGAAGCACTCATCATTAAAAAACCCTCATCCAAAGTGCCCACCTTTCTATACCCCACAATAACAACCTTCTCCCTCCCCCGTATCGTAACCTGGTGGAACAAACACTTAATCCTCCTAAAAAACTCAAATGGAAGACTCTTAAATTCAACATAAATACAGAAAACGTGATCGATACAAACAAGATGGACATGCAGTCGGGTGTCCCGACAGTAGAATACCATGTACCATTACAAGGCGCGTCCCAAAATTATATAAAAGAAAGATAATAAGAATAAAAAACTGAGACAAATTTAGATATAATGCAAATGTCTTCCCATTCAAGAGCAAAGTCGATAGCTCAGTCGGTAAAACTACACATACATTTTTGTAAGCAATTGGCCTGGGTTCGAATCAACCGGAGGCATAAGGAATTTTTTTATTTTCAAAACATTAAATATAGTTCTTTGCTTGCATTTTTTTTATTTCTTAGTATTAAATACTGTAATTATTTTAATTTAATTTAATTTGCTAAAAATAAAAAGTTTTCACTCGTGGCCGACGGGATTCGAACCCGTGACAACTAACATTTTAAAAAAGACTTCAGCTTAGCCAGCTGCACCCCCAACAAATTCAAAAAGAGCAATCTTATTTTCATAATAATGTGAACATAACTAGAATGTTTAATAAACGTTTTGATTTATTTGGAGCCGTCTGCCTGGGCTGCCTCTTGTACACGTAATGTGTATAAAGTAAAAAGCCTATATCTCCGCTATTTATGGGACAATCGCAAAATGAAATTTAGATAATCTGTGTATTTTGATAAAATACATACAGATATTGAATATGGTTTACATAACTTTATAAATTTAGGAGAAATACGGTATTTTTCAAATAGCTCCTCCAAAAAGGGGAGCAGCAAAAATTTAAAACAAACTTGATCTGCGTGCAGATATAAGAAGTCTAAATCCAAAGTTTGGTGTCTCAAGCTCTTACAGTTTCTGAGATCTAGGCGTTCATACAGACAGACGGACAGACAGACGGACGGACGGACGGACGGACAAACGGACATGGCTATATCGACTCCTTTAGTGGTTCTCATCAATATTTAGGTAACTTTTGGGGGTCTGCCACGCCTCCTTCTGTCTGTTACAGAAAATCGGACTCGCACAAAACTATAATACCTTTGTACCTTTGGTACATGGTATAAAAAAAAACCCCAGGGAGAAACGTGAAGCCATCTACGGCAACAAATGGCGCAAAAGGCAACCACAGTGAGTAGAGTGCGATGTGCGCTAAACGCAGTGGTGTGGTAAAAAGGCTAAAGGCAAGAAAAGCCGAATTACTGAAACTACTGAGTAGCGAAAGTGAACTTAGCTGGAACAACTCGGTAAAAATACATGCCGAAGTTGAGCACATAAAGAATTTGCTAAGTGAAAGAAAAATCCAAACCACAGCCACACACACATCGACCTACCCTGCTATCCAAAGTCTTGCCAAATCTTATGAAAAACTAAATCCACCAGAGAAATCGGAGATCCCAAAGCTGAAGAAGAAGTGCCCAAAGGACTGCGAGGGACCATTGTACTCGCCCTTTTGTGAATACACCTGTGCAGCCTGCACCGGCACCGCTTGAGCCCATAGGCCCAGGACAACAGCAGCCCAAAAAAAAGTGTGAGGGGCAGGCCGCCTCTTACGCCAACGAGGGAGCGTCAGCATAGCCAGGAAGGCGACGACCAGCTGACGCAGAGGACTTTTGAAGAAGGAACACAACAAGCCTGTGCAGCCAGCACCGGCCACGTCTTGCCATCCCAGCAAGACCGCGGGAAAGGACCGACAACACTTCCTAGAGCGTGTAATTTTTTTAAAAACCATGCACTGCGTTGCATAATTTTTTTAATTGTACTGCGATGCATATTTTTTCATTTAGTCTATAAAAGTTATTGTAAAATTGAGCGACATTAAAATTGCCCGATTAGCGCGTGGCCTGAAAACCATGCAAAAAACTAGGCAGGTTTTAATATGTTAATTAACACTCAGTTCTCACGCTATTAAGAACAATAAGTACATGAGCAAAAGTATATGGCAAGTCAATTATAAGATTCACACCCCAAGTAACGTAATAAGAAAGACACCCAAAATGGGTCTAGTAGACGTTAAAGAAGTGGATTCCACTGCCAACGTCATAAACAAAATAGAACAAAAAACCATAGTAAATATATATTGGGAATGTAGCAGCTTGGTACAGAGAACGTAAGAGAAATCCTTTATGATTATAAAACACAAATAAAGACTTATCTGTACTGTAATGGACTGGAAAGATATATATATGACAAATTAAAAGCAATAAAAGTTGAATTTGATAAGTCATACAAAGCATTGACGCAAAACCGTCAAATCCAGCCAAACACAGTAAAGAGACATGCAAGTGTATTAGTGGAGTGTTTTAATGAAGCACGAGAACTGATACATGACCAGAGAGAAAGATTAACTAACGATCATTGGTCTAAGGTATCAAAATTCCTTACCAAGCTTCGAGTAAATCTAATCTCGATCAAACAAAAATTTGATCTAGACATATATGTCCCTACTGTCCTTAATACTTCGGCATCCGTTGTAAATAATGACGAGCCAGCCGGTGACGAGGAAGTAGAAGAACCAGAATCAGCAGAAAACGACGCTGAAGAACTAGAACAGGAAGAATTAGGAGGTAAAGATTTTGAAACCGAAGAAATCGAACAGGAGGAATCTGAAGAAAAACTAGATCTTGAACCCAAAATAGAGGAGTTAGAGATAATCAATCTCACCATTCCTGCTGTGTTAATAATACCAGTAGCAGAGGAAGAGAAACAAGGGAAATCAGATTCGCTATCCTCCCCTGATATCTTATTAAGCTCGTTAGACACAATAATCAGCATGATGGCAGATCCGGCGGTAAAGCGAGCCTATATAAAGGACATATCAAATGCCATACCCGAATTTAATGGACAAAAAATCCATTTACAAAGATTTGTAACTGCCTTAAAGCTAGTAGATTTAACGAAAGGAAATTTCGAAGAACTAGCCGTCGAAGTAGTTAAATCGAAAATAGTAGGATCAACCTTATATAAGGTCCAAAATGAAACTACTATTACAGCTATAATTGACAAACTTAATGCCACTATCGTCGGTGAAACATCCGATGTAGTTAAAGCTAAATTGGCAAATACTATGCAAAAAGGGAAAACGGCAGAAAAATTTACCAATGAGATCGACAACCTACGAAAACTCCTCGAAGCTGCGTACATTGATGAAGGCCTATCAGCCGAACACGCTGACAGATTCAGCACAAATGAAGCCATCGCCACAATGGTCAAAAATTGTGAACATGGCCGACTTAAAACAATATTAGAAGCAGGCAACTTCACAACAATGAACGAAGCTGTCACTAAGTACATACACTGTAGTACTGAAATGACAGGTAATGCCAATTCGATATTGTATACGCAGAGAATTCACAATAATAACTATCGCGGTAATAATTATAGAAACAATTATCGTGGTAGAGGTAATAGTAGAGGTAATTATCAAAATAACGGATATTACCAGAATAACGGATATAACCAAAACAATGGTTATAACCGAAACAACAATTACAGGAACAACAATAACCGTAATGGAAACAACCGCGGTAATGGAAATAGCCGCGGGGGAAACAACAACGGAAATTATAATAATAACAATAACAACAATGTCCGAGTAGCCCAAGGGAACTCGGGAAACCGACCGAACCCTTCAGATGTTTAGAGCCAACAACCAGCTCAGTAAACACGATCAACCCTAATCTAAGTATCTTTGTAAAAATTAATAATGAAAGAACAGGCAAATCTTATACTCTATTGCTTGATACTGGTGCAGACATATCTATCTTAAAAGAAAACATAGATCAATTCGAGCATGTTAATTATAAAATTCACACCCAGATATCGGGAATTGGCGAGGGAACAATTTCTTCAAAAGGCTTAGCCTCAATAGAACTCACTACAGGCAAATACATAATTCCGCACGACTTCTATTTAGTCGAGCAAAATTTCCCAATACCTAGTGATGGCATACTAGGCATAGACTTCATAAAACAATATAATTGCCAACTAGATTTCACTCAGAGTGGCGACTCACTGATTCTTCGCCCAAACAACTTAAATTATCCAATTAAATTACAACTACTTCATACTTGTGAAAATAATGCCACAGTACTACCAGCTCATTCAGAAGTTGTCCGTCAAATACAAATTCCCTCAGTAGAAAATCAAATTCTGATATTAAATCAAGAAATTGAGGAAGGAATTTATATCGCAAATACCATATCGAATCACAAAAACACTTATGTCCGTATTATAAATACAACAAACGCCAATAAAATTGTAAATCTAAATAAAATTAAATATGAAACTCTAAATAACTACAATATAATAAAAGAAACTAACGAAGGAAGAGATGACTTCGTTATGAAAAAACTAATTAAAAATTTCCCGCCTTTGTTCAAAACTCAATTGAAAGATTTATGCACCAGGTATACAGTTATATTCGGACTAGAAACCGAATCAATAACAACAAATAACTTTTACAAGCAAAGACTTAGAGTGAAGGACGATGAGCCCGTATATATTAAGAACTATAGAAGTCCTCACAGCCAAGTACAAGAAATTCAAGCCCAAGTGCAAAAATTGATAGACGACAACATAGTCGAACCATCAGTCTCACCCTATAATAGCCCACTTTTATTAGTTCCGAAGAAGTTTCTTCCGGACTCTGACAAGAAAAAATGGCGATTAGTAATCGACTATCGTCAAATTAATAAAACACTCTTGTCTGACACATTTCCGCTCCCTAGCTAGGCAGAGCAAAATACTTCTCATTCCTTGACTTAATGTCAGGTTTTCACCAAATTGAACTTGAAAAAAGTTTCAGGGATATAACGTCATTTTCGACTAGCAATGGCTCGTATCGCTTCACGCGATTACCATTTGGCTTGAAAATAGCCCCAAATTCTTTCGAGAGAATGATGACTATCGCCTTCTCCGGATTAGAACCATCACAAGCATTTCTTTATATGGATGACTTAATAGTCGTAGGATGTTCCGGAAAACATGCTCAAGAACTTAACTGATGTCTTCGAGAAATGTAGGCAACATAGCCTAAAGCTACATCCTGAAAAATGTTCATTTTTCATGCATGAAGTCACATTTTTGGGACATAAATGCACTAATAAAGGAATCTTGCCTGATGACAAAAAATATGACGTCATAAAAAACTATCCAGTCCCACATGATGCGGACAGCGCTAGACGATTCGTTGCATTTTACAATTACTATAGGCGCTTTATAAAAAACGTTGCCGATTATTCTCGTCACATAACCAGGTTATGTAAAAAGGATGTAAAATTCGAATGGTCATCTGAATGCCAGATGCCTTCGATCACCTTAAAACGGCACTTATAAACCCAACCTTGTTACAATATCCAGATTTCACTGAAGAATTCTGCATGATAACTGATGCAAGTAAGCAAGCGTGTGGAGCGGTTTTAACTCAAAGCCATAATGGACTTCAACTTCCAATTGCATACGCATCAAGATCCTTTACCAAAGGAGAAAGTAACAAGGGTACCACTGAACAAGAACTAGCTGCTATTCACTGGGCTATAATGCATTTTCGACGATATATTTATGGTAACCACTTCACGGTTAAAACAGACCATAGACCACTAACTTATTTGTTTTCAATGGTAAATCCCAGTTCGAAGTTAACACGTATGAGGCTTGAATTAGAGGAATTTGATTTTACGGTAGAATACCTGAAGGGAAAGGATAATTTCGTAGCTGATGCGTTATCAAGAATAACCATCAAAGATTTACAAAAAATTACTGGAAGTATACATAAAGTCACTACAAGAAACCAAAGTAGACAGAAATCCTGCGCAGGAGAAAAACAAACAGAATTTCTTAGGCAATCCGAAGAAAAAGCTTCAAAGCCCAACGTATATGAAGTCATTAATAATGATTAAGTACGTAAAGTAGTGACATTGCATGTAAATAATAAAATGTGTTTATTCAAATACGGAAAGAAAATTACAGCAAGTTATGATGTTAGCGATTTGTATACTAATGGAACCTTTGACTTAGGTCAATTCTTCCAAAGGCTTGAAAAGCAGGCCGGTATAAACAAAATCAGCCAACTCAAAGTGGCACCGTGGGAAAATATCTTTGAACTCGTTTCAATTGATAATTTTAAAATAATGGGCAATAAAATAATTAAATCATTAAGAGTAACGCTACTCAACCCGGTGAACGTAATAAATAATAAGAAAGAAAAAGAAGCTACACTGTCTACATTCCATGACGATTCAATACAAGGAGGTCACACTGGCATTACAAAAACCTTGGCCAAGGTCCAGAGACACTACTACTGGAAAAATATGTCCAAAGACATAAAAGAGTACATAAGGAAATGTCCAAAATGCCAAAAGTCGAAAACGACTAAACATACAAAGACCCCACTTACTATAACAGAAACTCCAGAAAGAGCTTTCGATAGGGTAATTGTGGATACAATTGGTCCACTACCAATATCGAACGCTGGAAATGAATACGCAGTAACGTTAATATGCGATTTGACAAAGTATTTGGTAGCAATACCAATACCAAATAAAAGTGCAAATACCGTAGCTAAAGCTATATTTGAAGATTTTATTCTAAAGTACGGTCCAATGAAGACGTTCATAACGGACATGGGAACAGAATCACCAGACTGTAGGTACCGTGGAGCGAAGCCACAGAACATTTAATGAGTTCATACGTTCCTACATCTCAGTAGACAAAACAGACTGGGATATATGGCTACGATACTTCGTATACTGCTTTAACATAACCCCCTCTATGGCACACAATTACTGTCCATACGAGCTAGTTTTTGGCAAAACTTCAAATTTGCCAAAACATTTTAATAGCATAGATGTAATTAAACCCCTTTATAATGTAGAAGACTATGCTAAGGAATCTAAATTTAGATTAGAGCAGGCATTTAAGAGAGCTAGGATAATGCTAGAATCGCATAAGATTAAAAATAAATTAGTTACGACAAGACTAGTCAACTAGAAAAAATTTTTTGGGAGTTACATTTGAGTCATCACATTTTGTACTGAGTTCCAGGGCTACAACATAGCAAAAAAAGGGCCCAAAAATCAGTTCAGAAAAAGCGATATAGCTCCTCAACTTGACGTCCTAAATTCAGGACCCATCTGAAATCTGAAAAGGGAAAGATTGGCTTTTCATTTAAGTCCGAATTCAACTTTGGTACACGCGCGGTTTCTGTGTTTTTAGCGTTTGAAAAGTGTCAAAAAAGGTCATTTTTGGTACTTTGAGGGCGATTTCCTCAAACCCGGCTTCAAGGCTTAAACTGCTATTGATATTAAACCTAAGCTAGCTCTTAATTTAAAAAAAATGGTTAGCTTTAGTAAAACATACATTTAAATAAATACATAAATAAATATATTTAGAATAACAATTACTTACTGTGGTTACAAGCTCCAAACAAACAAATTGCACTGTCTCTATATTGTCGACAAAAAAAGGTTCAATAGCTAATGTGGACAATGGCAAGACTATTGTGTCAACAAAAATACACTTATCAAATAGTGTTACAAAAACCTTTAAAAGCTCGACGGTCTTTGAGTAGAAGAGTTGAAGACTTTTACTCTGAGCTTGATTAGACTTTAATTTTTTTCGTTGATTGCTTTTTTTTACACTCTTTACTGTATAAACAGGATCGTGAAGAGGAAATATTGTCTCTCGTAATTGAAATTGTGCAAATTTTATAATATGTGATATATTATCCTCTTGTAGGAACTTAAGATCCGTTACTGTTGAATATATATTACATATAAGTAAGCAGGCGTCCATAGCGTTTAGTATTTTTTCTATTGCTTCATCATCTACAATTTCTTCTTCGTCTTCCTGCAAAAAAAAACAAAACATTTTTAATCAACTATACTTATAATAATATATTCTCTCTAATTCATAAATCTGTAAATGTTTCTTAATAAATAAATACCAGGGAACGAAATTATTATTTATTTTTATTTTATTTTTTTTATTTTTTTTTATTTTATTTTAAAAATCACATGATAATTATTACAGATCGATTTATATTTTTTTGATCATTCATAATGATTAAAATCGAGTAATATTATATTAATCTATAAGAATACAAATCTATACATAATCATTATTAAAAAAATAATAATAAAAATCAGCAATAATTATTATTTTTGATTTAATAAAATAGAACTCAAAAATAATAATTATTTTCGATTTTTATTTTTTCAATCAATAATAAAACTCGTTCGATAATTTAAGGGGGTTAATGCATATTTTTTGCCATTTTTATTATATGCACTTCTAGAGCACATCCGAAGGATCAATTGTGTGCTATGGGTTTGGCACGCCCCCCTCCGCTTTTTCGTGAAATTGGGAAAATGTATTATTTGGAGATTTTCATGATCACCATTGTGTGTTGCCCAAATTTTAAGAGCTTCAACGGCTATGTAACACCCTGCACTTGAACTTAGCCCTCCAATGCCAAAAAAGTGCCTTCCGGCCGTTTGACATTTGTGAAAGAGGCATATAAAATAAATGAGTGTTCATAAACAAAAAAAGGATTTATATTTACATCTTCATTATTTTTATACCCGCTACCCATAAGGTAGAAGGGTATTATAACTTTGTACCGGCAGGAAATGTATATAACAGGTAGAAGGAAGCATTTCCGACCCTATAAAGTATATATATTCTTGATCAGGATCAACAGCCGAGTCGATCTAGCCATGTCCGTCTGTCTGTCTGTCCGTCTGTCCGTATGAAACACTGGATCTCAGAGACTATAAGAGATAGAGCTCTAATTTTTTTTCGACAGTATTTCTTAAAAAAATAGAAATTATCGAAGTTATTAAAGAAATAATTTTGTATGGCCACAAACGGCTGCTGGTAGCATGCCTCATTTGGTTGACCAATTAGACCAAATAAATATTCTTATCAGTTCTTGGTTGTGTTCGGAAAATAATTTTATAAGATATTCGAGAAGCAATTTTAATAAATGGTAATAATTATTAGCCGCTTGAATGCAATAATGACGCGTTTTTACACACATAGATGTATGTGTATGTATTTTTGTATGCATGTGATTATATTACACTTGCATTTGCATTTGTCCGTTATGTTCAAAATTGTATTAACTGTTTTTTCTTTCGTCCTGACGCGTTTCTGGCTTAAGTATGGGTAGCGGGTAGCGGGTATCTTATAGTCGAGCACACTCGACTTTAGCTTTCTTACTTGTTCTAATTTAAAAAAAGTAATGCCAAAATGAACAAAACACTAATTGGTTTAACGAATTTTAATGAATATATGTACAGTAACGAAAAAAATAATAGAAACGAATTTTCACTTTGGGTTCAAATACGTATTTTTAATAAGGAACGTGGTAATGAGTGGAAATTTTAAATTTTTCTTTGATGTATATACATCTATCTTACATGCTAGAAAACAAAAATGCATTTAACTTTATTCATTTAGCTAAAAAATTAGACTTAAGTTTAATTTTATGTTTTCGACCTGGAAATAAAAATAGAAACGAAATGATGACTCTTTATCCAAATCGACTAGTTCAGCAAAATTGACCATGAAATGTTTTCCGTTTTAATATTTTGTTGCGTTACCATGGTTTTTTAAAACTGCAGCACACCTACGAGGCATAGACTCCACCAGATTGGAGCTTATTGCTGGCTCAATGGAGTACGACTCTTCCTAGACTTTCTCCGACACGTGTGTCTTGGAACCATTTTTTCACAAGCTTCGATGTGAGTTTGAGATCGATATCGTGCATAAATTCCCACTTGAAAGGCATTTAATCTTCGGCATATGGTAACATAACGTCCTTCATTATGTTTACATAGTCGGTAGCACACATATTGACTTGTATCCAATAAGGTGGACCAACATCTGAAGCGGAAAAACATCCCCATAGCATTATGTTGCCACCTCCGTGTTTGATCGTCTATATGAGGTTTTTGGGATCGAATGCTGTGTTTTTTGGGCGTCTAACATGGGGTCTACCATCATATCCAAAAAAATCAATCTTTGACTCATCGGAACAAAGGACATTTTTCCAGTTTTGGCGGGTCTCTTGGTTTTGGCAAAGCAGAGTCACCTTTCGATATGTCTCTTGCTCATAAAAGGATCTCTCTCCTTGCTGAATGCGCTTTCAAACCCTGCTCAATCAGTCTTTTGCGAATGGTGCGACTCATTACGAATGCGTTCATGTAGTTTTTAAGATCTTTCGACAAAAGAAATGAAAATGAAGTTGCTCGCTTTCTGCCACGTTTCTCCTGTTTCTCTGTATAGTGGATAGCAGAAAACCCTTTTTTTTTTTTTGAGCATTCCAACAGTTTGTCAATTTGTGCCATGGATTGGCCCTCTTCTTTTAATTTGAGGATTAGATTCCTCTCTACTGCAGTGCAATGTGCTCCACGACCCATTTCGATCCTTTTTACAAAATTAAATGATAAAGTGAACAACAAATTTCTGTAATAGCACTCCTTGTAATAAAAATATTCCTAACAATACATTTCATTTTAATTTAAACGAAGAATAACCACAGATTTTGCCACATTTTACAAAATGGCGGACTTGTGACCGACATTATGGACATGATTCAGCCCGTAATCAAAGTCGGAAATCTAAAAACTAAATGTATTTGTATTAAGAATAAGTATATCTTCTATTCAAACCTATAAAATCCAAATGAAGAATGAAGTGATGCCAAAACAAATTCAGCACAGTTTTAAACATCAAATTTCGGTTTTCAGAGAGTAGGTTCGACTTTCCAACCTGGTAAAAATACTACAACTTATTTTTTTTTACATTCATGCTGGTTATAATACTTTTTTATTCTTTCCGATATGTTGCATAGTTTTTCGTAAATCGTGTCCATAGCATAGGTAAAATCACAGAAATGTTAAGTGTAGAAAAGGCCGTTTTTGAGTTGTTTGAAAGTTTGCATTTTATAATACAACTTGTACTGTTTATTCTAAAAATAATGAACTATATATAAAAGCAAAAAAAAAATTAAAGAAAAAAATTTTCGGTTCACATGGTTATCCTCCCTTAAGGGCTTTTGCTGGTAAAAAATTGTCAAAATTGTATATTTTTTATTCAATAGAAAAACATTTGAAGAGTATCGTGTCAAAGTTTCGTTCCGAGAAAAACTGACGGAGATATATATCATATCTCGTATATCAATTATATGGACGTTGATGCACTACGGTCAGTACACTCAAGTGGCCCTTATGAAACCAGGCACGTGCCTGTTAGGGTTAGGTATTAGTAGACGCGATGGAAAATATAGAAAAGAAAACGAGGAAAATTAACTACCGGCGTGCTGCCTGAGTGTTTGCTTGCAAGCGGGCTAAGTGGGTTAGGATTAAAGTATCGACATGTGAAATTAATGAATACAAGTCATTATAACTTGCACACAGTACTCTAAAGGGTTCATGCAGTTCAAAGGAGGTTCTACAATGGCGCAAAACTAAGGGTATATACGATCTAGTATTTCTACTCGGGACGTGGAAATTGAGCTGACCTAATAAGTCAGTGCTTTCCACGTCGCCGTGATATATAAAAGTTCTACGGTTGGCTAAGGAGGGTAAGTTAATTAGGAGAAGTCTACTATGATAGGAGGGTAATCTCTGTTCAGCATCCCAGCTTAAACCGCGTAAAGCGAAAAGCAAAAAGTTCTTTTGAACCGATTCGATGCGTTTACTGTGGACCCCATACTGGGGGCTCCAAACACACGATCAATATTCTAAGATAGGACGAACTAATGAAATATATAAAGTTTTAGTTACATAGGGGTCATCGAATTCTTTCGACCACCGTTTAATAAATCCCAGCATACTTCTGGCTTTATTCACCATGCACGAAATATGATCGATAAAGTCAAGTTTGGGATCCAGGCGGACACCCAAGTCATCAATTGAGTTAATTCTTTCCAAAGAGCAGCAGTTAAGCGTGTAAGTTGCAAGTTTGGAAACGACATGAGAGAATGTCATTAGCTTGCATTTAGAGCCATTCAAGTTTAGTAGGTTTATGCGGCACCAGGTTTGGAAGCTAACAAGATCTGTTTGTAAATCAGACTGGTAAGCGACGTCCTTGTATTGCACACAAAGCTTGACATCATCAGCGTACATGAGTACTCTAGAGTTTGTCAAAACTTCGGGCAGATCATTGATAAATAATGTAAACAATAGGGGACCCAAATGGCTCCCTTGCGGGACACCATAGGTAACCCGGAGAACATTAGAAAAATTATTTTTATAGAGGAGTTTTTGCGTCCTGCCAGTCAGATAACTAGAGATCCACCTAAGAAGATCAATTGGAAAACCCATTAAGTCGAGTTTCCTGAGGAGAAGGGAATGATTAACGGAATCAAATGCTTTGCTGAAGTCAGTATAAATAACGTCTGTTTGAAGGTTTTGATGGAAACCCCTTATAATGAAGGAAGTGAGCTCCAGACAATCGGACAAATGCTTCTCAAACTTTAAACGCATTTTACTCGAAATTTTCTCAAAAAAGTTGGTGTCAAAAAATTCTTGGAAACTATCCAACCGATCAGTTTCAAATTCAAATTTTGCACAAAAATTCTTAACTAATTTTTATATTCATCCGTGTAAATAAGTACTCTAGAGTAGATCTAAGAAACTTAGGGCAGATCGTTAATAAATAATGTAAACAATAAGGGACCCAAACATTAGACAGGTTATTTTTAAAGACGACCTTTTGCGTCTGCGTCCACCTAAAAAGATCCATAGGAAATCCCATTAAATCGAGTTTCCTGAGGAGAAGGGAATGATTAACAGAATCAAATGCTTTGTTGAAGTCAGTATAAATTACATCCGTTTGAAAGTTATTATGGAAGCCCCTTACAATGAATGAAGTAAGCTCCAGAAGGTTAGTAGTGGTTAATCTTCGCTTAATAAAGCCATGCTGACCTGGAGAAATTACTGATCTACAAAGGTGCTGCAAATATGGAGTGATAATATTTTCAAACAGCTTAGGGATGGATAAAAGCTTAGAGATTCCTTTCCGATTTGTTACCTTTTTTGTGGATAGGAATAAAAAATGATTCCTTCCAAATAAGGGGAAACTGCGAGGTTTCTAAGGATAAGGTAAACAATTTTTAGAAGGGGGGAGCACAGGGCATCGGCACAATACCTAAGCACACAGCCCGGGACTTCGTCGGGATCTGGTAAATAAACTGGCTTAACATAATAAAGAACTAAAAGAAAAGAGCTTTGGTTTGAACTAAGACTTAAAATTAGGTTCAATTTTGACATGTTGTAGGAATACATCAGATTGGAATCAGTGAAAGTAGAATAAGTTATTTGAAACAAGAAAGGAAGCCAACTTCGGCTCGCCGAAGTTCGTATACCCTTGCAGATTACAAATTAAATAAAAAAAACTAAAAACTAAATTCTGAAATAATAAGAAGATATGGTTATTTCACTTATTTACCTTATCTAATAACAAAAGTGTTGCCTACTTAGGGGCGTGCGTGACGAATTTCAGAAAATTAAAACCGAAATTCAGTAACATATATGGCTAAATCTCAAATTTCATGAAAATCTGTTGAAAAACTGCAAAGTTATGGTTTTTTATTTTAAGATATTATAGTCCGATTTTCATGAAATTAAAATTTAAATTCAAGAATAATAAAATTTGGCTAAATCTCAAATTTGATGAAAATATATTGAAAACTGACAAAGTCAAAATTTTTTTCTAAAAATTTTCCGATGGTTCCTATGGAAGTCTTCCGACATATGTATGTACATATGTACGAATGAAAGTATATAGAAGACTAACTGCAAAGTTTTATTCAGATAGTTTTGAAACGGAGGGACTAGTTTGCGTAGAAACGTACAGACGGACAGGCTAGATCGACTCGGCTGTTGATCCTGATCAAGAATATAGTATATATACTTTATAGGGTCGGAGATGTCTCCTTCACTGCGTTGCAAACTTCTGACTGAAATTATAATACCCTGCAAGGGTATAATAACTAATAATTACTCATTTAAATTATTCTTTTTATTTTATTTTTTTTTAATTTTAGTTATCTTGTTCTTTCCATTTACTTTCCTCTTCCTTTTCACCTTTGCTTGCCTCGATTATTTCGTTCCCCTCCTAACCTTTGCTCATCTTGGTTGTGAGGTTAAATTTCTTTTCGCGGTGCCTCTACTCGCCCCCACTTTCCCTCTCGCCTAGCGGCTCATCGCCTCCACTTATCCAGATTAAGGCAAAATGTTCCGGATTTTTCTTAGGATTTTCACCGCTCAAAATGGGGTCAGGGACGGGGTTATTGTAAATATCAATAAAGAGCAGTCATCCGCCGGTAGCCGCCGAATTTCTGATGTTCAAAATCGCTCGAATGCGAGCTTTTCGGGCGCTCTGCAGCCGAGGGTCGAAAGTGTTCTCAAAAGTGTTCTTCTTTATCGTAAATTTGAGTTTTTTCCCTTTGCTCGCCGAGCCCCTAATTGGGAGGGTCGGCCTAAATCAACGAAATCTTTCTATTCCTCTGCCAGGCCTTAACGATTTGGTCCCGCTAGCTGCATTTAATTAATAACTTCTAAACTAAAATAGATATCTTCAGTCGGTTTTTTTCACTGCTCAGAGAAAAATCATAGAATTTTTTAAGAACAATAAATAAAAAATAAAAATTTGTTTAAGAGTTGCTGAAATTATGGATGAGAATTGATAAATTTTGTATTTTCTATTTACTAATATAAATTATGAGTAATATTATGGATGACAATTGATAAATTTTGTATTTACTATTTACTAATATAAATGAGTAAATATTATCAGCATTTTTATCATTATTGTCAGGATTTTCATCAAATCTAAATCTATAGTAGTTTCGTATTTTGTTGTGCTAAGATTGCGATAATCATCATTAAATCAAATTCTTCATATAAAAATGCAATTGATTGATTTTTGACATCTGCAAAGTTTACGTTGAAATCGCCGCTCAAAATCATAGGATAATGATCAACTTTTCGATTAATTTTAATCATTAATAGTGCTTTAGAATAAATTAAAATATTCAAATACAAGAACTCTCGTATTGCTTGTAAAGATTGTTTTTGGTGAAATATAAACGGCAGCCATTATTATTGTTTATCCATTAGAATGGCATTGGGAAATATGTACATATGTATGTATATCACCAATATTCGAAACATTAGGGCTAAAAATACTGGTATATCTCGCATGCACTAACATAGAATGACAATACTATAGCAGCAACACAAGTTAAATGAAATATTTAAATAAATAAATTTTCCGTTTAATATTCATTTATAAAATAAATATAAAAAACTCTCAATCTCATACCTTCAGTACCGTTCCGACAGGATTCCTGCAGGAATCATATAGGCCTGGACCCGGAATCCCGGGGGAATACCCCCGGAATTTTCATACAAAATATTTTAAAAAGGCGCTGCAGTCCGGAATTCGGACTACCCAGGGAATCATCATGGAATCCGACCGGAATTTGTCGTGAATTCCCCCCGAATCCAAAGGGAATTTAAAAGTGATATCTGAGCGGAATCAGCTAGGAATTCAGAGAAGAATTCTAGAGGAATCATAAAAGAAAATCTATATAAAATCCCTGGAATCTCAGATTAATTTGTATCTTGTTTTTATTGAAATTTTATATTTTTATTATTATAAAATAAAAATTAAAATTAATGTAAAGTTTGTTTCACGGGCTTCCTCCGCCGACTGCATTCCCTTCCGGGACTTTATGTTATCTGTAAATTCAATGTTAGAATCAAATTAAAAATTCCAGTTTGCATATAAATTTGTACTATACAAAATTACATACCAGTTTTATCTGAAAATAAACTCCGCAAAGTTTAAGTTTAAGTTTAGCATTTAAACAGTGTAAGATAAAGTCATATCCTTGCTTAAGATCAATTCTGCAAAGGAATTTATTGAGTAAAAATAACTTTACTTACCTTATAATATTTAAATTTATACGCAACTTTAACTAGACAACACGCGAAGACGTGTGATCACAACAGAAGAAGAAAATGAAAAGATAATTAGAAGAAACGAGACTAAACCGAATGACTTCGAAAACAACAAAAAATGTTGTCCGAACTTAGCGAGCCGTCGGTGGTAGCCGAATGCAGTTCGAATTTTGTTTGCCTACTTCATTTCGGACTTCAGTCCACGAAGCCCATACATTTTGTTTTTGTTTTTCGGACATGCCGCGAGAAAAAGGGCCTGAAGGGAATTTTGGTACTGAGGGGTATACACTCTGAGTATACATATACACGCGGTGTATATCTGTGTAAAATCTCTTCTGTCTTCTGCTCACCCAAAAAAGTGTCCAAGGCGCCATAAGAAGTTTTCACTTCAATAAACTCGACTAGTGATACTGAACCAAAAAAATATATACTGTATTGGGTCCTTCATTTGTCTTTTACATGAATTCTTAGTATGCACTACCTTATGGGTTATTTTAATGAACACAATATTTACCGGTCCAGCAAAGTAGTTTCTGGCTAAATAAACGTTGCGCATTGCATAATTAATAAGAAGGGTAAGTTTATTTTTCGGTATGGTATCCAAAGCCTGTTTAGCTTTAAGTTTCGCAACATCAGTGCTCATTATATTAAGAAGTTTTGGTGATATGCACTCAATATTCTCGTCGACATCTTCTGCAATATAAAAGAAATTATATATTTTATTAATAACTTTTATTAAAATCTTTAGAGAAAATAATATATAATAACATTAAAGAAAAAATGTTTTGTTAACCAATAAATTTTTTGTGAAACCGCGCTGTTTCTGTACCTGTTAGAAGAGAGAGGCATCTAAAACGAATTGAAATGAATAATATGTAACTTTCATGTTAATATTTTTATACCCTTGCAGGGTATTATAATTTCAGTCAGAAGTTTGCAACGCAGTGAAGGAGACATTTCCGACCCGATAAAATATATTTAATTTTACTTTGTTTAAATTTTTCTACTTCGACCTTTCCTTCATGAGTGCCCAGTCAAACTGACTTTTACTCCTCTTTTCTTTTTCGCCACACTCGGCAGGGCTTTCGCTTTTCTTCCCCACCGCGCTCTCATTCGAAAGTTCCTTTCCCTCTTTGTCTTTTACTTGTCATTTTTTCTCGTTACATCAAGCACCTTACAATATTTGTCTTTTCTTTTTCATTCCCATTTGTCATTTCCTTGTAATTTCATCTCGTTACATCGAGAACCTTACCATATATGGCTTTTCTTTTCTTTTTGTCAACCTTGTTCATCAATGTTATCTTCGATACAGCCTTCCTGACTATAACACGACCTCGTGTTACTTTTCAACATAAACTTTAGTACACTTCATAACCAATAATCATTTTAAACATCGATCGCTTTTAATACTTATGATATTTAACCTAAAATTATACACCAAATTTTCTTAAGCTTCTAGTATCTTCAAATGTTAGTTTTTCGGGATAATCTCTTACAATTATTACAATTAAAGCTCTCTTCCGCACAAACTCAACAATTTAAATATCAACGTTATAATTCATTAATCAATAACTTAGCAGGATATCTTTCAATATAACATTTAGAGTACACGCTTTCTTCTGCAAAAGTTCATTAATTTGTCTCTTTACTCGAAAGTCATCAAATGTCAGTTCAGCAGGCTATTCACAAACCAACTGGAGTATGACACTCACTTCTGCGTAAACTCGATCACTTGTATTCCGCATCTTCGTTTCTCTTGCCCTCGTCATGCTCGTCTAGCATTTCTCAGGTCTCTTGCCCATCTGGCAAGCTACGCACACTATCGTGTGGATACTTAAACATTCGCTTACTAGTTAATGATGGTCTACTTTACAATATTCTCTTTGGCTTTTTTTCTAGCTTTTTCCAGGTCTACTTGCGTTTCTTCGTTGATGGTCATTCCTTCCCATGGGCCTCGCCTGTTTCCCTATCAGCAATTCTAAAGGACTTTGTTGGGACACCCGATTGGTGGTGCGATTTATGGCTTTTTGCATTTTGTCAATATTTGAATCGGTTATTATTGTTGATATATTTTCATCGCGCTGCTGTTCGTATAGAAGTCAGTTGTGAGTGATAATTGCAAAGTCAACTCGTACTTCCTTAACTTTGCATGCATTTGTCTGACCTAATACCGTGTCTCCCTTTTTGATATTCTACCTGATATTCAAAGGGCTTCATAACTGACCACCATCGATGGTCAATAGCGCTTTCTCGCTCTTATGGAACTTTAATCAGTATACACGGTGAACTTCCTGCCGCTTAAGTAATGACGGAAGTGCTTGATTGCATTAAATACCGCCCATGTTTCAAGCTCATAAGAATGATATTTGGATTCCGATAATGTGGTGCACCTGCTGTAACATTCGACTACCCTGCGCTTGCCATCTACCTTATATATCAACAATAACCATTGGTGCTTGCATCCGTATGCAATTCGATTGGAAACTTTGGGTCAAAGATAGTTAATTAGTTAATTAGTTAGTTAGGGTCTGCCACTGCTGTATTTCTTCTTCTTAACTAGTAACATTGGGCTGGCGAAGGGAGAACTGGGTCTTATTACATTGGCCTCTAACATTTGCTGAATCTTATCCCTTACTATTTGCTTCTCGTTTTAGGGTCAGCTTTGAACAGTTTTATTTCCATTCAGCAAACGGATTTCGAGCGAACCCGTAGTTACACGCCTACCAGGTATACCATTAAGGAAAAACATGGAATATTTGGACAATATATTGTATAGTTTCGATTTCGATTTCAATTTCGTTTGATTTGTTGTCAATCACCGATAGTACCGTTTGTGTTCTATAAATATTAATTCTGTCTCTTTCTAACTTAACTTCAAATCCAAGCTGAAAAATATCTTGTCCAACAATCATATCATATTTGATGCAATTCTTATCTACTACGTTAAAAAATAATTCAAAGTTAGATCCAGAAATTTAACCAGTGGACAAAATTTGCATATTGCTTTTGACAATATTGTCGCCTATCTCTCTTAAAACTACCAAATTGTGGCATCTTTTTCCAGAAAGCTTCTCGGACATCGCCTCCTTTATCAACGAGCATTAGGAACCAGAATCAAAGAAAAATGGAAACCGCTCACCGAAATAAGTATATTGCAGTCCCATTCGTTGCTTCGATTCGCTGCTGCTGGGTTCTTCGTACATGCCGATGCGATGTGTACCAAGTTGCCGCATTTAACTTTTTATCGTTGTTCTACCGTAAGTTGGTCTCGTCTGTTTTCTGTCATCAGCTATTCTTTTGCAGCATTCCATTGCTTTGTGTCAGAGTTTTCCGCAAGTGGGGCATTTTATTGGCGTCTCCGTTTTGTAACTCTTCTTCTCGGGGCCTGTCTCCATTCCAATGAATTCAGAACCATGCTGCTGCGTCAGTGTCGACAACTTCGGGGTGAAAAGTTAGTAGCACTGCGGGGACAGAACGTGTTCTGGGTACCGACGAGGAATCTGCAACTTTCAATAGTTCCGCCATCACTTTTTTTTGAGTTTCTATAAGCGTACGCAAATTACCCTCCGAGTTATCTTGTAGGGGTGGTGATCCCACTTCAGATGTAAGAGAATCAGAGGCGTTTCCGTTGGCCATTGTTGATTTTACTTTCTTTTATTTTGGGTGTTTTTTGGGTCGTTGCGCCACACTCGGCAGGGCTTTCGCTCTTCTTCCCCACCGCTCTCTCATTTGAAAGTTTCTTTCCCTCTTTGTCTTTTACTTTTAATTTTTTCTTGTTACATCAAGCACCTTACAATATATGTCTTTTCTTTTTCATTCCCTCTTTGTCATTTCCTTGTAATTTCTTCTCGTTACATCGAGAACCTTATCATATATGGCTTTACCTTGTCTACTGAAGTTATCTCCGACATATATATATTCTTGATCAGGATCAACAGCTGAGTCTTTCTTGCCATGTCCGTCTCTCCGTCTGTCCTTCTGTCTTGTCCTTCTGTCCGTCTGTCCATTTCTACGCAAGCTGGTCCCTCAGTTTTAAATCTATTTACATGAAACTTTCCAGTTAGTCTTCTATATCTTCACTCGTACATATGTCGGAAAGGGCCGGATCGGATAACTATATCATATAGCTGCCATAGGAACGATTGAAAAATTAATCGAAAAAAATTTTAACTACAGTTTTCAACATATTTTAACCAAATTTGATATTTCATGAAAATAGGACCACTATATCCTATATCTGCCATAGAAACAACCAGGGAAATAACAGAAAAAATCATACCTTCGCTGTTTCTCAACATATTTTTATCAATTTTGAGATTAGGCAACTTATTATTATTCCAAAAATTCGGATTTAATATTTTGATATGGTATACAAACTTTGGTGAGCTGAAGTTTGTCGCAAAACGTCCGTACAGCTCCATCAAACACACAACGCTGGCAAGAGTAACACCCACACAAAAAATGGAACTGGCTTTTTCGATCACTACAATGTTGCTGGCAACTGGCAATGTTACTCATTTTACTACTAGCAATGGGACAATAAATAAGCGTGACCCATTTTATAAATCAACAAGGAAAGAGGTAAATGTCAAGACGACTACTAACAGCAAGCCTTTATGGTCCTTACAGCTCAGGATACTCTGTTGGCAACTGAGATGGAGCGGATGCAAAATAAGATAGCTAGTGTGCTAAATAATTAGATTCGGGAATATATGCCACTACTGTAACTACAGAATCCTGCATGCCGGCACAACAACTACCGACCATGTCATCTTCAATATATTATTATCGTTGGTGTCCACCTTCAAGCACCTTCATGGAACGGGCTTATTATCACTTACCCCTAGCGAGAGCACATTCAGCACCATAATCAGTGAAACAAAGGCTCGATATGTTTGTTTTGGCAATATAATAAAGATTGGCATAAAGTAGATACCCAAGGCAGTCAAAGGAAATACAGCCAATCAATGCAACCTAGACTAACTAGACGTGTTACAAAATCAGCTCACCAAACTAAAGGATGCCAAATGGGGAGATCCAATCAACACTCCGCAGCATCATCAAATGCTGACTATGTGGCTCAAGCAATGTCAATCATATTAATTATTGCATGGGGTCTACGACGGGAGCCCAGCAGAGAACGAGAAAAAGAAAGTTAAGTTGCGGCAATAGTTATAAGCAATAATATTCCAGACACAACAGTATATTATGTAATAACTCTTCAGTCGAAGCAATTTGTATTTACATATATTCATAAAATGAAGTATCAATTACCAGGTCAAACGCATATGCATTTTCTGCTGACATGAGAAAGAAGACAATGACATCAGTTAAAAATATCAAGCAATGAGATACCGTAAACTTCATTACTTCTTATACCATGTTTAGCTATAAATACCGTTAAGTTTGATAATTAAAATCAGTAAGTATTATCGCAATCAAACACTTTACTCATTTATTCTTCAGACCCTGATTCACTTATCACTTATCACAAACTTTAACAAAAACCACCGGGGTTTATTTAAGTCATAGACTGTGTGTTTTATGAAGTTCCAGTTCACTTCGCGAGTGCATGCAGCTATTCTTAGTTGTGTATATAATAGTTGTAATGCTAGTTGTTTGCTTTTATGAAATTTGCATTCCTCTTCCTCTTTTCAGTTTAGCCGTAGGAGCGCCGTCGCGACAGCTAAACGTTTCTAAGCTTGCTCACTCCCACGCTCTCTTGCTCTTCAACTCTCTGTGCAGCTGCACAGTTTACACTTTTTATCTTATCTCCCTCTCTATAGTTTTCGCAAAACTTATAACATGTTCTTAGCTATTGATAAGCAATTTAATAGCCTGCCTAAATCAGTCTCCTACGCGCAAAAAAAAAAAACCCAACTGGTGTTCAGCATGTTGACAGATTCCTACAACCCGCAGCGGGCTCTCAAAAGCAGCCTCCTGGTGGTTCTGAAATGATGTCCCCCCAGAACCCCTCTAATTTATACCCTCAGGGTATAAAGTCGTATAAATGTCAACCTCGGCCAAAAAAGGAAAACTTCTCTAAAATGATTATCATGTATTAAGAAATGGCGCAATAATCGAATCTAAAAGCCTTTATCTATTCTAAAGCACGTTTCGAAATATTTAAAAGCATATTCGCGCAACTCTAATGCATTACTTAAAGCATAAGCTTTTTTTTTAATTCAAAAAAAGTTTTTTTTATTTTTTATGCAATTTTGAAGTCAAAAGTCCGATTTTTTACTAAAAAAAAACAAGAAAAATTGTTTAAAAAAGTTATAATAATATTAAAAATTAAAAAAAAAACGCGACGTGAGACCTGTAGAATTAGTTGAACTTTATTGCTGCAAAATTTCAAATCGATCGGGTCAGTAGATTTTGCGTTATCTAAGCGACCTCCATTCAATTGACTATAACTTAATTCTGATGACACAGGTCAACAAGAAAGAGTAAGGAGAATAAAACCCTCAAATTGTGAAAGATCTCGGTTTGTATATTGCTAGTTCGAAACCCAAAAGTTTCCATCACGTACCAATTTTGAGAAAATCGCCCTCAAAGTATTAAAAATGACCTATTTTGGCACTTTTCAAACGCTAATAACACAGGAACCGCGCGTATACCAAAATTGGGCTGAAGTGAAAGGCCAATCTTTCCCCTTTCAGATTTCAGATCCTGAATGTGGAACGTCAAGTTCAGGAGCTATATCGCTTTTTCTGAACTGCTTTTTGACCCCTTTTTTTGGTACTTTGTATGTGAATTATTTTGATTTACATCTACTTATATATCTTGTGAATACTGCATCAATAGTAGTTTTGTCTTTTGTTGTGCTAAGATTGCGATCATTGGACATTGTTGAATCAAATTCTTCATATAAAAATTCAAATAAAAATTGGTTTTTGACATCTGCAAAGTTTATTTTGAAATCCCCACTCAAAATCATAGGATAATGATCAAATTTTCTATTAATTTTCATCATAAATAGTGCGGAAGCACCTTTAGAATAAATTTATCAATTTGAATACAAGAACTCTCGTATTGCTTGTAAAGACTTTTTTGGTGAAATATAAACGGCAGCCATTATTATTGTTTGTCCATTAGAATGGCATTAGTAAAAACAAATGTATATCACCAATATTCGAAACATTAGTACTAAACATAGTGGTATATCTCGCATGCACTTCCATATGATCTTTAGAATAACACAATACTAAAGCAGCAACACAAGTCAAATGAAATATTTAAATAAATAAATTTTCCGTTCAATATTCATTTATAAAATAAATATAAAAAAACTCTCAACCTCGTCTGTCGCGAGGGTACGAACGAATGCCCATGCAAAGAGCGCTTATGGCATGTAGCACTCTCGCATACCTATACACTCTGATTATACATACACGCGGTGTATATCTGTGTAAAATCTCATCTGTCGCGAAATCGGTAAAAAATGCTCACCCAAAAAAGTGCCCAACGCGCTATAAGAAGTTTTCATTTCAAGAATTCGACAAATTTACCGCGCTCGGACGGGACGGGGCGTTCATGCAATGGGTTGAAGGCTAAGGCGCAGTACAAGACTGTCCTTCGCAGTGCAAGCCGCCCTATCCCCTGAGGAGAATGCATAGCTAGCCTAGGCCGAACAAAGAATCAAAGATAGCAGGCAGTACTTCGCGGGCGGGATTGCGAGCGTTGCCTTTGGTTTAGGCAACGCTTCGTCGAGAGCGCCGCAAAGGATACGCCGGTAAACAAGCGAGCCTAGAAGGTCACAAAGATCAGTGAGGTGTCCAAACGACATTTCATCGTGCCACTCATTGACAGGAGCGACGTTAAGGCTCGTTAAGTCATTATTTGCACGGATGGAAGAAGACCCCAGACGCTCCCATGCCTAATTTCGATGGTGCAGGGTGGCTAAATGGCGTCAAAACCCTAAAGTGTATGGATGACACAACGAGAAAGTAGCTGATTCAAATAGTCTGCCAGTTGGAGGCGCTGTAGGAGGGGGCCAAGCTAGAAATGGTAGATAGGGAGGTAAACCCGTCCATTCGAAAGGCGAAGGTACTTTGTCCCCATCACTATCCTAGGGGATAGGACGTCGAAGCTGCTGTAGCGTCAGAATCTTGATATCCCAACCGCGACCTGAAAGGTGCTGTACATTGCGACCCCAACACCCAAGAAGGGCGGCCAATGTGCAGTTCCTTAGATACCCAGTCGGTCTTTCCACCATGAAATCTACGTGATTTTCCCACCGAAGTGCTCATGGGGTTGGGCTCACCGTTCATTTAAAGTTCTAATTCGCTTTTATACATGGGCGAGCAGGGTAATTCATGATGCCGACGTCGCTGCTCGTCTCACTGTGAAATTCACGCGCAACGTCCATGGGGTAATGCATCATGCAACCGTCGCTGTTCGGCTCACAGTGAAATTCATGCTGTGCGCTTACAGAGGAATTCATGCTATGACGTCACAAAAAAAGTTCAATTCAAAAAAAAAAAAAAACAACATTTTGAATTAATCTTAAATTTTATCTTTATATTTTTCCGCTGGACTGTGGTTCGAACCTGGGACTCTGTGTTTCTCAGACCAGCCGCTTACATAATGCGCCACGTAGCCAACTTGAACTACAACGCCGATATGCACATACATTCATAATGCTAATTCATCAGCGCACTTCGTGGCAAAAAAAATATCCCGAAAGAAAAGTCCCCCTGTGAGCGAAGCACGCAGAATTTCACAGTGAGCTAGGGATTATATAAACTACCATACCTGCTGTACACAGTTTTCTATGGCGAGCAGATCACGGCACTTAGCGAAGTCCGACTCGCTAATCAAGAGGCAGAACACATCCTATATCCTAGAACTAGAACTAGAAGATGTCTTGGGATATGGGTAGTGTATACCAGAGCCCTGAAGGCAAGCGATGTGGAGAAGCTCCTAGGTGTGGTGGTGGTCCAATGTGAACGTCGCCCAGGAACTGACGCTGGACGAGTCCGAGGAGGAACGGAAGAAGACGGAGACAACTCATCCTATGGAGTTGAGGCTGGTATCCATAACACCTTCGTACATCCAACCTCTTCAAACGAGTAATACGGTATCAGAATGGAGAGTCCTTGAGAGACAATCAATACGACTTCGAACACTCTCCAAAACAAATTGTCTTCAGAAACTTCCGGAACAATAACTAGAGGTAAGTCTAAAGGGTCTAAGTCAGTGCTCGGCACTATCACAATCGCAACCCAAAATTGCATATGTGTGAGTGAGTATCGGAATAAAAACGACTTCGTTTCCAGATAAGAGAAAATATGCTTTGAGCAGCAGAGCCGAAGGCATTTGCCGAGGCCATACGAAGTCTTCATACTGTCTGTGTTCTGGCAGCGCTGCCGGCAGAGGCTCTTCCTGACCCATGGGTTTGGGACATGCCGACCACTGGTTTAAATATCGGTGTGGTGCCAGGCCAAACAAAAATCTTGAGAGGCCAACTAAGGGCAACGTCTACAAATTACTCAAAACCATGATCGGAAATGATCCCCTAGATATCTAAGATCCTTGCAAACGCCATTGGTCAGCTCTAAAAATGTACTGGGATGCAGGGAGGCACCAGATACCCTCAGTACAACAATGTCAGTGAGGATCTAATGGGTTCTCATGGCATGGTAACGAGGCTGCCGAAATTGTAAGAATAGATAGCATCAAACAGTGGGAATTCTCAAAGGCTGCAAAGCATGCAGTCAGGGTGGGCATCGCAGACAATGGCAACTGCAGGAAATTCATTGAATCCGACACCCCCGAAACCTTGGAGCATTTCATCTGTATTTGCCCGGCATTACTGTGTGCAAGAGTAAAAAACTGGACAGCCCAGTATTGACATCGCTAGAAGATGCCTCCAGGCGCACTTGCCTTCGTAAAAAACACCTTAATCCTCAAGGACTTCAAATGCTCGACCCTAGCCTTCGGAAAAATAGGATGTCTGGGCACCCAAGTTTTGGCATTAATAGAAGAGGTCTCCAGGCAAACTACTTGCCTTCACCAAAAACACCTTGTTCCTCCTCCTTAAATCCACGTAGACATATTCATACACAAAACATGCTCTTTTGAATGAATCTAAGGAATTTCCAACATATGTATACTGCCGTAAATCCATTCGTTTATAAAGAAATGTTTTAGTTGTATTTTCTCTTAAAATATCGTAACAGATGTTCGATGACACTTTTCCGCTAGTTGTGCAACTGTATATGAGCATTTCCAAAAGTCACGCATGGGATATTCGTAGGCATTGTGCAAACAAAAGAAAGGTTTAACATATATATATTTTTATATTTTATTTTCATAGGTGCAAAGTTTGATTTTGGGAAATTTTTCATTTCAAAGATATTATCATAATTATATCATATTATATATCATAATTAAAGGAATTCGCTCGAGGCTAAAAACTGAAGTTGCTTTTGAGATCGGCCAATGCAAACTCCAATTTCTGCGGATACAGTGGCAATATTTTAGGGGCTTATGCGTGCCAAAAATTGTCAAAAATTTCAAGTCTTACCGATCAAAACTAACGCAGATTGAATTTTTTAACCCTCTGACTCGGAGACCGGTTCGCATAGCAGGTATATGCTAACGGACAAATGATTCTCAAACTTTAAACGCATTTTTCTCGAAACTTTATCAAAAAAGTTGGTGTCAAGAAATTCTCTTAAACTATGCAACTAATCGTTTTGAAATTTTCTTCTTAACTATTTTTTCCCCCCAACGTGCTTCTTTTCCCCATTTTTTTTTTTTTTTTACCGATTTTTACAGATTTTTAAAGTCAGATATTCGACAATTCATTTTCGAGAATTTCTTGACACCGCAAAGGCATTTTTCAAACAGTGGGTCAAAAAAGATATTCGGATAAGTTTTAATGCGATAATGTCCCTTATCACAGAGCTGAGAATAGAATTCCAAAAATTACCTCATTTTTGGCCAAAAAAACCTGCATAAGCCCTTAAAGCAACGAATTTTAAATGATGGTGCAAATTTGAGGAATATTTAATGCGTGTGGGGGATAATTCAAATCATTTTAAGTTATACTGTTTGGCGTTTCTGCAAATGTTGTTTAAATTATCCAATTATTTGTTTTACTGATTAATGGAACAATTTGTTATAAAACAGCATACCAGTTTTTATTTCATCGCTGCCTATTTTTTAGAACAAAAATTTTTTCAGACCCCCTTTTAATTTTCTGACTTTCCTTAAATATGGCAACTTAAAGGAAAACATTTAAATTAAGTATACCAATGCGTATACTCAAGAAATAATATTTTTTACCAAAAGTATATTTAATTTGCTATATTATAATATTTATTTTGTATTAAAATATTGTTATTGTTTGTTCTTAAATTTAAATTAGTACTTTTTAGTACCCTCTTTGGCTTTGATTACACACTTTACCCTATTGAATATCCGCCGTTATATCTTCGTACCATATTTTTTTTTTTTTTTTTTATTATTATCTTCAATTCTTCCAGTGAAGACGCCATAAGGGACCAGACATTTTCAATTGGATTGAGGTATGGGCTGTTTCCCGGCCAATTGAGGGACGTAATGCCCAATTCTTCTTTCAAACTTGATATCTATATTAAAAGGAAGGTTCAATTTAATGAATTTAGCTATTTTTAAGACAAAAGCTCAGTGAATTGCTTACAGATCAAGCCCTATGACAAGGTGCAGAATCATCTTGAAATATGGGATTTTCTTCTTTCTCACTTATTGCCTCAATGCTATGCACAACTCCACTTAAAATGATATCCTTATATTTTGCGGCATTCACCATACCCTGAACCATAAAAATTTATTCACTTTTATATTTGGATATGCACCCCCGTAAGGTGAATGCTTAACTTGTGTTCATACAGCAAATTTCTAAATATCGTTCGCCTTCTCTACGGCGCACTGTGCTCGAGCCAATGAGATGTATTTTTGGACTCATCAGAAAATAGCAGTCGTGACCATTCGAAATCACTCCAATTTTCTTTATCTTTGGCCCTTTATTTAAACGACGTTGAATTGTTCGAACCGAAATATCCTTGGCAAATTGTTGCAGTACCTCAGATGCAATATCCCCTACATTTTTGAAGCGGTCCAACACGCTCGTTCTCACAATAATACGGTCTTTTTGTGTAGTTGAGCATTTTTTCTTTCCTTATCCTTTCTTCCTTCCAATTTCACCAGTCTCGCGGTATTTCTTTAAAAATTCATTATAATATGTCCGAGCTGCTATTTTACGATTTGACACATTTTGGTCAGCCCCTCAAGTCAGGGGTATGAAGCGACCCGTGCCCCCTGACTATAAGGTTCGCAGCTGAGGGGCAAATCCAGCTGTGTCCGAACGGAGCCTTTTCAGGGCCGGGCAACCCTGGGTCGGAACTGCCTTGCCGTGGCTTAGAGGCGAAGCCACGGTCGACCATCTTTAAAGCCCCAAACCCCTCGGCCCCGCCGCGCTCGCCCCGTCGAGCAACGCGGGCGTACATGAAAATAAGCACGACAAAAAAATCCGCTTCGGACCTCGTGGGGGAAACTAAACCCCAAACCATCTCCGAAATCGACGAGAATTGGTTTGCTGCGCTCGGACGACGAGACACTGACTCCGTCGAGTTCGGTGGGAAGTGCCAAGTCGAGCACTCCCCAAACGTCACGACCAACTACAACCAAGGCGAGCCACGCCAAGGCTAGTGGGGCTTACGATAAGCCAAAGGGCAAAGCGGACCAGCGCGATAGAGACGACCTGGTCGATTCCAGAAAGTAGTCGAGAATTTTGAGCAGTACGAAAAGGAGCACCCGGAAGCATTCCCTTCTCCCCATGCGAAGCGTAACCGCTCCCAAGTGGTGAGCGAGGGCGCTCCGAAGAGTGCAAAGGATGCTAAGGGGGCTCCGAGAGCTACATCTTTTGTCAGGCCGGCGAAAAAGTTCAGCGAGGTAGCTAGAAACAGCCTCGCCATGGCCCTGGTGGACGAGCTTAAGGATAATGGGCTTCTGCTGGCGGAGGAATGGGAGGAAATCGAGACCAGACTGTCTGAGATGGTAACGGACATGCTACTATCTGAGCCATCTGGTCCGACACCCTCCTTTGACTCCTCAGACGTGGTTAGAGGGCACCGGGTGATCAGGTGCGACGATGAGTCTTCAAAGGACTTCCTGGTGGCATCCGTTGCCAGCATAGCAACGCATGGAAAGGGCTTAGCATTAAGCTAGTCCCCGCAAAGGACATCCCGAGAAGGCTCAGAGCTCGCATCTGTCTACCAAAGGGGCTGTCTATCCATGAACGGGTGCTGAAGACTCTGCGAGCTCAGAGCCCAGGAGTCGACATGGAAGACTGGGCCATACACAAGGCTAAGAGGGAGATGAAAACAAGCCAGCCGTTCTTGTTCCTCATCAACCGCCGATGCCTCGAGCAGCTCGAGAAATTCGACCACAAAGTTCTGTACGGAATAAGGAAGGCCAAGATTAAGTTCTTCCTGGCCAAGCCGGACGAAGCTTTAGAAGACGAAGTCGATGATACACAACTATATACAAAAACTCGACAGGTAGGCCTAGTGAGGGTATTATAGTCAAAAACAGCATTAAAGCCCTTTTACACCCCACTCTTAGCAACTCGGACCTAGCGGTGGCCAGGTTTGAGACGACGGAGGGGACAGCTGATAGTGATAGCCTCCGGTTACATGGCCCACGAAGAACAGGCACCCCCAGATGCGATCATCAGGTTGATGCAGTGGTCCGAGGAGACTAGAACGACGCTCATCCTCGGGTGTGACGCCAACGCCAGGCACACACTGTGGGGAAGTAAGGAAACAAACGAGAGGAGTGAGTCTCTTTTCGATAGTATTATATGTCGTGATGTCACTATTTGTAATAGAGGAGACAGGCCAACCTTCATTTTTCCAAGCACGGAAGAATTTCAAGGATGGGAAGAGGTATTAGATATAACTCTCCAAATGGGGAATAGCGAATACAAGGTAGGGAACTGGAGGGTCTCGACACAGCACTCCTTTTCCGACCACAGGTACATATTCTTTGAAATCTCAACGCCGACGCGCGAGACGACACCGAAACGCAACCCCCGTAACACAGACTGGAACAAATTTGCAAAAAGTGTACAGACAAAGACAAAAAACAGGAGGATCAAGGTCGTATCCAACCCTGACAAAATCGACAAGGAAGTTGAGGACCTCACGAACATCCTCAACAACGCATACAAGGAGTCATGTAGACTTACGTACTCCAAGAAAAAATATTCACAGTGGTGGAGCAAAGAGCTTAGCGAGCTCAGACGCAAGGTCAGGAAGGCCTTTAATATCAGTTACGGAACCAAAGACTGGAGACCGTACAAGGAAATACACAAAGAATACAAAAAGGTGATACTCGCAGCCAAGAAAGAATCTTGGAGCAACTACTGCGAATCGCTAGAAGGAATAAAATACACAGCTATATTGAGCAAAATACTAGCAGGAGGGTAAGCAAGCCCTACACTGATAAACAGACCTGACGGCACAGGGGCGACGTCAGCTGAAGAATCACTAGATATCTAGCTGGACACGCACTTCCCGGGAAATCTTAGAACGAAACTCACAACATCAGATACCCTAAGAGTATTCCAACAGCCACAACTCGAGGAGATCGCCACTAGGAAACGAATCCACTGGGCGATGGACTCATTCGACAAATACAAGAGTCCGGGTCCGGACGGAATCATACCAGCAATGCTACAAACGACGAAGGAGTATATATGGAATTGGTTGCAAGGAATCTTCCAAGCATGCTTACGAGTCGCGCACATACCGCTTCCATGGAAGGAAGCAAGTAGTCTTTATACCCAAACCAGGAAGAAGAGAACACATCCAAGCCAAGGATTACAGGCCGATTAGCCTGACCTCATTCCTCATGAAAACAATGGAGAGGATACTCGATATCCATATCAGAGGTAAAACGGAGAAAAGCCTTTCGGTAGCACAGCACGCTTATAGAAAAGGCAAATCCACAGAAAAGGCAAATCGCAGACAATGGCAACTGCAGGAAACGCATTGAATCCAACACCCCCGAAATCTTGGAGCATTTCATCGGTATCTGCCCGGCATTACTATGTGCAAGAATAAAAAACTGGACAGCCCAGTATTGACATCGCTAGAAGATGCCTCCAGGCGCACTTGCCTTCGTAAAAAACACCTTAATCCTCAAGGGCTTCAAATGCTCGACCCTAGCCTTCGGAAAAATAGGATGTCTGGGCACCCAAGTTTTGGCATTAATAGAAGAGGTCTCCAGGCAAACTACTTGCCTTCACCAAAAACACCTTGTTCCTCCTCCTTAAATCCACGTAGACATATTCATACACAAAACATGCTCTTTTGAATGAATCTAAGGAATTTCCAACATATGTATACTGCCGTAAATCCATTCGTTTATAAAGAAATGTTTTAGTTGTATTTTCTCTTAAAATATCGTAACAGATGTTCGATGACACTTTTCCGCTAGTTGTGCAACTGTATATGAGCATTTCCAAAAGTCACGCATGGGATATTCGTAGGCATTGTGCAAACAAAAGAAAGGTTTAACATATATATATTTTTATATTTTATTTTCATAGGTGCAAAGTTTGATTTTGGGAAATTTTTCATTTCAAAGATATTATCATAATTATATCATATTATATATCATAATTAAAGGAATTCGCTCGAGGCTAAAAACTGAAGTTGCTTTTGAGATCGGCCAATGCAAACTCCAATTTCTGCGGATACAGTGGCAATATTTTAGGGGCTTATGCGTGCCAAAAATTGTCAAAAATTTCAAGTCTTACCGATCAAAACTAACGCAGATTGAATTTTTTAACCCTCTGACTCGGAGACCGGTTCGCATAGCAGGTATATGCTAACGGACAAATGATTCTCAAACTTTAAACGCATTTTTCTCGAAACTTTATCAAAAAAGTTGGTGTCAAGAAATTCTCTTAAACTATGCAACTAATCGTTTTGAAATTTTCTTCTTAACTATTTTTTCCCCCCAACGTGCTTCTTTTCCCCATTTTTTTTTTTTTTTTACCGATTTTTACAGATTTTTAAAGTCAGATATTCGACAATTCATTTTCGAGAATTTCTTGACACCGCAAAGGCATTTTTCAAACAGTGGGTCAAAAAAGATATTCGGATAAGTTTTAATGCGATAATGTCCCTTATCACAGAGCTGAGAATAGAATTCCAAAAATTACCTCATTTTTGGCCAAAAAAACCTGCATAAGCCCTTAAAGCAACGAATTTTAAATGATGGTGCAAATTTGAGGAATATTTAATGCGTGTGGGGGATAATTCAAATCATTTTAAGTTATACTGTTTGGCGTTTCTGCAAATGTTGTTTAAATTATCCAATTATTTGTTTTACTGATTAATGGAACAATTTGTTATAAAACAGCATACCAGTTTTTATTTCATCGCTGCCTATTTTTTAGAACAAAAATTTTTTCAGACCCCCTTTTAATTTTCTGACTTTCCTTAAATATGGCAACTTAAAGGAAAACATTTAAATTAAGTATACCAATGCGTATACTCAAGAAATAATATTTTTTACCAAAAGTATATTTAATTTGCTATATTATAATATTTATTTTGTATTAAAATATTGTTATTGTTTGTTCTTAAATTTAAATTAGTACTTTTTAGTACCCTCTTTGGCTTTGATTACACACTTTACCCTATTGAATATCCGCCGTTATATCTTCGTACCATATTTTTTTTATTATTATCTTCAATTATTCCAGTGAAGACGCCATAAGGGACCAGACATTTTCAATTGGATTGAGGTATGGGCTGTTTCCCGGCCAATTGAGGGACGTAATGCCCAATTCTTCTTTCAAACTTGATATCTATATTAAAAGGAAGGTTCAATTTAATGAATTTAGCTATTTTTAAGACAAAAGCTCAGTGAATTGCTTACAGATCAAGCCCTATGACAAGGTGCAGAATCATCTTGAAATATGGGATTTTCTTCTTTCTCACTTATTGCCTCAATGCTATGCACAACTCCACTTAAAATGATATCCTTATATTTTGCGGCATTCACCATACCCTGAACCATCAAAATTGATTCACTTTTATATGTGGATATGCATCCCCGTAAGGTGAATGCTTAACTTGTGTTCATACAGCAAATTTCTAAATATCGTTCGCCTTCTCTACGGCGCACTGTGCTCGAGCCAATGAGATGTATTTTTGGACTCATCAGAAAATAGCAGTCGTGACCATTCGAAATCACTCCAATTTTCTTTATCTTTGGCCCTTCATTTAAACGACGTTGAATTGTTCGAACCGAAATATCCTTGGCAAATTGTTGCAGTACCTCAGATGCAATATCCCCTATATTTTTGATGCGGTCCAACACGCTCGTTCTCACAATAATACGGTCTTTTTGTGTAGTTGAGCATTTTTTCTTTCCTTATCCTTTCTTCCTTCCAATTTCACCAGTCTCGCGATATTTCTTTAAAAATTCATTATAATGTGTCCGAGCTGCTATTTTACGATTTGACACATTTTGGTCAGCCCCTCAACCCCTCGGCCCCGCCGCGCTCGCCCCGTCGAGCAACGCGGGCGTACATGAAAATAAGCACGACAAAAAAATCCGCTTCGGACCTCGTGGGGGAAACTAAACCCCAAACCATCTCCGAAATCGACGAGGATTGGTTTGCTGCGCTCGGACGACGAGACACTGACTCCGTCGAGTTCGGTGGGAAGTGCCAAGTCGAGCACTCCCCAAACGTCACGACCAACTACAACCAAGGCGAGCCACGCCAAGGCTAGTGGGGCTTACGATAAGCCAAAGGGCAAAGCGGACCAGCGCGATAGAGACGACCAGGTCCGATTCCAGAAAGTAGTCGAGAATTTTGAGCAGTACGAAAAGGAGCACCCGGAAGCATTCCCTTCTCCCCCTGCGAAGCGTAACCGCTCCCAAGTGGTGAGCGAGTGCGCTCCGAAGAGAGCAAATGATGCTAAGGGGGCTCCGAGAGCTACTACTGTGGGCAAAAAGTAAGGTGAATTTATTTGTAACTTGAAAATTCTTTATTTATTCTTCTGAATCAATTTAATTCCCTTTAAAGTAATCCCCTCCCGATAAAATACACTTATGCCAACGTTTTTCGAATCCTCGAAACAGGACAAATAGACCTTTTTCATGGAGCCAAATCAGGAGAATACGGTGGCTGCGGAAGGATATGCGTCGAATTCTTGGCCAAATGGTCACGAAGAACGACTGCATTGTGAGACGCTGCACTATCGTGATGCAAAAACCAAGTTGTTGGCCAATAATTCTGGTCTTTTTATACGAATTGCTTCACGCAAATGACGCATAACGCTTAAATAATATTCCGTCTTAACAGTTTGGCGAGGTGGAAGGAATTTTTAGTGCCCCACACCTCGAAAATTGAAAAAAACTGTCATCATGACCCTAATTTCTGACGTTCTCTTTTCGGAATTTTTTTGAAGTTTTTGTACCCCTTATAAACATTTTGCTGGGTCGTGGTAAAATCACCAAACGTTTCCGCAGCCAAAATTACTTTCCGCCAATCGAAATTTGATGGCACTTCTCAGAACAATTAAATCAGATATTGTAAAAATCGCCAAATGCACTCATGAGCGTTTGGTAAACACAAGCGTAAATATAGTACTGATTCTGAGTTTGACATGAAATTACCCCCAGATGTCATTAATAGTCCTGGCAACTAAAAAAAAAAAGAACTAGTCCGCCATCTTAACCCCGCGAACTTTAAATTAAATATTCACCTTACTTTTTGCCCACAGTAGTACATCTTTTGTCAGGCCGGCGAGAAAGTTCAGCGAGGTAGCTAGAAACAGCCTCGCCATGGCCCTGGTGGACGAGCTTAAGGATGATGGGCTCCTGCTTGCGGAGAAATGGGAGGAAAACGAGACCAAACTGTCTGAGATGGTAACGGACATGCTACTATCTGAGCCATCTGGTCCGACACCCTCCTTTGACTCCTCAGACGTGGTTAGAGGGCACCGGGTGATCAGGTGCGACGATGAGTCTTCAAAGGACTTCCTGGTGGCATCCGTTGCCAGCATAGCAACGCATGGAAAGGGCTTAGCATTAAGCTAGTCCCCGCAAAGGACATCCCGAGGAGGCTCAGAGCTCGCATCTGGCTACCAAAGGGGCTGTCTAACCATGAACGAGTGCTGAAGACTCTGCGACCTCAGAGCCCAGGAGTCGACATGGAAGACTGGGCCATACTCAAGGCTGAGAGGGAGATGAAAACAAGCCAGCCGTTCTTGTTCCTCATCAACCGCCGATGCCTCGAGCAGCTCGAGAAATCCGACCACAAAGTTCTGTACGGAATAAGGAAGACCAAGATTAAGTTCTTCCTGGCCAAGCCGGACGAAGCTTTAGAAGACGAAGTCGATGATACACAACTATATACAAAAACTCGACAGGTAGGCCTAGTGAGGGTATTATAGTCAAAAACAGCATTAAAGCCCTTTTACACCCCACTCTTAGCAACTCGGACCTAGCGGTGGCCAGGTTTGAGACGACGGAGGGGACAGCTGATAGTGATAGCCTCCGGTTACATGGCCCACGAAGAACAGGCACCCCCAGATGCGATCATCAGGTTGATGCAGTGGTCCGAGGAGACTAGAACGACGCTCATCCTCGGGTGTGACGCCAACGCCAGGCACACACTGTGGGGAAGTAAGGAAACAAACGAGAGGAGTGAGTCTCTTTTCGATAGTATTATATGTCGTGATGTCACTATTTGTAATAGAGGAGACAGGCCAACCTTCATTTTTCCAAGCACGGAAGAATTTCAAGGATGGGAAGAGGTATTAGATATAACTCTCCAAATGGGGAATAGCGAATACAAGGTAGGGAACTGGAGGGTCTCGACACAGCACTCCTTTTCCGACCACAGGTACATATTCTTTGAAATCTCAACGCCGACGCGCGAGACGACACCGAAACGCAACCCCCGTAACACAGACTGGAACAAATTTGCAAAAAGTGTACAGACAAAGACAAAAAACAGGAGGATCAAGGTCGTATCCAACCCTGACAAAATCGACAAGGAAGTTGAGGACCTCACGAACATCCTCAACAACGCATACAAGGAGTCATGTAGACTTACGTACTCCAAGAAAAAATATTCACAGTGGTGGAGCAAAGAGCTTAGCGAGCTCAGACGCAAGGTCAGGAAGGCCTTTAATATCAGTTACGGAACCAAAGACTGGAGACCGTACAAGGAAATACACAAAGAATACAAAAAGGTGATACTCGCAGCCAAGAAAGAATCTTGGAGCAACTACTGCGAATCGCTAGAAGGAATAAAATACACAGCTATATTGAGCAAAATACTAGCAGGAGGGTAAGCAAGCCCTACACTGATAAACAGACCTGACGGCACAGGGGCGACGTCAGCTGAAGAATCACTAGATATCTAGCTGGACACGCACTTCCCGGGAAATCTTAGAACGAAACTCACAACATCAGATACCCTAAGAGTATTCCAACAGCCACAACTCGAGGAGATCGCCACTAGGAAACGAATCCACTGGGCGATGGACTCATTCGACAAATACAAGAGTCCGGGTCCGGACGGAATCATACCAGCAATGCTACAAACGACGAAGGAGTATATATGGAATTGGTTGCAAGGAATCTTCCAAGCATGCTTACGAGTCGCGCACATACCGCTTCCATGGAAGGAAGCAAGTAGTCTTTATACCCAAACCAGGAAGAAGAGGACACATCCAAGCCAAGGATTACAGGCCGATTAGCCTGACCTCATTCCTCATGAAAACAATGGAGAGGATACTCGATATCCATATCAGAGGTAAAACGGAGAAAAGGCAAATCCACAGAAACGGCACTACCCGTAGTAGTACAATACATAGAAAAAGCTCTGCTATTCAAAAACTACACATTGGCCACCTTCTTAGATATAGAAGGCGCTTTGAGCAACGTAAAAGCGGACTCCATCCTGAGCTCCTTCAACAAATTAGGAGTTTAAGGAGGCATCAGAGCATGGATAGGCGAAATGCTAACGAGCAGGAAGATAACAGCCGAACTGAGTGACACTCATCACACCAGGTTTGTGAAGAGGGGCACACCTCAGGGGGGAGTCCTGTCTCCATTGCTCTGGGGGGAGTTCTGTCTCCATTGCTCTGGCTGGTTAACATGGACGACATATTAAAAGAACTCAATAGGGAAGGAGTGAAAGTACTCACTTCAGGACCATTGCCCGACGTCATCAGCGAACTGATGACAAGGGCACTTACCAAACTGGGCTAAACTCATGGGCTAACGCCTGCGGACTAGGCATTAACCCGAGCAAAACGGAACTTATGCTCTTCACGAAAAGAACAAAGATCCCCTTGTTTACAAAACCACAGATAAATGGTATAGAACTATAACTATCACAACATGGAATAACAACATCAGCGAACGAGTTAAGAAAGCGAGTGTAGCTTTCTACTCATGCAGGAAGATGTTTGGAAAGAACTGGGGCATACACCCCAAGATAATAATATGGCTCTACACAGCGGTGGTGAAACCTATACTCACATACGGAGCACTAGTATGGTGGCCAGCACTAACTAGGGCATAAAACAGACAAAAACTCACCAGAATTCAGAGATCGGCATGCGCAGGTGCCACGGGAGCACTAAGATCATGCCCCGCGGCGGCGCTGAATGCAATATTAAACCTGATCCCAATAGAGCATTTCATTAGGAACACAGCAGACCAAAGCGCGGTACGACTGATAGCAAGCCATAGCTGGAAGAACTACCACACTGGGCACTGTACGATCCTGAACGAAATAGACCATTTGGGAACAACAGGTACAGACTACATGGCAACCGAACTAGGATTCGGCAACGCATTTACAACCATATACCCTACAAGGGAAGACTGGAAACGAGGGAGGGTATCCGAACAAGACGAGGTATCCCTCTACACCGACGGCTCAAAAATGCGGTGTAGCGGCCGGAATCTTCGCTGACAACTGAGGAACGGAAGAGTCCATCCACCTCCCAGAGCCAGCGACAGTGTTCCAGGCAGAGGTTTTCGCAATTCTGAAAGCAGTCGAACTCTCACAAGAACGAGACCTCAGGAATACCAAAGTGAAGATTTACTCGATCCCTCGCATCAGCAAGAACAACATCGACTCTAGTCGCCAATTGTACAGAGGCGCTAAATAGACTCGCTGCAGATAACACGGTAAAAATTGTATTGGTACCAGGACACAACGATATCCCAGGAAACGAGAAAGCTAACGAGCTGGCCATGCAGGGGTCAGAGGAAAGCACTAATACATCAGAAATCCGGATCTCCCTGAACGCAGTTCAGACGGAGATCCTCAGCCACTTCAAACGAATTGACAGCAAAGAATGGTCAACGATTACCGAGCACAGGAGATCAAGACTATGCTGGTCAGAATTCAACAGGAGGAAGACAACAGACCTAACGTCTAAAAGCAAAAGAGAGATTAGAAGAATAACATCAACCATCACGGGGCACTGGCCGATAGGCACCCATGCCAGCAAGATGGGCCTACCCCACAATAACAAAACGGACAGACGAACACACTAACATGGCTAGATCGACTGACTGTTGACCCTGATCAAAAATATATATACTTTATAGGGTCAGAAATGCCTGCTTCACTGAGTTGTAAACTTTTGACTGAAATTATAATATCCTGCAAGGGTATAAAAATGCTAACAGACTTGGGAATTGGACAGAATCTCCCGAACCGCCTACAAAATATGTTGGTTTACGGTGTACATAATAACTGCCCACAAAATCCCCTGATTAAAAAATAACTAAAATGCATTAATTAAAGGATAAATGTCGCGAAGTATTTACAAACGCTTTTTTTTAAATTTGTTTTCTGATTTTTTATGCAACTTTTAAGTCAAAAGTCCGGTTTTTGACTAAAAGATGATAAATTGTTTAAAAAAAATTATAATAACATTAACAAGAAAGGAAGCTCACTTCGGCTCACCGAAGTTTGTATACTCTTGTAGAATAAAATCAAAAAATTAAAACCAAAATTCTGGAACAATAATAAGTTTCCAAATGTCAAAAATTATGAAAATATGTTGAGAAACAGCAGAGTTATTATTTTATACATTATTTTTCTGATTGCTCCTATGGCAGCTATAGGATATAGGTGTCTGATTTTCATAAAATTAAAAACGAAATTCTGAAATAATAATAAATGGCCAAATATCAAATTTGGTGGAAATATGTTAAAAACTGACAAAGTTATGGTTTTTTCTTTTATTTTCCTGATTGTTCCTATGGAAGCTATAGGATATAGTCAGCCAATTTTCATGAAATTAAAATCGAAATTCAGGAATACTAAAATATGGGTAACTATCAAATTTGGTGAAAATATGTTGAAAACTGACAAAGTTATGAATTTTTCTTTTATTTTCCTGATTGTTCCTATGGAAGCTATAGGGCATAGTCAGCCGATTTTCATGAAATTAAAATCAAAATTCAGGAATACTAAAATATGGGTAACTATCAAATTTGGTGAAAATATGTTGAAAACTGACAAAGTTATGAATTTTTCTTTTATTTTCCTGATTGTTCCTATGGAAGCTATAGGATATAGTCAGCCGATTTTCATGAAATTAAAACCGAAATTCGGAAATAATACTAAATGGGCAAATATCAAATTTGCTGAAAATTGGTTGAAAACTGACAAAGTTATAATTTTTTTTCGAAGATTTCCCTGATTGTTCCTTTGGCAGCTATATGATATTGTCGTCCGATCCGGCCCTTTCCGACATATGTATATAGAAGACTAACTGGAAAGTTTTATTCAAATAGCTTAAAAACTGAGGGACTAGTTTGCGTAGAAACGGACAGAAGGACAGAGGCACAGAAGGACAGAAGCACAGATGAACGTAGCTAGATAGACTCTGCTGTTGACTTTGATCAAGAATTTATACTTTATAGGGTCGGAAATGTCTCCTTCACTAACAAGAAAGGAAGATAACTTCGGCTCACCGAAGTTTGTATAAAGTACCCTTGCAGAATTAAATGAAAAAATTAAAACCCGAATTCTGGAATAATAGAAAGTTACAAATCTCAACATTTGTGAGAATATGTTGAGAAGCAGATATAATTTTTTGCCTTTTTTTGCTCCTGATTTTTGCAATGGCAGCTATAGGATATATACGTCCGAATTTCATGAAATTGAAACCGAAATTCTGAAATAATGAAAAGTGGCCAAATCTCAAATTTGAAGGCATATATGGCATAGTTGTTGCGAGGCTGGCGAAAGTTGCACTGCCCTGCGCTAGATGCCCAAGTAGTGAGGAGGAGTATAGAGGACAGTGACAATCAGAGTCCAGATTCGGACGTATGCACGGACGGAACGCACAAGGGTTACGAATTGCTGGCTTGTGGAGAGTGACGGAATGGATGACGTAATGGATCGTGAGTTTGGCGATCAGGATGCTTAAGCTAGGGGCGTCAAGGACGGTTCTGTTGGAAGCCTAAAATGTAGCTACACTGCACCATTCGCTGGATTCTTCGATGAGTGCGTGCCGCTTCAAAATCGGAGCACCCCGATCAATGTGAACAGAACAAGTCACGACATGTCACAACCCGCATAATTCTGCAAACGGAAGTATTCAATGGACAACGGCTCCATATTTGCACCAAAGGTCCAATCTTGACGCCTGTTTCCTATGGTTAAGTCCGAGGTAATAACGTAGAGCAAGCCGCATCATCAAATGGCGTGGTTGGACGTTTTCGATCAGTGCAACGCGGACGGTTCCTCAACAGAATGCTGTTAGATTAATGGCAAATAATGGAGCATAGGTCGGCCACCCAAGGATACAGCAGGATTCATACCCAAAGGTGCAGAGCAACCAGTACTGACAGGGAATGCCGCTGGATTCATATTGAATAACCCAACCATGCTAATGTGTCGGGCTTCATGCCACAATTTAGCCCCAATACCGCGAACCTTTCCTAGCTTAGCTATGTGTGCAACGATGGTGACGCCTTATGGCGAAGGAACGCTTATTAGTTAGTAAATGTAAAAAATTGTTGGCCATGTCAATCAAATCTAGATCTGACATAATAAAGGCAAAACGACTATGCTTCTCCTGCTTTGTAATGCATATTGCTCGGAACTGCAGAGTGAAGAAGACTTGCTACGTAAATGGATGCAAGTTGCAGCACAATATTTTAATTAATGGACGTTGATGCACTACGGTCGGTACACTCAAGTGGCCCTTACGAAACCAGGCACGTGCCTGTTAGGGTTAGGTATTAGAAGACGCGATGGGAAATATAGAAAAGACAACGAGGAAAATTAACTACCGGCGCGCTGCCTGAGTCTTTGCTTGCAAGCGAGCTAAGTGGGTTAGGATTAAAGTTTTTAGTTTGGGAAGACTATCGACATGTGAAATTAATGAATACAAGTCATTATAACTTGCACACAGTACTCTAAAGGGTTCATGCAGTTCAAAGGAGGTTCTGCAGTGGCGCAAAACTAGTATTTCTACTCGGGACGTGGAAATTGAGCTGACCTAATAAGTCAGTGCTTTCCACGTCGCCGTGAATAAGATTATATATAAAAGAAATGCCTAGCATAGTTCTACGATTGGCTAAGGAGGGTAAGTTAATTAGGAGAAGTCTACTATAATAGGAGGGTAATCTCTGTTCAGCATCCCAGTTTAAACCGCGTAAAGCGAAAAGCAAAAAGTTCTTTTGAACCGACTCAATGCGTTTACTGTGGACCCCATACTGGGGGCTCCAAACGCACGATCCATATTCTAAGATAGGACGAACTAATGAAATATATAAAGTTTTAGTTACATAGGGGTCATCAAATTCTTTCGACCACCGTTTAATAAATCCGAGCATACTTCTGGCTTTATTCACCATGCACGAAATATGATCGACAAAGTCAAGTTTGGGATCCAGGCGGACACCCAAGTCATCAACTGAGTTAATTCTTTTCAAAGAGCAGCAGTTAAGCTTGCATTTAGAGCCATTTAAGTTTAGTAGGTTTATGCGGCACCGGGTTTGGAAGCTATAAAGATCTGTAAATTAGACTGGTAGGCGACGTCCTTGTATTGCACACAAAGTTTGACATCATCAGCGTACATGAGTACTCTAAAGTTTGTCAAAACTTCGGGCAGATCATTGATAAATAATGTAAACAATAAAGCTATTATGACACAGTAATGAAGTTTTTAATTATTAGATACTTCATTAGAACCTAGAAAGAGACAACTATATGTTTTATTTTGCTCGGATTTCTTTTGTAAATCGGCTTGGGTCACACCGATTTTGAAATGTCAACGGTAAACTAAAATGTTGAAGGAATTTTTTACTGAAGAAATGACCGACTTCTTAATTTGAAACTACAAAAGTCAAACGCCAAGGTCAGGAACCTGAAATTAACCTTTTGGCATACATTTACGGAGAACCTCAATAAAAATCTACCTTCTACGTTGAGCCGCATTAGCCATGAAATCGAAAACTTCTTTTTCTTTGAATTATTTATCTTTTGCGGCATATATAATCCATATAAATGCAAGAGACCGGCAAAACATAACAAACTTTTTTGGGTGACCATTTTGATATATAGTATGAACTTTAATGAGCTGGCAAAAATATTTTTATTCCAGTATATTGTCGTCCGTAAAATTTAGTATCTAGTATATTTTATGAAAATAATCGATTTTCGACTCTAATGAATTGTCAATGCATTAGTTAATGCATTAGAAGTGTCATATAGTCATCTCGCTCGCACTTGTGTTAAACCCTATACAGCTTTCAAATCTCGAATGAAGTCTCTAATTAATGCGGCAGTGTCATAATGCTATAAGGGACCCAAAGGGCTCCCTTGCGGGACACCAGAAGTAACCCGGAGAACATTAGAAAAATTATTTTTAAAGAGGACTTTTTGCGTCCTGCCAGTCATAACTAGATATCCACCTAAGAAGATCAATTGGAAAACCCATTAAATCGAGTTTCCTGAGGAGAAGGGAATGATTAACGAAATCAAATGCTTTTCTGAAGTCAATATAAATAACGTCTGTTTGAAGGTTTTGATGGAAACCCCTTATAATGAAGGAAGTGAGCTCCAGGAGGTTAGTAGTTGTTGATCTTCGCTTAACAAATCCATGCTGACATGGAGAAATTACTGATCTATAAAGGTGCTGCAAATGTGGAGTAATAATGTTTTCAAAAAGTTTAAGGATGGCCGAAAGCTTAGAGATTCCTCTATAGTTATTGGCCTCCGATTTGTTACCTTTTTTGTGGCGAGGAATAATGAATGATTCCTTCCAAATAAGGGGAAAATGCGAGGTTTCTAAGGATAAGGTGAACGATTTCAGAAGGGGCGAGCACAGGGCATCGGCACAATACCTAAGCACACAGCCCGGTATTTCATCGGGCCCTGGAAAATAAACTGGCTTTACACGTTAAAGATCTAAAAGGAGAGAACTTTCGTTTAAACATGGACAGAAAATTAGATTCGATCTGGGCAAACTATAAGAATACGTCTGATTTTCGTCAGAGGAAGTAGATTATGTAGTTTGAAAAAACTGGCCAAAGAGATCGGCAATCGCCTGATCACCCTTTACGGTTGCGTTTTCAAAAGAAAGCGATGAAGGATGGGTTACCGCCTTACGATTAGTATTAACAAAATTATAAAACTGTTTAGGATCCTGAGAAAATTGGACCCTGCAACGAGTCAAATAATTTTTGTAACACTGTGCGTTGAGTACGGTGAAGTTTGACCGAGCCGATATATAGTTAGAGAGGTCCGAACCAGAACTAGCTTTTTTTCAATTTCGTGTACAGCCTTGACTTTACATTTTTCAAGCGACTTAATTCTTTAGTAAACCAAGGTGGTTTATTTGAAGTAGAGGGATAACATAACGGAACACATTCAGAGAAGAATGAATTCATCACATTGTAAAAAATGTCCACGGCAGCAGCCATGTCAGTGCACATATATAAATCACACCAATTAAAGTCAGAAATAAAATTATTTAGCCGGTCGAAGTCAGACTTGCGAAAGCAGTAAACTCTTTTGGCTGGTCTATCAGGTATTTTCTGTATATTAGTACCAATGTCGAGTGTCACATCGAAAGTGGGATGATAGGGATCTTCCGGATCTTCCGCAAAGATCAAGCAAGCGCTCTAAGGAATTTCGTACATGGTTGACTTGAGACAACGAAATGTCGAACAAGCCAGCAATAAAATCATTCGATCTCTCTCTTTCATAGCGGACGGTCGTGTTTTTGTTTTGCGCTCCGATTTTTGTGTTAATTTTATTGTAAACCACCGGGGTTTCCTCTGAATTCATCACTTAAATTTTTAAAATTATAATCCGTCTCGCTATCGCGCGTGCATGCACTTTTCTGTGTAATTAATTTGTGTTAAAAATCACTTTTTAGTTTGTGCTAAGACGGTTATCTTATTTTCCTCCTTATTCTTTTTCTCGTTTTTACTTATTTTTCTCTCCCCCGCTTGAGTGTCGTTTGCTGTTAGCTGCAACTAAGCCGTTATAGCTCTCATCGCTCTTGTTGATTTCTGCTGCTTATTCTCTTAACCTTGCGCTCTTTTGTTCTCTCTCTCTCTTAGCTTTTTGGTACTGATAGTGTGCACAGTGGTTCTAGGGTTTGCGAAAATGTCCCAAAATATTGTCTGTGTAATTAAGAACTGTCAAAAAAATATTTTGGCAGACCAGCCCAGTTTCCATTGTTGGCTTTGCGAGGCAGTAGTGCACGCTAAGTGCATCGAGATGACAGGTCGAATAGCTGACGTAGTGTCCAGCAAAAAGGGCCTGCGTTATTGCTGTGAGGCCTGTCGACCGGTTGAGAAGGAGATATCATCCTTCATGCGTCAGACCAGAAGTGGATTTTCTGAGATCATGGCCACTTTCCGCAAGGCGAGTGACATGTTCTCCGCGCTTGACGCTCAATTTAATAGTATGAAGCTATTAAATGAGTCGCCGAAACGCAAAAAATCTGCTGCTGGTCGACAGCAACTGTGTGTGACGCAGCAACCGATTTCCTGCCACTCCCCTGCGCCACAGCTCCTGGCCCCCGTTCCAATGGTTCTGAGATCAGGAACTAGGAAAGATTCGGTTACCGAATCTGAAGCAGCCGCTCAGCCAGCAATTTCCGCGTCGTCCGTGGTGTCCGATGCGGAGCCCAAATCTTTGGCTCCGCAAATCTCCGTAGCTAAATCAACCCAGGGTCCAACAATGCCCGGAATACCGGCCGTAGTTGGTAACAATTCGTTACGCAAGCCCATCACAGCAGTCCCACCTTCGAAAACAATATTTGTTTCGAGGCTTGCCCCTGATCTCGCATCGGAAGATGTTCTAGCCTTTATACAAGGCAAAACCCAAGCCGGACATATCAAGGTGGAAAAATTTCAATTTTCGTATGCCAGAGACATTTCATCTTTTAAGATAAATGTCTCAACCCAACTCTTTGACACTATTTGCTCGGGTGACTTCTGGCCCGAGTACGTAATAGTTAAGGAGTACGAGGCTCGAAAGAAGAGAACACGGCCTGCGGGAGTACAACTGCCCAGGCCGTCTCAATCCTCAGAGTCCACTGCCGTACCTTCTGTCCCAAAAAACTAACCTCTTCCTTACTACTTTCCTATCAGAATACTAGAGGCTTACGCAGTAAGCTCTCTAAATTGTATTCGGATAGTTCTTTCTTTCTTTCGCATCTCAGGTGATTGTATTTACTGAAACCTGGTTGAAGCCGGAGATCCTCTGCTCCGAAATTCTTCCGAGTAAGTACACAATCTATAGATTAGACCGTATTGTCCAGCGTGGTGGTGGAGTTTTAATTGCCGTTGACTCCTGCCTCATCTCGGAACAGGTGGTATCTAACGAATTTCTGGACATTGAATTCATATGCGTTAAATTATCTTTTACAGGCAGCTGTATATATGTTACCTGCTCATATATTCCTCCATCTTCGGAATTGCCAACTTATTGGAAACACCTTTCGGCAATTCAGGCAGTTTCCAACTGGCTTTCTGATAGGGACCAATTGGTGACTTTGGGTGACTTCAACATACCTGGAGCTCACTGGTCTTCTGACGGTGTGTCTAATATTCTCCTGACTGCGGCATAGCATGACCTTATAAATGGCTTGTTTGATTTATCCTTATCTCAAGTTAACCATGTCTTTAATTCTCTAAACCGCTTACTGGATCTATGCTTTGTTTCAGATCCGGCTGGCGTAAACCTAAGTATAGTTCCTCCAATGACGCAACCTGAAGATCCTTATCATCCAACTTTCGATGTGACCATCGACACTGGGACAGTCTTAGCAACGACATCTGGTAGTAGGTTAAACAGAGTCCGCTGTTTCCGAAAGGCCGACTATCAGAGGCTAAACACTTTAATAGCTGAATTTGATTGGTCTAATCTCTTCATGAGCTCAGACATGGCAACCGCCGTTGATATCTTTTATAATGCCATGAACTCATTTTTCTTCTTATGTGTTCCTGAAACCTATCCGTCGGTCTCTAATAAACCACTCTGGTTTAACAAAGAGCTGACACGTTTAAAAAACGTAAAATCTAGGCTTTATAATAAATATAAACGTACTGGTTCAAGAACGGCTTTCTCATCCTATCTAAGTGCTCGATCTAGCTTTACCGTGCTTAACGCTCAGTGTTATAAAAATTATTTGACTCGTTGCAAGGTCCAGTTCACGCAGGACCCCAAACAGTTTTATAACTTTGTTAACTCTAAGCGTAAACCCACGTTGTACCCTCCCTCGCTGTCATTTAATAATATTACTGTAAATTCTGATCAAGCAATAGCCAATCTCTTCGCTGAGTTTTTTAAAACCACATATTCTCCCTCAACATCTTCAGATCATTCATTTTCTCCAGCTATGCCCAGTTCGAACCTTATCTTCAGTCCTATTTTAAACGAAAGCTCACTTATTCTTGATCTTCAACGTGTTAAGCCAGTATATTCACCAGGTCCTGATGGAATACCGGGCTCTGTGCTAAGGTATTGCTCCGAGACGCTGTGTAGCCCCCTTCTAAAATTGTTTACCTTATCTTTAGAATCCTCAGAATTTCCCCTTATTTGGAGAGAATCATTTGTCATTCCTCTCCACAAAAAAGGTAGCAAGTCGGATGCCAGTAACTATAGAGGTATCTCTAAGTTATCGGCAATCCCCAAACTTTTCGAGAAAGTAATCACTCCTCACTTGCAACATCTTTGCAGATCCGTCATCTCTCCATGTCAGCATGGTTTTATGAGGCGAAGATCAACCACAACCAATCTTCTGGAACTCACCTCTTTCGTTATTAGGGGTTTCCAACAAAACTTTCAAACCGATGTCATTTACACGGACTTTAGTAAAGCTTTCGACTCGGTTAATCATTCTCTTCTGGTTAGGAAACTCGATTCATTGGGGTTTCCAAGTGATCTTCTTAAGTGGATTTCGAGTTATCTAAGTGACAGGTCCCAAAAGGTTCTGTTCAGAAATGTTCTATCCAATAGCCTCAGTGTCACTTCTGGCGTCCCACAGGGTAGCCACCTGGGACCACTACTATTTACATTGTTTATCAACGATTTGCCGCAGGTTCTAACCAAATCCAGAGTACTTATGTATGCTGATGATGTTAAACTTTGCGTGCAGTATAGGGACAGCTCATGCCAATCTGACCTACAATCGGATCTCGATAACTTTCAAGCATGGTGTCATGCTAACGATTTACATCTCAACAGTTCTAAATGCAAACTGATGACTTTTTCTCGCACCACTTTTCTCCCTGCCACGTATATGCTTAACGATTGCTCTTTGGAAAGAATTACTATTGTTGACGACCTAGGCGTCCGCCTGGACCCTAAACTTTCGTTCTCAGAACATATTTCCTGTATGGTTAACAAAGCCGCCGGCATGCTTGGATTCATTAAAAGGTGGTCGAAGGAATTCGATTCTCCTTATGTAACGAAGACCCTATATACTTCGTTAGTACGCCCTATATTGGAGTATGGCTCGTGCGTCTGGAGTCCTCAATACGGAGTCCATAGCAGCCGCATCGAATCTGTCCAAAAGAAGTTTTTACTTTTCGCCCTCCGTGGCCTACCCTGGGATGCTAACCTTAGATTACCGTCTTACTCTAGTAGACTTCTCCTAATTAATTTACCTTCTTTAACTAACCGTAGGACGATGCTTGGCGTCGTCTTTCTACATAAACTTATTCACGGCGAGGTGGAGAGCCCCTACCTACTTGGGCAGCTCAATTTCCATGTTCCCCGTCTTTCTTCTAGAAATTTTATCCCCCTAGTAGTTAACCACTGTAGGCGTGAGTTTGAAGTACATGAACCCTTTAGGGTTTTATGTACTGATTACAATCGCCTTTTTAGTAGTATTGAAGGCGTAGAAAACCTTCAAAACTTAAAAACTGTATTGCTTGTAGTACTTTCTCGTAGTGTATCCTAATTTTCCTCGTTCTATTCTATTTTTCCTCTCTCGCGTCTATCTAGTACGCGTTCGTGCCGTACGTCACGCGGCTGCGCCCCTCGGTCGGTTGGGCGGGAGGTGGGCCTCGCTGGGACTCGGTCGTATAAAAAAAAAAAAAAAAAAAAAAATGTTGTGTTGAGGATTGAAGTGTGTTAGAGGAGTTATTTAGGAACCAAATAGCTCCAGGGATATTAAAATCACCCAAGACTACTAAATGATCTCTATCAGGAAGCATATTGGAAACCATTCGAATGGCGGAAAGGTGGTTCCAAAAAATAGGCAGTTCCGACAATGGAGGAATGTAAGAACATGTAATAACAAGTAAGAAAGCTACAGTCGAGTGAGCTCGACTGTGAGATACCCGCTACCCATAGTAAATAGTTAATGCATATAATATAATCACATGCATACAATAATACATACACATGTATCTATATGTGTAAAAACTCGTTATTATTGCATTAAAGCGGCTAATAATTATTACCAATTATTAAAATTGCTTCTCGAATATCTTATAAGATTATTTTCCGATCCCAATCAAGAACTGGTAAGAATATTTAGTTGGTCTAATTGGTCAACCAAATGAGGCATGCTGCCAGCAGCCGTTTGTGGCCATACAAAATTATTTCTTTAATAACTTCGACAATTTTTATCTGATCGCAAAATTTTTAGAGATCACACAGAATATAGTTTTAAATATAAATTCGCGACTCTAGCTTTAAAATTATACGCTTAATACGCTTTTTTATGATTTGCGGGGGCGGAAGTGGATGAAATTAGAGCTCAATCTTTTATAGTCTCTGAGATCCAGTGCTTCATACGGACAGACACACAGACAGACAGGCGGACAAACGGACACACGGACATGGCTAGATCGTCTCGGCTGTTGACGCTGGGATCAAGAATATATATACTTTATAGGGTCGGAAATGCCTCCTTCTACCTGTTAAATACATTTCCTGCCGGCACAAAGCTAAAATGATGACCACTTGTTTTTAAATTTTATTTCATCGCGCTATTACATTTTTTTCTCTAACAATGAAAGATAAAATGTAATAAGTCAACATAATTAAAAAATTCAAAGTTCCGGATAAACTAATTTTGCTAAATCTAAGTTATGCTAAGTTATGTTGTTGCGATTGAGACGTGGGATTATTTGCCAAAATTATTTTTGCAAAAAATTAGACAAATCTTTAAAATCTGCCTATTAGAAGAAACAAGAAAGATATATATCAATTTTAAATGTCGCTAAGCCCGATGATCAGATGGTAACCGCATGATGCATAGAAAATGGCGCAATGACGTATCAATATTGCAACAAAGAAGCCTTAATGTCTTTCACAAAAGACAAACAAAAAAGGTTTTCTTTTGCAGGTGGAAATTTACTTATGGCTGAAGAGCGATAAGTTCCGTGATAGAACGCGTCCTGGAGGGGGGTGGCTTCAGCTGAAAGTTCACTCTGAAGAATAACAAGGAAACCTTTGCGGGGTGTTACACGACGAGCGTAGATCTTTATTTAGGTGTAGCTAAATTAGAACTAAAGTACATGAGACCTAAACCTAGCTTGGAGAGCGGATTAGAAGCTCTATGTCTTGGAAGCCAGGAGGAAGAGGGAGAGAGAGAGTGTACGGAGTGTACTGTGAGGGTGTAGGTGGCTCTCGAAAATAAGCGCCCTTTTGGCGCAAACATTAAAGGTGCGAGGATACGCATAAAGTATATATACTTTATAGGGTCGGAAATGCTTCGTTCTACCTGTTACATACATTTCCTGCCGGCACAAAGTTATAATACCCTTCTACCCTATGGGTAGCGGGTATAAAAACAAAGCGAAAGATTCACACAGAGGAATTCAACTACGTTTCTTTCCTCGAAAGTTAATAATTCTGACGTGAGAGTGGAAATGACTGCTATGAGGACCCCACCCCAGCGCCTGATAGGCCGATCTAGCCGATAAATCGTGAACGCAGCTGGGAAAACTAAGAGCTCGGAGCTAAGAATCTCCGGCTTTAGCCAGGTTTCTGTGAACACAATAACATGAGAGGTAAATGCAAGACTATCAAAATATAGTTTATGCAGCTTGCTACGCAAGCCTCTTGCTTTCTGATAGGAGATTAACAGAGAAGTATTTAGTTTTTTTGGGCAGAGTTGGAGGATGTAGAGGGCACAGTGGTCAGGTCGGGCTTGGGAAGAGTTATACCCACAGGCCGTTTCTTTTTCTTAGCTTCATATTCTTTGACGACAAAATACTCAGGCCAAAATTTGGTTGAGCATATCGTGCCAAAGAATTCATTTGGGACATTTATTTTGAAAGATGAAATATCCCTAGCATAAGAAAATTTGAATTTAATTTTAAATTTTCAGCTCTGACTTTGCCTCGTATAAAGGCAATGACATCTTCCGATGTTCGACCAGGGGAGAGCCGCGAAACAAATATCTGTTTCGTAGGTGGGATCGCAATGAGGGCTTGTGGCAAGACAGACTGGATATATTGAGATATATTTATGGGGCTATGGGGGGTCCGAGTTTGAGGTCCCTAGGGGACGAAAAAGAAGTTAACGGGGGAACGATCAGTCCCCATGCACCTTCGGATATCGACTCTTTTCCTTGATCTCAGAATTCTGGGATTTAATTCAGTGATCGAGGGCTGTGCCGTGGGTTGCTGCTGTTGAGAGCTCGCCGCGGGTTGTAGGGATCCATCACTATGCTGCACTTCAGTTGCAGTTTTTTTGCGCCTAGGAGACTCATTTAATAGCGTAAGGCTATTAAATTGCTTATAAAGCGCTAAGAAGATGTTATGAGTTTTGTTGAAACTCGATAATAGCTCCTTAAAACTGCCCTTGGTTTGCCGCATGAAAGACATAATTTCCCTTTCAACGTCACGACAGGCATCGCAACAGTAGCGCAAGCCAATCTTTTTCCCACGTCATCGACAGTCCGGCCGGCAACCCCAATGCACTTTGCATGCAAAATGTTGTCGCACAACCAGCAGCCGATGGTGAGATAGCTGGACAAAATTACCTTTTTACAGGTTTTGGAAAAGCAGACGATATCAGAAGACATTATTTCAACTTACCACTGTACTTGTAAACTTAAGAGAGCGGGGGTGATAGATAATGAAAAAACAGAGCAGCTGCACAGAGAGAGTTGATGAGCAAGAGAGGGGGAGAGCGTGAGATTAAGCGAGCTTAGAGAACGTTTAGCTATCGCAACGGAGCAACAGCGGCTAAACGAAGAAGGCAAAAAGAGGAATACAAAAGAACAAGAAAAACAAACCCTGGCAGCACAAGTTAAATAATGTAAAGAAAAGGGATTAGATCATAAAATATTAAAGTTGCATGCACACGCGAAGTGAACGGGAACTATACAGATCACAATGTAGAAGTTTAAGTAAACCCCGATGGTTTTTACGCAAATTAATTACACAAAACGAGAGCGCAAGAAAAAAACACGACCGTTCACTTGGAAGAGAGAAAGCAGGATAATAAAGCAGCAGAATAAGCTTCTACATTCTAAGCGAGTTGTGAACGAGGACGAGATCGAACCAGAGAAGAAAACTAGAGATATAGTATCCGTTGAGTCAACTATTTTCTTCCTTGACAAAATGACAAAAAGGGCACTTGACGAGGCAGTGAAGGCGCACTTTTCGTTGGAGGCTATTGGTGTGAGCGTTCCTGCAAAACCTCTGCGATCGAAGGAGGATGAACAGTCGCTGCAGATTATGAACGAAACTACACAGTATATCTTTAATGATAGTCATTGGGAGACTGAACTATTGTGGAAAAAGTTCATTGTGTTCTGTTAGGTAGTGTTATTGGAGGGGTTTTAAAGCTCTTCCGAATTTTTCGTCCCAGCCCCGGCGCGATAAGGAACTTCGTTCCAAAATGGATTTTAAAGTTGAAGGTACTATTTTTAAGAGTCAATATTAATAAAAGCTAACTTGTGTTGTCGTTATTTTGAAATGAATTCTTTTCTTTATTATATTGTATACATTATCTTGTGTATTCGTCCTTTTTTGTTTACGTAAAGTTTTAACTGTGATCCCCAAGATGCCCCGATTTATTTTTTATTCAGTGTATTTGTTAATATCTTAAGGTATAAAAAAGGTAAATCTAGCTGCAGATATTTGCATGTGTGCATAGTCCATATACCATATACTAGCATCGTCTCTTTTTTTTCTTCAACGTCAAAGCAGCTGTTTTGCACTGTAGTTGTGCTATGTGCTACGATTTTCTGTAACAGGTAACAGAAGGAGGCGTGGCAGACCGTGGCCGAATATTATCTAAATATTGGTCAGGACAACTAAAGGAGTCGATATAGCCATGTCCGTCTGTCCGGCCATTCGTCTGTCTGCCTGTCTGTCAGTCTGTATGAACGCCGAGATCTCAGAGACTATAAGAGCTAGAGACACCAAACTTGGGATTTAGACTTCTTATATCTGCTCGCAGATTAAGTTTGTTTTAAATTTTTGCTGCACCCCTTTTTGGAGGAGCTATTTGACAAAAACGTATAACTCCTAAATTTATAAAGTTATGTAAACCATATTGAAAAGCTTAATGTATTTTATCAAAATACACAGATTGTCCAAATTTCATTGCGATCGTGCCATAAATAGCGGAAATATAGGCTCTTTACTTATACACATTACGTGTACAAGGGGCAGCCCAGGCAGAGGGCTCAAAATAAATCAAAACGTTCATTAATTATTTTACTTATGTTCACATTACTATGAAAATAAGATTACTCATTTTGAATTGGTTGGTGGTGCAGCTGGCTAAGCTAAAGTCTTTTTGAAATGTTAGTTGTCACGGGTTTAAATCCCGTCGGCGACGAGTGAAAACTTTTTTATTTATATCAAATAATTTTTGTTTGTATTTTTTCCAGTAAATCAAAATAATTGCAGTATTTAATACTAAGAAATAAAAAAAAATGCAAGCAAAGAACTATATTTAATTTTTTGAAATTACAAAAATTTCTTATGCCTGCGGTTGATTCGAACTAGAGGTCTGCACGAGTGCACTCAAAAGTTTCGGTTATTTGAGTACAACGAGCAAGACTCACAATTTGGCGTGCCAAAACGGTTTCAACAAAGTGAGTTGCGCACTGGTTAGCGTTGTATTCGTTGTATGCGGAATGAGTGGAATTCAAACCAAAGCGGAATGGATAGAATGAGTAAAAGCAGAGTGAATGTTTCGAGTACTCGGATAAAATTGTGGCATTCTTGTCGTTGATTGTTTGCAGAGCAGAAGCAGCAGAGCGGCAAATAGGGTGAATTTCCCCTTTATTATATAAAACTAGCTGCACAATTTTTTGTATTCCTGCAAGCAGCTCGGCATCTGAAAGAACATTTTCTGATGCTAGAAATTTAATAACAGAAAAACGATGCATTATTGCTAATAATACAGATACTATTAACAAAATTATGTTTCTGCATTCTGTAATTGAAAAATAAAATAAATAAATGAATTACATATGTACATATGTATATATAATAATTTATCCATGTCTTTCTATTTTTCTTTGTCTTGTATTGAAAAGCAAAACAAAAACAAAAAACAAACAGGCAATACATTTGACGTCGCCAATGTGGCGCCAACTAACCGAGAACTCTGTCGCGAAACTCATCTGTGCATTGCTTCGCCGTTCGGATATGATTAATTTTCTACTCATGCCTTTACCACATTAACCAAATTCGTTTTACTCAATGTCTCACTCAGTCAGTCAGAACTTTGAGTGAGAGTGCCATATGCTGCTTTGACTGTATATATAAAACTGAAGACAAAAAATGTTCGCAATCGCATAACAAAAGAACGGCTGGTCCGATTTGGCCGATTTTCAGTTGTTTGTAATTGCCAGAAGAAGGTTATTACATAAGAAAATAAGGAAAGATAAAAAATAAGGAAAACCTTCTGGAAAAGTCGCTAGCGGCTCAACAGATGTACACACTGTTGTATTATTTTTTTTGACAAAACCAAACAATAGTAGGCGATGTGGTGGTATTTAGACTGTAGTAATAATATAGTGTACACATATGTTTAATATTAGTCGAATTTTAAAGTAGAGCACTGCAAGACAGTAAATTTCATAACATAAAATTGAGCATCAAACTTGGAGTAACGGTTATATGGGCAAATCGCAGGAATTGTCCACCTCGGCCAAAAGTGAAAAACTTCTCTAAAATGATTTTTATCAACATAGTTACATTAAAATATGGTCCAATTGATCAAATTTGATAGCCTTTATCATATTCTTTTTTTTTTTTTTTTTTTTTTATTATGTTTGCCGGAATCGTTCAGTGCCATCTGAACATAACCGGACGTTGGGGATGGGGAGGTGGGTATGGCCAAAAAAAAGGACATGTTTTGTTTTGCTTATTTCTTCTAAACAGACGACTAATTCTTTGACTTTTATTTATAGGATGCAAATATTCAAAATAAAATGCATATATGATCTTCTAATGTATTTAAATAATAAAAAACAGCGTCCAAAGTCCGATGCAAAAAATGTAGAGTGCGACACGTAGCGTGCGACACAATGGGTCTACGGCTTTTGCTAAAAATCCGTAAACATTATTGAGACCAAACGATCGGTTTTTGTCTTCTAATATTCTTAACTTTCTTTAGGATATTAACTTTCATAAGGTTTAATTCGCTTAAAATTGCGTTGGAAATGAAAATTTTGTAACTAACTTCCGCTTCGTGTAGCGTGCGACACGTCACAATTTTATTAATTATTTTCAAAACAGTGACTCCAGTAAAATTGAACCTTATACCTAACGAAAGTACTCTCAATTCACTATAAACACATAACAAAAGTTTTCGGTAAATCTTAAAAAAACCACCCAAAAGATTGATTTTCATTATCTAAAATCGAGCGAATGTACCGTGCGACACGTGGGATTTGCCCATATGTACTATTTTCATGATCTATATAATATTTGTGTCGTCGAGCGGTCAATTCTACAGCCGCGCGATATAGAAGGGCACAAAGATCGGGCGAACAAATCGAAGAAGACAAATGCGCGTGTAAGCATGGCACAGTTACGTCAACAGTACGATATTGCACAAATTACAGCTATTGTTAGTCGCAATGTTTCACTACTTAATGACGAACAAAAAATTATTAACGACCGCATTATGCTCACAGTTGCGGCTGGACTAGGAGGACTTTTTTTTTGGATGCACGAGGTGGAACTGGCAAAACATTCCTTATTTCGCCAATTCTTGCCGCCATATGATCAAAAAATGGCATTGCGTTGGCTGTTGCATCTTCTGGCATTGCAGAAACTTTATTAGATGGAGGCAAAACAGCCCATTCAGCACTTAAGCTGCCATTGAACATTCAAAACAATATAGATGCAGTGTGCAACATAAAAAAAAAAAAAACAATCGTCTATGGGCATAGTGCAAAAACAATGTAAAATAATTATTTGGGATGAATGTACTATGGCACATAAACATTCGCTTGATGAATTGGATAGGATATTGAGGGATATAAAGAACAATGATAAACTATTTGGAGGCTTTGTCACTGCTTTCAGGTGATTTCAGACTTGTTTCCACTAATCTGTGCTCTTTTTTTCTCTGCCATTTTTAAATATATATATTAATATATAAAAACTCAAACCTGTCCAATCGGCAGCAGCAGCAGCACGTAAAATGGCCACTTATGTCACTAAAGCACCGGCTTATTTTTATACCATGTACCAAAGGTACAAATGTATTATAGTTTTGTGCGAGTGCGATTTTCTGTAACAGGCAGAAGGAGGCGTGGCAGACCCCCAAAAGTTACCTAAATATTGGTCAGGACCACTAAAGGAGTCGATATAGCCATGTCCGTCTGTCCGTTTGTCCGTCCGTCTGTCTGTCCGTCTGTCTGTATGAACGCCTAGATCTCAGAGACTATAAGAGCTAGAGACACCAAACTTGGGATTTAGACTTCTTATATCTGCACGGAGATCTAGTTTGTTTTCAATTTTTGCTAGTCTCCTTTTTGGTGGAGCTATTTGAAAAAAACCATATATCTCCCAAATTAATAAAGTTAAGTCAAACCATATTCAGAACGATTATGTATTTTATCAAAATGCACAGATTCAGATCATTGCGATCGTGCCATAAATAGCGGAGATATAGGCTTTTTACTTTATACATATTATGTACTATATACAAGAGGCAGGCCAGGCAGAAGGCTCCAAATAAATCAAAACGTTCATTAAACATTTTAGTTATGTTCACATTATTATGAAAATAAGATTACTTATTTTAAATTAGTTAGTGGTGCAGCTGGCTAAGCTGAAGTATTTTCGAAGTGTTGCCTCGGGTTCGAATCCCGTCGGCGACGATTGAAAGCTTTTTATTTTTAGCAAATATTTTTTTGTTGTTAATTTTTTCCTGTAGATCAAAATAATTACAGTATTTAATACTAAGCAATAAAAAAATGCAAGCAAAGAACGATACTTAATTTTTTGAAGGTAAAACAAGTAAGCAAGCTGCAGTCAAGTGAGTTTGACTGTGAGATACCCCAAAAGAAAGAAACGTCAATGGCGTGTCTTTGAACGGTACACTTTTAAAAGAACCGGATTTGTTGGTATCGTTGATGGGAGGGCTGCTGCGATTCCGGCCTGTGGCTGTAACGGTTGAAATACGAGATAGTTTCACCAGATTAATATTCGCGACTCCGATCAATCTACACAGAAGTTCTTATGGCAAAATGGACAAATTAATCGTCCGCCGGATACATATGTAATGCAAGTGATGACTTCTTGCTCGCCATCAGATGCCAACTTCGTATTGAGGCGTAATGCGGAGCGATTCGGCGAGAAAAATCCAAGCTCGATAAAGGCGACTTTCCGAAACACGTTTGTTGACGAATGGCTGGAGTCAGTTGATATGGAATCGTCTTGGACTTCCATTCCGAAAAAGATGGTCAAGTGAGGAGCGCAGTAGTACGAACTACCGAAGGATTCGTAACCCGTCCTGCGGTTAAGTTGGTTAAATTGGACATCATCAGGAATGGTATTACTCAGCGTGGCCACGCAGATGAATTACAAGGTGGGAAATGTTGCGAGGCTGGCGAAAGTGGCGCTGCCCTGCGCTACATGCCCAAATAGTTTTTAGTTAAAAATACCGTTTTGTTTGAATTTGTTTTGAAGTTAGGCAACACTGACATTATATTAAAACACTGTGTTGCGCGAATGAAACAGCCATATATGTAAGCGTCTTTGTGAAATTGAAGGCAAACCACAAGTGTAAGCAGAAGAAAATGTAAAAATATCTTTATTTATAATAATGATAAATAAAGATTTCAGCCCATCTGTACACTACAACCAGAGGCCAGTTGTACGTGGTTAACTCGGAACCCGGGAGCGTCTCTACAATAGCTATAATTTTTTTTTTTTAATTTTCCGATCGTTTGTATGGCAGCTATATGATATTGTCGTCCGATCCGGTCCGTTCCGACATATGTACGAGTGAGAGTATATAAAAGACTAACTGCTAAGATTCATTTAGATAGCTTTAAAACTGAGGGACTAGTTTGCGTATAATCGGACAGACGGACATGGCTAGATCGACTCGGCTGTTGATCCTGATCATGAATATATATACTTAATAGGGTCTGAAATGTCTCCTTCACCTCGTTGAAAACTTCTGACTGAAATTATAATACACTGCAAGGGTTTAAAAAAAGCGCATAGTGAATACCTGTAGTTGAACTGTATTTGTGCAAAATTTCAATCGGGCCTGTAGAATTTGCTTTATCGTGTACACCGATCTGGAGAGCGTTAAAAGTTTTTAAGCACATGCAGTGCACACAAAGCGACCTCCATTCAATTGACTATAACTTTTTTCATTTTTATGTGATCGATGTGAAACTTTTACACAACATTCTTAACATATTGTGTTGCAATTGTAATAAAAATAAAAATAAAGCTTAGTTTCGAGCGGCAGTGTGAGAGCATGTGTGACCGTCCGACTTTGCCTCTTCCCCGCACCCCGCAACAACTTCTACTACTCTACTGCAACTGACCGTATGCAATTGGGCAATTGGAGTACGGTGACAACTTCCGCCATGCCAAATATCGAGCACTGACCGCTTGCCATCGGAGCATGGTGGGAAGTGCAAGGCTAGCAAAACGGTCTCAGGGCGATGGCACCGCTGCCGGCGTTGACACAGTTACGATCGACTGCGAGGGTTTAAAGGTGGCGACTGGATCGAGGTGGCGGCAGAGCGAATGCGACTGGTAGAACAACCGGATCGATTATTATAAATTAAACTTTAAGTGTTATACCCATGGCTAGGTAGAAGGAATGTCCTGTAGAAGGACTCCACAGTCCATCGGAAGGACTTAACTTATATTATATTATATAATATATTAATATATATACATACTAGCGGACCCGGCGAACCTTGTCTCGCACCCTAATTGATGTTTTTTGTCTTGGTTAAATTTTTTTGTAGCGGACCTTGCGAACTTTGTCTCGGCCCAATTTCACGACTTCATATAACCCCATAGTAATAATAGAACACTGGTTATTCAAATTTGTTGTTAAATTTTTTTTTGACTCGAAATCAGTGGAGAGCGATCTGATAAACAATATTTTTTGTTTTGTTATCTGGTGCAAAAATATATAATGATGACGGCTTTCCCACACGTGAACAGGCTACGTATAACTGTCCATGCGAAAAACATTGATATTCCAGATTTATCCCGCAAACTTCCAACGATTGGCCTTGCGATTTATTAATTGTCATCGCAAATGCCAATCGAACTGGGAACTGAATCCTCTTGAATTGGAATGGAAGATCTGTTGGAATAATCGGAATTCGTGGTATAAGAACTTCCTCTCCTTTAAACTTGCCCTTGATTATAGTCGCTTGAATCACGTTGTTCATTAGTTTCTTAACGGACAACCGCGTACCGTTGCATAATCTCGGATGATTTAGATTCCGCAGCATTATAATAACTGATCCCACCTTCAGTTGCACACTATGCGGTGGAGTTCCTGGCACATCCAGTGAGTTCAAAAATTCTATCGGATAGTTGGTCGCTTCATCCTCGTTGGTCACGCTGTCAACGGATCTGTATGAATGAAGTTCTCCAGCGATTTGACTTTGAATAAAGAAATTCAAACTATCTACGTCCTTATTCTTCGGTGCTAGTATTGCCCGCTCACTAATCCAGTCGATATTTTTATAATTTTCTGCAATGTTTGGAAACACTTTTGTGATGAGTTCCTCTTTCGATGATGTAAACTCGCAAAAATTTGTTGGGAACGATATTAGTCCAGTCGAAACATCAACAGGAATTTCACCATTTCCGAGCGCCAGCAGTTGTCTCGAGAATTCAGCAGCGGATGGATCATTCTGCAATGCGACTCTCATGTTCCTGGTCAATTTAAACTTGTTTACATATCGCCACAAAGAGGACGATTTTAGGCATGCATTAACTTCATCGGCAGCCGTAGATTTCGGGATAACGGGAAGCGTTTGGCGAAAATCTCCGGACAGCAATATCAAAGCCCCACCAAATAGTCTCGAATCACCTCTTAAATCCTTCATCGTTCGGTCAACGGCCTCTAAAGCTCGTTTATGCGCCATCGTGCATTCATCCCAAATGATGATTTTGCATTCTCGCATCAATTTTGCTGTCGCTGAATTCTTGCTCATCGTGCACGTTGGCTGGTCAACCGTCAGAAGAATCATGGGTATCTTCAAAGCGGAATGTGCAGTTCGACCGCCTTCCAACAATGTAGCAGAAATGCCAGATGATGCAACAGCCAACGCAATTTGAGATCTTGACCGAATCTTTGCCAGAATCAACGAAATGACGAATGTCTTGCCTGTCCCACCAGGAGCATCGATAAAGTATAAGCCTCCCGTTTCATCGTCAACAACCTTCATTATAGAATCGTACACTTTCTTCTGCTCGGCATTCAAAAGCGGCACATTTGTTCGAACTCTTTCGGCCAGGTTATCCTGATTGTAGTGTTGCTCCCGTAGAAATTCCCGATTGAATGTATCGTGCACTGAACGATTTGGCGCTGGCATTCCCAATGTCGATAGTAGACTGCCGCACATGAGCATGCATATGTCTTCGATCCGTACTAATGCTTCGTTGTACATATCTTCGTTAATGCCAATATTGAAATTAGAACTTGTCCTTCGTACTCTGTTCAAAATATCGTCCACCATTTGGTCCTTGTATTTTTCCCACAATGCGGTCGGGTTCGACGGATGACACGTAGCTATGATTATTGCGAATAATGTATGGATTTGATTCATTGACGCAGATACAGTGGCATCGGCGAGCGTTGAGTCCCAATGAGTATCGTTTTCAAGCAAGTTCAAACGTTGGCAAGCCTCCCGAAAAGTGGCGCACAGCACACCATCCACAGTACGCAGCGAGTCGAAGGATGTAGGACCTCTAATGTTCACCAAAAGCAAGCGAAGATAGAAGCATTCATCTTGACTTGGATGAACTGTGTATATTCGTCCGAGCGCATCAGTCGAATAGACATCAGCGAAGCCAGCAACAGTATCACCTCTTTTCCGGCGTTGAAACTTCTTCGATGCAGCGTTCCATGTATAATAGCGTGGCATCTCAGAATATAGTAAAGTCCTTGCGAACGGATCGCTTTCGCATGTCGAAGAGAAATTTGTCAACGTTGTCGCTGGTGGCCGTTCTGCTCTTTGCGCTGCGTTCGCGTCCGTAAAGTAGACACGCTGGCCGTTCTCTAAGTGAATAGATAAGTGCACGACAGTCGGGTGACGTTCATGAATCGGAAATGAAAATATCCTCCAAATGGCCTCGTTACAACTAACGTAGCGTCCAAGTTGAAATTTCGTCACCTCGTCGTTTGCATTCGGATCAGCAATGCCAAACACCGCCATGTCGCTCCCTTTGTTCACATATTTGCAAACGTATTTGATGGATTTGATAGAGTTGCAGTACTCAACATTGCAATGCGTTGAGAATGTTTTCGACAAAAGCGGGCAATATGGAACGATCCAGCGGTTATCCACGATTACTGTTACGTTTGTTTCGTTACGTTTCACCATTAATTCAATCCATTTGCCGTTATCATCTGGAGAACGACGCCTATACAATGGATATCCATCGTTTCCACTGATGGTTTCAGCCGTCAACGGACGGGGAAATCGTTTTGTGCATTTTCCGTTTTCTATGCATATTGATTCTGGGTTGTGGACTCCGCAAGGGCCATGGATCATGGTCGTTGTCACAATGGAATACAGCTCGGGATCAGTTTGTATATCTGGTATTTCGGCTGAAATAATCGAATCAATATGATCTGGTCGGATCTTGTCGAACATCCAGAGCAGAATGTGCGCATGTGGTAAGCCACGCTTCTGCCACTCAACCGAGTACATCCAACAACGAACTGCGCCAAAAACCTTCTGCTTTACAATATAATCCATAAGCACTGTGATCTTTTGCTTGAATACTCGTGCAGTGATGTCAGGTCGATCGCTTGATGTTTGTCCTGGAAGCAATAGATTGATAATTTCGGGCCATTTTGGATTGCACGTGAACGTTATGAATAAATCCGGGCGCCCGTAATTTCGGACATACGTCATCGCATCTTGTGCATACTCATGCATATGGCGCGGGCTTCCAACATAAGTAGCTGGGAGAATGGTCAAACAACCGATGTTGGCCGCGTGTCCTTCAGTAGCTATTGCGTCACGCAAGTGGATGTACTCGTCTGAGCGCAACTTCGACTGATTAAAACGAATAAAATTTAGACGTTCCGTTTCTACTTTGACGTACATGTCGACTGTTGAAACAAACGGCGGTATCTTAACAGATGATTGTCAACATCTTGTCGAATCATCAATCGATACGCATAAAAATTCATAGAGCTAACCTTCTTATTCGTTTCTTCTCCTAAAATTTTAATTCAAACTTAGTTGTAGAATCAAAAAGAAGTGATGTAAGAAATGTATACAAACCTGTCATTGGATTGACCATCTTTATGTTGAAGTGATACCCATCTTCTCCACGACAGAACATTAACGGGTATTGAAGAGCATCATATGACCGATGAGTCTCATAAACTCTCTGCAATTGGCCATCATCCCGACGCTTAAGAACAATATCGCGTGATTCCACATTCTCACCAACAATCACCACTGCGACTTCATTGATAGTGGGAGCATTAAATTGTCTTGCATGGCTACCAGTGGGTCTTTTGTCAGCGCTGATAATGATTTTATGTTCGTCATTATGCATTATATCCAATGCGGTTTTGAACAACCTGACCAATTCATTATGCTCATGGAGATTTTGCAATTGTTCTATAATTTCACGTTTAGTTGCAGTGTAAATTGCACAGCGGTGATTTAGTTCAACTACCGAATCACCAATGAAATAGATCTGAAGGAATTTATGATCTTTGTTTTGTGGTGGTAACAAAGCGCCCGCTCGGTGGTGAATTTGCCCATGAATCTGAATATTGGGATGCAATTTAAAAAAAATTGGAGTTGTTCATTTTGATAATAGAGAGACGCCATTACCTTATAACTTGGATTGTAGCCTGGTTGATGAACAACCTCGGCTCCAAATGACGTCATTTGAAAGCATCCGTTATATTTTTGTGCAAGCTTTAGGAAACTGTTTGATTGGGCTGAATTTCCATAAAGTAGCGAATACAATGGCTCTGGTGGATGAGCCAAAACGGGCAATTTAATTTTACCACCTGCACAGCATAAGCCGGGGGTTTCCAATCGAAATTTCAGTGCATTACAATGCTGACATACCACAGACAATGAACCAATAACAACGCAGCTATGATCCTTGTAGGGTGTTTCAGAATTGTATGCGAATGCAGCGCGATTCAAGTTTTCATTTGCGGTTCGACTTCTTCTATTATTTTGTCGGGCTTGAGGTGGGTTTTGTGCAGCGCGATGCTGTGCCATTCGAGCACGTGCCGATGCATTCAAAACTCCACTTTCCTCTTGCGTCCGACTATTACGGAAATTCCGACTACTTATTGCATTGCGCGAACGCCGTCCAAGTCTTGATCGTCTAACAGCAGGCATTATTTGGCTGACTGTAGGTATAGAACATATAAATAATACGTATAACCATCACTCCGAAGTGACAAAATTACTTATCTGATGCGCAATTTTATTTCATGAAATTTTCTGTCTTGCAATGCTCAACTTTAAAATTCGACTTAAATTAAACATATATGTACACTATATTATGAATAACACCACATCGCCTTCTATTGTTCAATAACAGTTTTACATCAACTGTGTATAACTCTTGAGCCTCTAGCGACTTTTCCAGAAGGTTTTACCAAAATTTTCTTATGTATTTGCCTTATTCTGGCAATTACAAACAACTGGAAAAAATTTGATCCAAATCGGTCCAGCCGTTCTCTTGTGATGATAATGCGAACATTTTTGCCACCATTTTTATATATATAGATATTAATAATATTAATATATATATATATTAATAATTTTAATATATAATATATATTACATCCAGAAACACATTCACATACATTTGTCTATATCCATGTCCGGCACTAAACTGCAATTCCGAATACATATATACACACAAATTAAATAGGAACAAGTTCCAACCGACAAAATATTAAAAAAATATATTCATAAGGGAATGGAATAAAAAAATTAATAGATAGTGATATTAAAGTTACAACTTTATATGTTGCATACCTGAATCAAAATTCGGAGACTCAGTATCGTCTAATATTTCAATTATTTGTTCCATATTTCGAATAAATTGTTGATATGTTTGTGATCGAGTTACTTCATCCTTCAGAAACGGTTGATTTAATATAGGCAATATTCTTTCGACGCGACGAACTTTGGGTTTAGAGACTGTATTAAAAATAAAATACATATTTATTTTAAATAACAAATGTTAGATTTAAATATACATACAAATTTGTTCCGGTGGGATATCACCAATAGATATCGCCTGTTTTCGTTTACCAGAAATATTCTTTTCTTCCGCTTTTATACTCGAAAACGAATCAATAGGAGATATAGCACTGGTCCCACCGCTCGAAGTTACCAAGTCCGGAGATTTAGGCAGCATATTCAAGGTTTCAAGTTGTTGGTGAGTTGATTCTTGTAGTAACCCCATACTTCTAGCCAATTCTGGTGACTTTTGTACAAACTTCTTAATACTGTATTGCATAAGACAAGTATCCTCAATTCTAAGGCGATTTATACATACCCGCACCTGAGACTTGCCACTTGATGACGTAGACGTCGATGTAGTGGTTGAAGCCACATTCTGTTGAAGGTCAGAGCTATATGGAAATCTGTTTTTATTTAGAATTGAGTTCGGACTAAGTTGCGTTTCTTGCTGATTTGTCTCTAGTACTTCAAAAGCTTGTGTTGGTTTACTTTTTGGCTGTTGTTGTTGTTGTAATATAGATTTTTCGATTTGACTTCTTGCAATTGCCTTATGTGGCTGATCATTTGTAAACGACACATTTTGAACATTTACTGACTCCAAATTTAAATTCGGAGACTGTGAAACCAAGTCTCCTGTTTGGATAATATCACAATTTCGAAAATAATCTTCATGAGATTGAAATGATTGAATTTGATTTTTTGTTTCAGTAGTATAACAATTTTTTTTTTCTTCAAGATTTTTCGGCAATGTGTTGTTTATAGTTTTCTTTTTAACTTGACTGTTTTCAATTGACTTTTCTCTGACCTCTATTTCTGGACATTCCGGTAAAATCACCGTGGAGGTCATACTGAAATTGATGTAATATCTTAAAATTTATATAAAATGATTTAGCTGTAATTCTTACTGATCAATATATATCTGCGACGAAGGCATGTGCGAGTGGACTTTTAAGATTGGTGTAGATATTTTGGAACTGCATTCTATCGGTGTTGCGTAAGAATCCAATTTATGTTCGCTTCTTTCGTTTTGGTAATAACGCTTTTTCACGAGATGATGATCACCAGACACTGTATATAAATACGAGAAATTAAACTAGTAATACAGTATCAAATGTGCTCTCGTATAGCTTTTGTAGGTTTACTTTAAACAAAATTTAAAAGTACCGTTTTAAAAAATAACAATATTACCACATTTGATTCTTGGTTAAAAAAAGTGGTTTTCATACTCGATTTTCTTTTTATATTTATGTAATACTTTATTATTCCCGTAAAGACTTAAATAATCCCTTTGTCCGACAAACTACTAAATAAATATTATTTTTTTAATTTAAAACCAGAAAAGAAGCTCACTTCGGTTCGCCGAAGCTTATAAACCCTTGCAGATTGCAATTGAACTATAGAATTTAAAACGAAATTGTGAAATAATAAAATATTTTTTTAAAAAACGTTTAACAGAAAATGTATTGTTTTTTTATATTATTTTCCTGATTGTTCCTATAAAAGCTATAGGATATAGTCGTCCGAGGTTTGTACTTTTTTTTTGAAATTTTTTTTTTTATTTTTTATTACAATTGCACAAGATGTACAGAATATTGTGTAAAAGTTAATTAAAAAATTAAAATTAACAAAGTTATAGTCAATTTAATGGAGGTCGCTTAGTGTGCACTGCATGTGCTCACAAAACTTTGAAGCGCTCTCCTGAAAAGTAGCATTTTCCAAATCGGTGAACACGATTACAGAAAATCTACTGATCCGATCTATTTGAAATTTTGCACAAATATAGTTTAACTAATTCTACAGGTAACCACGAGGCCCTTTTTTTAATTTTTTTTTATTGTCTTTTTTTTTAACAATTTATCTTTTTTTTTAGTAAAAAATCTGACTTTTTGCTTCAAAATGGCATAAAAAATCAGAAAAAATTAAAAAAAAAAAACGCTTCGGTGTTACCTCGGGACATTTATCCCTTAAGTAATGCAATTTAGATTTTTTTAATCGGGTGATCCTGTAGGCTGTAAGGATGTTCACCGCAAACCACCTTTTTCGATGGCGGCTTAGGAAATTCTTAATAGCTGTTGGGGGGCGATGTTGCCGCAAAAAGATTCCAGGGGTTGAACAGATGAACCGAAATCCCACGTAGCAAACGAAAAAAACCAAAGGGGCTCGAAAGAAGAAGTCGGGGGCGTCGTGGATTCAGTCAGCTTTATTCTGCCGCATACATGGAACTAACTGCTAGCTTAACATAAGGGAAAACAGAAGCCGCTACAGCCAGAGCGGACGATCGGCGACGGCTGCTGCATTTAAAACCCGAGAGAGAGAGAGAGTCAGATTGTGCATGGAGGGGCGAGCGCGGATGCGCTCTTCAGCGCGGATGCGCTCTTCAGCGCGGATGCGCTCTTCAACGCGGCTGCGCTCTTAAGTTTAGATGAGCGGCGGCATAACGGCCCCTCACCTAAACATCCCGCCCCCCTTGCAATCACTCGGGTTGCAACAGGTCCCTCGTCGTTACGGTTGGTGACAGGCTCCGGACACGACCCATCCAAACACGGTGCTCTGAGCCACCGGCAGTCCGTCCTGGATCTTCAGGAAGCCCGGTTGCATGATCCGCGGGTACATATCCGCGCCCAAGACAACGGAAATCGTCGCCGGCAGATAGAACCGCTCATCCGCCAATGTCACGCCTCGGAAGTGGGCGCGCACCGCCTCGCTCAGCTCACGAGACGGCGTACGAACGCGCACGTGAGGCTCGATTTTAAACACGACATCTAGCCGTACGCTATCATCGATTTTGGACCCCACGGTGGCCGAACAAACTTGTTCGTCCCCCACGCTGGTAGTGGGCAGACGGAAACTCGCCGCCAGCGATGCGTCGATGCAGCTCGAGGACGTACATGGGTCGATGAGGGCCCCCGTGTCGAAGATCCGGTTCCCGGTGTTAATACGCACTAGCGCAGTCGGCAGCACGTTAACGCTGTTCCGCTGCAGCAGCGACGATAGGGTGGGCGCAGCGGTCGCGTCCTGCGGGGGCCCTTGACGAGAGGCGGAAAATTGCCTAGGCGCGGATGACGCGGGCGGACGAGCGGTGGACGGCAACCGATGAGTGGCGGACGAAGGCCGTGAAGCATCTGAGGCATCTGAAGAGCGCCGGGAAGTCGATGGCCGTGGACCGGCTTGTGAATGCCGGAAAGTGGCGGACGCAGGCCGAGAAGGACCCGAACCGCGCCGGGAGTTGGCAGATGACGGCCGAGCGCCAGCTGAGACACTCCGTGTCCTGTCTCCCGCGCTCCGTGACCGGTGCTCCTCCTGACGCGGCTGGCGCCGAGCCCGCGGCTTCTCCACGAGGTGCAGCAGCGAGTGGTGATCCTGACCGCACGTCCTACAGCAGTCTCCACGCCGACACGATCCGTCGGAGTGCTCGTGAGCCAGGCAGCTGGAGCAATACCGGTTCACGAGGACCGCCCGGAGCCGCTTCTCGGCACTGAGTCGCAGAAAACGCCGACACTTTTTTAACGGATGGATCCCGCTGCAGACTCGGCATCGGTAGGACTGTGTACCTCGAGTACATCTGCTTTCCAGTGACTGGGCGCTGCGTGGACGTGGCGACATCTTGCTGAATATGACTGGCGGAAATATGATGAAGAAACAAAAACGTTATCAGAATTGGTGTGAATTTCGATTTGGAACTACGGGCAGAGCTACGAGACAGCACAATGGACAGGAACATTGGAGCAGAAGAACTGCATAATTATTGTGGGCAGGCGGACGCTTCCATCGGAAGAAGCACGACCTTCGCAACGGGCCGCTTGACGAGCCCTCGCGCGGTGCGGATGTCGATCACGCGGACATGGCCATCGGATCCTGGATACACCGCGTCAACCCTGCCTAATCGCCACTCATTGGACGGAAGGTTGTCCTCCTTGATGACCACCATATCCCCAACGCGGAGATTCCTCGTAGGGGCTCGCCACTTATTCCTCTTATGGAGCTCCTTGAGGTACTCTTCCTTCCATCGCAGCCGAAATTGCTGCTGAAGAGCCTTCAGGTGCTGCCAGCGGTTAATAATGGACGTGGTGTCCCCCTTTAATTCGGGTTCAACCGTGGCGAGAAGTGGACCTCCCACAAGAAAGTGCCCGGGTGTAAGCGCCAACAGATCAGCAGGGTCTTCGGACATTGGCGCGAGCGGCCGCGAATTTAGGCACGCCTCGATCCTCGCCAGAAGAGTAGCCAGCTCCTCAAAGGTGTATTTCCGCGTTGCGGTGGACTTGTAGAACAAGGTCTTGAAGCTCTTGACGCCTGCCTCCCACAGGCCCCCCATGTGGGGGGCTCCCGGAGGAATGAAATGCCAGAGAAGCTGCTGGTGACTATATGCACCAGTCACAGCCCCTTTTAGGCTCTGGAGAAAATCGCGAGATAGTAGGCCCGCTGCCCCCACAAAGGTCTTCCCGTTGTCCGACTGCACTTGACGGGGGCATCCTCTCCGGGACACGAACCGAGCGAAAGCAGCCAGAAATTTCTCGGTCGTGAGGTCCGACGTAGGCTCTAAATGGATGGCCTTAGTGGAGAAGCACACAAACACCAACACATACCCTTTTGTGATGAGGCAGGCTCGCCCCGTATAGTTTTTGATTTCGAAAGGACCGGCATAATCCACCCCGGTGTACGTGAATGGGCGCGAAAAGGACGTCCGTTCCTTAGGTAGCTCTCCCATAAGTTGCGTCTGCAACTTCTTCTTGTGGATGACACATACCTTACAAGAATAGACGACGGACTTGACCAAATTCCTCACCCTTGGAATCCAGAATCTGGCCCGGATCAAACGGATCATCAGCTGATTCCCCCCATGCAGCGTGATGCGATGCGTAAACTGAACAAGGAGTCGAGACAGATGGCAGTCGTACGGAAGGATTATAGGGTGCCGTTCGTCATATTGGAGGAGTTCAGAGGACGTGACCCGGCCACAGGCTCTCATAAGGCCTTGCGAATCCATGAAGGGATTTAGATTTTGAATCGAACTGGATGCTGCTACTGGACGCTTTTCGCTTAAGCAGCCAATCTCAGAAACGAAGTGTCTGCGCTGAGTAACGGAAACTAGAAGACGTTCAGCCGACGTAATCTCATTAGCTGTCAGGTGCTCTTCGCACGGAGATCGAATCTTCCGCGCGCTCTGGATGAAGCGATAAACATAGGCAAGGACTCGTAATGCCCTGTCGAGCGTGGAAAACCGTTCAAGAAGATCTTCGGGGGGCGCCTTCGCGACATGGACCTTGACTGCTCGCTTCTCGAGTTCCGTCACAGGGGCATCATTGCCTTGACTGGGCCAATCGCTGCGAGGCCTTTGCAGCCAGTCAGGACCGTGCCACCACAACTGGTTGTCCGCAAGATCTTGGAGAGCTACGCCCCGGCTAGCGAGATCTGCAGGGTTGTGCTCGGATCGGACATGAGCCCATTTCTGCACGTCGGTGAACTGGGTGATTTTGGTCACTCGGTTGGCCACGAACGTCGTCCACTGACACGCTGGCTTCTGCAGCCAAGCGAGGACAATAGTCGAGTCCGTCCAACAGTGTAGGGCGGACGCGGCCCCTGGCATCTTTGGCAGAACGGCGGTGGCCATCTCCGACAACAACAGGGCACCGCACAGCTCTAGCCGAGGGAGCGACACCGTTTTAACTGGGGCCACTCGAGTCTTTGCAGTCAGCAGGTTCACTATTACCGTAGACCCAACCTCGACACGGACGTAAATTGCTGCGCCGTACGCCTTCTGTGAAGCGTCGCAGAACCCGTGGTGCTCGATCTTTAGGTGTGGTCGGAACGAGACCCATCGAGGAACACGAATCTGATCGAGTACCGAGTAATTCTTCAGGAAGTCAACCCATCGCAGACAGAAATCTTGAGGGAGGGCGTCGTCCCACCCTAGATCCAGAAGCCAAATGTCCTGCATGAACATTTTTGCCCGGACAATGAAAGGAGCAAGCCAACCTGCTGGATCGAACAATTTGGCAATTTGGGAGAGGATTTGGCGCTTCGTGAATGACGAGCCGGAAGTCAATTCTGGCGGAACAAAGAAGAACTCGTCCGTCGTCGCTTTCCACCGCACGCCGAGTGTCTTGGCCGTGCTCTCTGCATCGATATCGAGGAAATCAGCCCGAAGGAGGTGGTCGCTCGGAATGTCGACCAGGATCGCCTTGCTATTCGACGTCCATTTCCTAAGAGGAAACCCTGCCGACTCGAGGGCCTCCTTTAGCTCCCGAATCGCAGCTTGGGCTTCGGCTTTGGAGTCTGCCCCCGCGAGAACGTCATCGACATACATAAATTGCCGGATAATTTGGCTTGCCTGCGGATACTTCAACTCTTCGTCGTCAGCGAGCTGCTGTAGGACACGTATCGCTAGGAATGGGGCACAATTGACACCGAAGGTGACCGTTTTTAATTCGTAGTCGCGGATATCCCCATCGGGATTGCGGAACAAAATACGTTGGAGCGGAGTATGCTTGGGGTCTACCCAAATTTGCCGATACATCTTCTCGATGTCGGCGTTGAAGACAAACCTAAAGTATCGCCACTTTAGGATTTGAATCGTCAGGTCGGATTGTAAGACTGGGCCCGCGTAAAGAATGTCGTTCAGACTGGTCCCGTTTGCGGACGGGCTCGAAGCATTGAAGACTACTCGCACCTTGGTGGTCGTGCTTTCGGGCTTGAAGACGGCATGATGTGGAAGATAGTAGGTAGCGGAACTGCTCACGGGAGAAACCTCGGTCATGTGGCCTAAGTCGATGTATTCCTGGATTACAGAGTCATAGCGGGCCTTAAGGGGCGGATCCCTCTTCAGGCGCTGCTCATTACGCAGGAATTGAGCAAGAGCAAAGGACCGTGAAGCCGATAGCTCGGAACCCTTCTGCTCGGGGTCGCGTAAGGGGAGCGTCACAACGTACTTGCCACACTCATCCCTTCTCGTCGTCTGGACAAAATTGTGCTCGCAAACTGAATCCGATTCCGAAATGATCTGTGTGGGCACATCTTCCACCTCCCAGAATTTGGTGAGGAGCTGATCCAGTGAGTCACCGAGGCTACGGGCAACTCGTGTGGAAAAAACGGACACGCTGCGGGGGTTGGCTGGAGATAATGGGCCTGTCAGCACCCATCCAAAAATGGTCTCCTGACCGAGAAGCGACCCGCAGATGTTAGCCTTGGAATTACCGAGGAGAATGGACGGAAGAATGTCAGCTCCTATTAACACATCGACTTGGGAGCTCTCAAAGAAGTTGGGGTCCGCTAGGGGAATGTTGGGCAGCCCCTTGAGACGATCTCGCGGAATCGGATATGATGGCAGATTTCCTGCCAACTGCGGAAGAACGTAAGCCGCAGTCTCTAACTGTAGCCCGGGTCTAGACGGCGACCGAATGGAGAAATGGCACAATTTAGTAGACTGCGCGGAAATGGTCTGATTGAGGCCGGAAACTTGGGCTTGAATCGTCTTGAAAGGAAGCTTGACAAGGTTGAACAGTCGTTCTGTTATGAAAGTGGCTTCGGACCCTGAGTCTATCAGTGCTCGTGCCTGGAAGCTGCACCCCAAATGGCACACGTTGATAAGGGCCGTGCCCAGTAGGACGGCTCCTGACCCGGAGGCGAAACACACCTGCACATCCGACTGATCCTCTGAGCCGTTTGTGCTTCTGGCAGTCTGTGCGGTTCGAGCCCTTGCTGGCGTAGGCGGACTTGGAGCGGTAGCGAACGGATTGCCGCGGTGCAGGAGGGTGTGGTGTCGGCTGTGGCATGTGAAGCAGGTATGGGCGCTCGTGCAGTCTCGCTGCTGGTGCCCTCGGGCAAAACAGTTTAAGCATAACTGCTTCCTCTTAATGTAATCAGAGCGCCCATTTACGTCCATTTCTAGGAACCGCGGACATAAGCGAATGGGGTGGCTCTCCCTCGAACAGAGATCGCAGCCCTTTTGGCCCGGAACCACTCGAGTCTCGTATGAATTGAGTCTCCGAGCAGGGGCAGTAGGAAGTCCCGACCTTGGCGGAAATTGCCCGGAGCCACTAGGCCTGACGTCGTCGATGGCCTCCAGAGTGCGATGGCGCTCTGTCAGGAAGTTATCTAATTCCTTCCATGTTGGAATTTCGGCCTTGTTATGTACGGATTGCTCCCACATAGAAAGTGTGACTTTGGGGAGCTTTGAGGAGATCATAAACACCAGGAGACAGTCCCAAGCCTCAACATTGATGGAGGACATTTCTAGAGCTGTCAGACAACTCTGAATGGTGGCTTGCAGCTCCTTCAGCGCGACCCCGGACTCTTGAGAAATAGCCTGGATGTTGAAAAGGATCTTCAACTGGCTATTGACCAATAGACGCCGGTTCTCAAAGCGGTCTGTGAGGCTTTGCCATGCTGCGACAAACCCCTCATGGGTAAGCGGAGCCTTCGAAACAATAGCGTGCGCGTCACCACTTGTTTTGGACAGCAAGTGAAACAACTTCTCTACCGGGGTGAGCCGCGAGTTTTGGATGTAAATGGCCGTAAACAAGTCTCTGAAGGTGGGCCACCGAAGATAATCACCCGCAAAGACCTCGGTATCCACTGGCGGTAACCGGCAGCCTGAAGACGCGGGCGTGTGCATATTAACGGAAGCCTGAGTGGATTGGGAGGCAATTTGCTCCTGAAGCTGGGCGATACACCTCGAATAAACGGAGTAGCAGTAGCTGTACTTCGCTTCCAGCACTGTCGAGGTGGCCGTATTGTCGTCGGACACGGCTAGTAGATCGGAGCAGCTCTCATAGCTCTTCTCCACCTTCTCCCACAGGGCCCGAATTTGGTCCCGATGGACTTCACACATATACTGGGTGCATCGTTCCGTTTCTGGGGCGCCCGGAGTATTTATGTTGGCCTCAAATTGGCTAATCCGATCTGTTGTGGCGATGAACTTTTTCAGCGCCACTTCGACCGCACTTTGAGCCATTTTTGCCACGGAGCGAGTCTGCCTTTGTGAGGGACCGGGAATGGTATCGACGGATTCGTCGCTCTTTGACCTTGCAATGGCACTGGTTGCCTTAGGCTTTAAAAGAGGCGTCCGCGGAGATGCGGATTGAGATCTGTCCAAACGGATGGATGGGATCGGACGCGGCTTTTTGTCGTCTCCCGTGGGCATTCTCAGAGTCAAATTAGCTGGTCAGCGCTTGTCGATTGACTTGCGCAATAGGTGCCTCGTGCGAAGCAGTGGCTGGTCACACTACTGCGATGAGAAAGGTGAGATCGCGGATAAAATGCGACTACAAGGAACTATTTGGAAACTAGGCGGCGACGTCGAAAGGACAGAATTTGCGGCACAATTTAAATGTGGAAAAACTTCAGGAGCCAAAAAACCCAAACGGAGACGAAATTTGTTGAGATTGTAGGCGGATGTAGCCTGATGCGGAGTAAAATCAGCGTTGGAGGCACGGAAAATAGACAAGTACCGGGAAATTCGCGCTCGTTCGGAAAACAAAAAATTATGACAATTTATAAATCTATATTTATATAAATGTGGCTCGTACGTAGGTATTTTCGTAGATAATTCTCAACTATTTTCGAAATTATTTGTAGCGGATCCGGACAGGTGGACTTGACCTTGGCTTGGATTTAATAACAAATAAATAATTAATTTATTTATTTATTTATATAGAGCTAACAGATAAAATAATTAATAATTATTAATTTTTGACTAAATGTCGTCGGATTTAATTATTATGGAGCCGGAAAGGTGGATTTGAAACCTCGGCTTTAGTTCGGACGGAAACTTGATAATTTAATAATTTATAAAAATATTAAATTTTTAATTAATCAATTAATTAATTGGCGGAATTACCTTTATGGAGCCGCACAGGTTGAATTGAAAACTTAATCGTTAATTAATTGGATTTAATTATCACGAAGCCGGAAAAGTGGAATTGAAAAACGCGGTTTTATTCGATCAGAAAGTTGATGATTAAATTATTAATAATTTTCGACTTTAATTATTATGTGGCCGGAAAGGTGGAATTAAACCCTTGGCTGGTCCCCGAGCGAAAATTAATAATTAAATAAATTTAATAAATTTATTCAAAAGTTGCACTTTTGTTGGAACGGAAAATGTTTACTGGGTTACGCCGACAGCAGAGCAGTGCGTAAGTACTCAGGAGAAGCAAAAAAAACACAGCAACAAAAACAACACGGCTGCTGCAGCGGCTGAGTTTAAATTTTTTAGGAACACAATTTGCAGTGAGATGTCGTTTTATAATTGGTTGTTTTATTATAATTTTATTAGTTTCTGAAATCGGAGGCAGAAAATATATTGGCATATGTATGGGCATGCATTTAATACGGATATATGTAAGGGCATGTAGGGCATACGTTGGCACAGTGGAGCGTTGATAAGTGGACTGTATAACTGGGGGAACAGAAAAGTTATGTGGTGTAAAAATAACACTGATTGGGAGAAAAAAATATTACGACAGCGGCGGACTGTTCGGTGAATTTGGAAATTTCCGGAACTAATTCACACCGGCTGGCCAATATTAATTATGCCTTCTTTTTGTCACCACACAATTTTACTGTTCACTTGCTAAATTTTTGCGGATTAATTGCACCAAAGAAATATGTATGTTTGTATGTATGTATATGTCTGCACATATACCTCGACCGTTGGCAAGCGAATAGCGGAATAGCGAATAACGGAGAGGCCGAAAACGGCGGGGAATATGGCGAAGCACACAAAAACGGAGACGGATGGAAAATTTGCAGAAATTGAAGACGAAGAAGAGTAGAAAATTCTCAAACTGCCGTTGTGTCGGAAAACTCGGACTTGGAGTTGACACGGAAGGAAAAAATCATGCAGCAGTGTGAACGAAATTTAATGTTCGGACCACTGCTGAAGACCGGCAGAGAGACGGAGATGGAAAAATGTCGTACTTATCTTTTGGCGGAACAATGCCTGGAACTGCTGGTCGAAAATATCCAAAAAATATCCGGCTCGAAGGACCAAATGTTGGGGGGCGATGTTGCCGCAAAAAGATTCCAGGGGTTGAACAGATGAACCGAAATCCCACGTAGCAAACGAAAAAAACCAAAGGGGCTCGAAAGAAGAAGTCGGGGGCGTCGTGGATTCAGTCAGCTTTATTCTGCCGCATACATGGAACTAACTGCTAGCTTAACATAAGGGAAAACAGAAGCCGCTACAGCCAGAGCGGACGATCGGCGACGGCTGCTGCATTTAAAACCCGAGAGAGAGAGAGAGTCAGATTGTGCATGGAGGGGCGAGCGCGGATGCGCTCTTCAGCGCGGATGCGCTCTTCAGCGCGGATGCGCTCTTCAACGCGGCTGCGCTCTTAAGTTTAGATGAGCGGCGGCATAACGGCCCCTCACCTAAACAATAGCTCTTAACTCTCTAATTGTTTCTTAACAAAAAATACTAATAAAATAGTTGAAATATTGTGTTACTTTATGGTGTTTAAATTTTTACGCTAACTTTAGCCGTTTCGCCACAAAAAATTTTTGAAAACGGCCAGTTTTTCACCGAACAAACCTTATATATATATATACTTACTATATACTCTTACTCGTACATATGTCGGAACGGACCGGATCGGACGACTATATCATATAGCTGCCATAGGAAAGTTCGGGAAAATTTTCGAAAAAAAATTATAACTATGTCTTCAACATATTTTCATTTTTTGATATTTGATATTTGGCAATTGGCAATTTAATATTATTGTAGAATTTCGGTTTTAATTTCATGAAAATCGGACAACTATATCCTATAGCTGCCATAGGAACGATCAGAGAAATAAAAAACCATATCTTATCCGTGTTTCAAACCATTGCCATCAAATTTGATGGTTACATATGGTTCACGCGACCATGTACCAAGGCTATTAAAGCGCTACATATGTGGCTAAGGATTTTTAAGAAAGTTACTATAAAGGAAGTCATATAAATTATTAAGAAATGTACTTAAAATTGTTTAAAAATTTTTCAACTTGTATTTCGAATTTTCGTGCAGTATGCACATATATTTATTTCATATGAAATTAATAAATTTAAAGTTAATCAAAACGTTTACGAAAACTATATTGTTATTTTTTTGTTACTATGTATTCCAGCAATATAAATAAATTTAATCAAAAACCTAATATAATTAATTTTTTTTTTTTTTTTTTAATAATTTCAATGCACATATACTTCTTTCCCTGAGGTATAAGCAAATGTTGAACTGGAGGATCGAAAGGAGTCTACATTAATATTACAATGTGTTGAATCGACCCAAGTGAATAATATTAAAAATGATGTGTCGTCTTAACAGGCCTAATAGTGTGTTAAGAGCAATTCAAAGGCTAAGCCCAGCCAGATATGTGCTGTTAATTATGTCAGAAAACACGAGTGCACAGGAATATTTACAAATTCCAGGAGGTGCATAAGGGTTTAACGAAAGTCATCATTAATGTTGATGAAAAACCTCAATTAGGAGTCCATAGTAACAGGATTGAATCCGTCGACAAAAATTTTTTTGCTTATTGCCCTTCGCGGAATGCTGACCTAAGATTCCCGTCTTACTCTAGTAGACTTATCTTAATTAATTTACCTTCCCTAGGTAACCGTAGGACGATGCTTGTCGTCGTCTTTTTACATAAACTTATTCATGGTGACATAGAGACCCGATTTGCTAGGTCAGCTCAATTTCCATGTTTCCCGTCTAACATCTGGAACGTACCGTATATTCCTTTAGTAGTTAACCACTGTAGGCGAGAGTTTTAAGTACATGAACCGTTTAGGTTTTCATTGTATCCTAATTTTTCCTCACTCTATTACCTATTTTCCTGCTCTCACGTCGGTAGTTGAGCACGAAACTAGTTTTATGTTAAACAAGACAAAAAAGGGGAAAAATAATGTTTTTTGTTTTTGTTATACATATGGGCTAATCCTGGGGTCGCGAACGTACGTTCGTACGCAATTAGTGCAAAAAAATTAAAGAAAAAAACATTTTCTGAAACTTTTTTTTTTGGTTTCCGATAGCATTTGGTGAGTTCTTTTCTTAGCGTAAATTATGGTTCTAATAGTTTTTTCATTTTCATAATATTGGCAAAAAGCATGCGGTCGCGAACGTACGCGAAATAGAAGTCGGTTTTGGCTTGCTCTAGCAAAATAAAAAAATCTTCGAATTAGAATGGAATATTTTAATGCAATAACTTTTCTTTTAAAAAAGAGGCATGTAGCTTTCAATCGAGTCTATTCCCAATTAAATATCTCCATTAGTTTTTTTTAAATTAAATTAAGTACGGGTCGCGAACGTACGATTTTTCCATCGGACTTTGGACGCTGTTTTTTATTATTTAAATACATTAGAAGATCATATATGCATTTTATGTTGAATATTTGGATTCTTCTAGTGATGTTAGAAAACATAAGTCAAAGCATAATGCCTCTGTTTAGAAGAAATAAGCAAAACAAAACATGCCCTATTTTTTTGCGATTTTTCGTCAAAATATTGAAAAAATGCGATTGCGCGAATATGCTAACGAATATTTCAAATTTTGCTTTAGAATATGATAAAGGCTGTTGATAAAATTCTGCGGTTGACATTTCTCTTCAGAAATTTCCCATATGCACAATGTTTCTTCCGGGGAAATTTTAATATTTAACCAGCTAAAACATAATGTTGAAAGTAAAATAAATATTTTCTGTTCGTAATCTGCACGCAGATCAATTTTGTTTTAAATATTTGCTGCTCCCCTTTTTTGAAGAGCTATTTGAAAAAAAACGTATAGCTCCTAAATTTATAAAGTTATGTAAACCATATTGAAAAGCTTAATGTATTTTATCAAAATACACAGATTGTCCAAATTTCATTGCGATCGTGCCATAAATAGCGGAAATATAGGCTTTTTACTTTATACACATTACGTGTACTAGGGGCAGCCCAGGCAGAGGGCTCCAAATAAATCAAAACGTTCATTAAACATTTTACTTATGTATGTTCACATTTCTATAAAAACAAGATTACTCATTTTGAATTGGTTGGTGGTGCAGCTGGCTAATCTGAAGTCTTATTGAAATGTTAGTTGTCACGGGTTCGAATCCCGTCGGCGACGAGTGAAAACTTTTATTTATAGCAACTTTTTTTTTTTTCCAGTAAATCAAAATAATTGCAGTATTTAATAACTAAGAAATAAAAAAAAAATCAAGCAAAAAACTATGCTTAATGTTTTGAAAAAATTCCTTATGCCTGGGGTTGATTCGAACCCAGGCCAATTGCTTACAAAAATGTATGTGCAGCTTTACCCAGTGAGCTATAGGCTTTGCTCCAGAATGGAAAGACATTTGCATTATATGTAAATTTGTCTCAGTTTTTTATTCTTATTCTTTTTCTTTTATATAAGTTTTGGACACGCCTTGTAATGGTACATGGTATCCTACTGTCGGCACACCCGACTGTATGTCCATATTGTTTATTTATTTATTTATATAAAGCTAGGCCGTCAGCCGATAGGGTACACAGGGGGATCAACAGATGGCTGTGTCATCTGCCGTAACTGTGTGCACCATCGGTAGTGCGACTATACTCTCCAAGCGAGGGCGGCTGGAAGCAGGTCCTTGTTTTGGGCCTAGTCGGGCCCCAACCGAGTACGCTGAATAAAAATGAGTAACCAACGCCGAGCTTCGGACCTCTCGGGAGAGGAAAAATCCCACAAGAAGTCAGTGATGGACGAGGAGGAGACACTGAGGCTGAGTCTGGTCTCAGGGTCTCATCAGAAATCGGGGACCGACGAAGAAGGGCCGTCGGTGTCTAGTAAAGACACCGCGACTCAGTCGAGACGCGATGGGAGAGCAAGTAGCACTCCCCAATCTGAACACAATAGTGGGCCTAGTAAAGGCACCACTAAAGACATGAGCAAGACTCATCAGCAAAGACGGGCGATGGTCGGTAGAGCCCGCTTCATTCTGCGCAAGATAGCCAAGAACGAGGCCGAGGGCAAGATCGACCCCCGCGATGCAGAAGACAAAGCCAAATTCCTTGCGGAGATCGCGGCATTTGAGAGCTACAAGGCGGAAAACCCCGTGGTAGACCAGTCCACTCAGGCAAAGCGTAATCGTTCCCAAGATATGAGCGAGAGCGCACCTAAGAGGGCGAAGGACCCGCAGGGCAAACCGAGAGTGACCAGCTTCGTCAGCAAGGCGAAGAAGTTCAGCGAGGTGGTCAGAGACAGTCTGGCTATGGCTCTGGTGGATGCTGTCGGAGAAGTGGGAGGTGATCGAGGCCAAGTTAGCCGACATGGTAACTGACAGAGTAGTCAGCATGCCGGCCGGCCCCATCCCCTCCTTCGACTCCTCGGACGTGGTCAGGGGGCACCGAGTTATCAGGTGCGACGATGGGTTCTCCAGAAACTTCCTGGCGGAGTGCGTGGCTAAGATTAGCAACGCTTGGGCTGGCCGTAAGATTAGGCTAGTCCACGCCAGGGAGATCCCCAGGAGACCCAGTGCTCGTATCTGGTTACCCAAGGGGCAGACTGACCATGTAAAGGTGATCGCTGCTCTGAAGGCTCAGAACCCGGATGTCCATATGGCAGACTGGACCATCCTCAAGGCAGAGAAGGAGATGAAGACGAGCCAGCCTTTCCTCCTGCTTATAAACCAACGCTGCCTGCCGCAGCTAGAGGCCGCAGACCACAAAGTCAGGTATGGCATAAGGAAGGCAAAGATCAGGGTCTTCCTTGCCGAACCAGACGAGCTACTGGAGGAGGTCGATGACACCAACAAGCTGTTGGACGATATGGTCATCGACGATGAGACCCCCGACACAACACCAAGTACGATCGATGTCGAGCATAGTGCAGATTAACTTAAAGCGCAGCACGCACGCTTCAAGCAATCTCACGATCCTTCTAAGGGAGAGGGATATCGACATCGGCCTGATACAGGAGCCTTGGACCAGGGACGAGCAAGTCACTGGTCTTAGGATCCCCGGATACACACTACTGTGCACCAACTCGAATGGTAGGCCGAGAGCATGCATAGTAATAAAAAATCACCTTAATGCTTTTCTCTGTCCCGATCTTAGCACACCTGACCTAGCAGTGGCCAGATTCGTGACGGTGGATGGGAGCGGAGTGCTGATAGCTTCGGCATACATGGCCCATGACGAACCGGCCCCGCCTGAGCCGGTGGTCAAGCTGCTGCAAAGGGCTGAAGACACTAAGACGACCCTAGTGCTAGGATGCGATGCCAACGCAAGGCACACGCTCTGGGGAAGCTCGGAAACAAATGAAAGAGGTGAGTCACTTTTTGATAACATAATTTGTCGCAACGTTACAATATGTAACAGAGGGAAGACGCCGACATTCATTTTTCCCAGCACAGGTAATTTCCAGGGCTGGAAAGAGGTGCTAGACATCACCTTACAGATTGAACAGGGCAATTACAAGGTAGAGAACTGGAGAGTATCGACCCAACACTCCTTCTCTGACCATAGATATATCTTCTTCGATCTAGCAGTACAAGTTAGCAAACAGGTACCAAAAAGAAACCCACGTAAAGCGGATTGGGGCAAATTCAGTGAAATTGTCCAATCGAAAGTTGGCAGCAGGAGGATAAAGGTACAATCCTCCCCTGAGGCCCTCGACAAGGAAGTAGAGGACCTCACCAACATACTTAACAATGCCTTCCATGAGACTTGTAAGATCACATTCTCAAGGAAGAAGTATCCAACATGGTGGACGAAAGAGCTCAGCGATCTCAGGAGAAGGGCGCGGAAGTCCTTCAACACCAGTTATGGCACCAAGGAATGGGAACCATACAAGGAGGCGCAGAGAGCGTACAAGAAAGCGATTTACGAGGCCAAAAAGGACTCATGGCAGAGCTACTGCGAGTCACTGGAAGGCGTAAAAGATACTGCGAGACTAAGCAAGATTCTCGCTAAAGGACACACAAGCCCCACCCTGATTAACAGGGCAGACGGCACGGCAACAACGACGATAGAGGAGTCGCTGGAGTTGCTGGTTGACACCCACTTTCCAGGTAACTTGCAAGGGATCAAGGAACCCGAAAGGGGAAGAACCTCACAAATAGAAACGTCAACGAAGGACATCATTACCACTGAGAAGATCCGGTGGGCAATAGATTCCTTCGAAAGGTACAAAAGCCCTGGCCCAGACGGCATAATACCGGCAATGCTACAGACAGCCAAAGACAGCATCTGTAAATGGCTGAAAGCCATATACAAGGCTTGCATTAGACTGACGTATATTCCACTCCAGTGGAGGGAAGCGAAAGTCGTTTTTATACCTAAACCAGGAAGAAGGGGCCATATCCTAGCAAAGGATTACAGGCCGATTAGCCTTACCTCCTTCATCCTGAAGACCCTAGAGAGACTCCTGGATGTTCACATCCGAGAGAAACTTGAGAAATATGGCTTCTCGGATGCGCAGCACGCATACCGGAAAGGCAGGTCGACAGAGACTGCACTACATGTAGTAGTGGGTTACGTCGAAAAGGCACTACGATATAAACAGTACACAATGGCCGCCTTCCTAGACATAGAAGGCGCGTTTAACAACGTAAACGCCGATTCCATCCTGAGCTCCCTCAACTTGTTAGGCATTGAGGAAGGCATCAGAGAGTGGATCGAGGTTATGCTGACGAGTAGGTTGATCACTGCTGAACTGAGAGGCACTCACCTCACGCGAGCAGTGAAGAGAGGCACACCTCAGGGCGGGGTACTGTCACCTCTACTCTGGCTAATAAATATGAACACCATATTGGAAGAGCTCAATATGGGAGGCATCAAAGCAGCGGCCTACGCAGACAACGTAGTACTGCTAGTATCAGGACCCTTTCCTGACGTTATCAGTGGCATAATGACAGGCGCGTTAGGGCAGCTAAACACTTGGGCCAAGACCTGCGGACTAGGCATTAACCCAACAAAGACAGAACTAATGCTAAGAAGAAGAACTAAGGTTCCAGCCTTCAACATGCCCAGTATAGGGGGCACGAAACTAACACTATCGGGTCAGGCAAAGTATCTAGGAGTGATACTAGATCCAAAACTAACATGGAAAAAGAACGTTGCAGAGAGAGTCAGGAAGGCAAGCATTGCTTTCTACTCCTGCAGAAAAATGTTTGGGAACAACTGGGGGTTGCATCCAAAGATTATTATATGGCTCTACACAGCGGTAGTAAGGCCAATTCTAACATACGGGGCCCTGGTATGGTGGCCAGCACTAACCAGAGCCTAACCGATCCAACATAGCGAAGCTCCCCAGAATACAAAGAGCGGCATGCGCAGGAGCCACGGGAGCGTTACGCTCATGCCCCGCGGCTGCTCTAAATGCCATCCTCAACATAATGCCGATAGAACTGTTCGTTAAGGACACTGCCGCGCAGAGTGCAGTAAGACTGAAGACAAGCTACTGCTGGAAGGAATACGGCACAGGTCACGGCAGGATACTTGAAGGCATTAGAATGGACACAAACGTAAGAACGGACTACATGACAACGGAGATGCACTTCGGAAATGGTTTCACAACCTCGTACCCAACGAGGGAGGACGACTGGGGCATGGGAAGAGTAACCGTAGAGAACGAGGTATCCCTCTACACCGATGGCTCTAAGATGAGCTGTGGAGTAGGGGCTGGGATCTTCGCCGAGCACTGGGGGATTGAAGAGACCTTTAGTCTCTCAGACTCGGCGACGGTCTTCCAGGCTGAACTACTCGCCATAAGGGAAGCAGCTAAGCTTTCACTAAGACGAGGACTCAGCGATACCACCATACGGATCTACTCGGACAGCCAGGCGGCTATCAAATCCCTAGCTTCCGTGAAAACCACGTCAAAGCTTGTGGCCGAATGCAAGGTAGCCCTAAATAATCTTGCACACGAAAACACGGTTCAAGTAACCTGGGTGCCAGGACACAACGACATCCCAGGCAATGAGAAAGCGGATGAACTAGCGAGAGCAGGCTCCGCAGAACCTAGCACTGATGCAGAAATACCAATATCCCTAAACTCGATCCAGATAAGAATCCACGACCATTTCAAGCAGACAGCCAACAAGGAATGGTCAAGGAGGACAGAGTGTAGAAGATCAAGGCAATGTTGACCGACTTTTGACAAAAATCGAACGAAAGAGCTGCTATCCAACAGCAAGAGGGATATCAGCAGGCTTACAGCAGTCACCACAGGTCACTGGGCGATTGGATCGCACGCAATGAAGATGGGACTGCCACACAACACGACCTGCAGAAGCTGCAAGAAAACAACGGAGCAAGAGACTCCGGAACACCTGCTATGTTTCTGCCCGGCACTAAACTACAAAAGACTACGCCATTTTGGAGCCCGACAGTTGGAGTCACTGGACAGTGTAGGAGAGCTGAAGTTGTCGGCAATCCTAAACTTCCTCACTGAATCGGGATGGTACTAGCGCAACATCAAACAGTGAACAGGGGGAGTGGACCAAAAAGGAGCCTAGCTCTAATTGGAGGCCCCAGGGGGCCTCACCACTTATACCTATCTACCTATATAAAGCTAACAATATAGTTAAAATCTCTCTCTTTCATAGCGGACGGTCGTGTTTTTGTTTTGCGCTCCGATTTTTGTGTTAATTTTATTGTAAACCACCGGGGTTTCCTCTGAATTCATCACTTAAATTTTTAAAATTATATACCGTCTCGCTATCGCGCGTGCATGCACTTTTCTGTGTAATTAATTTGTGTTAATAATCACTTTTTAGTTTGTGCTAAGACGGTTATCTTATTTTCCTCCTTATTCTTTTTGTCGTTTTTACTTATTTTTCTCTCCCCCGCTTGAGTGTCGTTTGCTGTTAGCTGCAACTAAGCCGTTATAGCTCTCATCGCTCTTGTGGATTTCTGCTGCTCATTCTCTTAACCTTGCGCTCTTTTGTTCTCTCTCTCTCTCTTTTAGCTTTTTGGTACTGATAGTGTGCACAGTGGTTCTAGGGCTTGCGAAAATGTCCCAAAATATTGTCTGTGTAATTAAGAACTGCCAAAAAAATATTTTGGCAGACCAGCCCAGTTTCCATTGTTGGCTTTGCGAGGCAGTAGTGCACGCTAAGTGCATCGAGATGACAGGTCGAATAGCTGACGTAGTGTTCAGCAAAAAGGGCCTGCGTTATTGCTGTGAGGCCTGTCGACCGGTTGAGAAGGAGATATCATCCTTCATGCGTCAGACCAGAAGTGGATTTTCTGAGATCATGGCCACTTTCCGCAAGGCGAGTGACATGTTCTCCGCGCTTGACGCTCAATTTAATAGTATGAAGCTATTAAATGAGTCGCCGAAACGCAAAAAATCTGCTGCTGGTCGACAGCAACTGTGTGAGACGCAGCAACCGATTTCCTGCCACTCCCCTGCGCCACAGCTCCTGGTCCCCGTTCCAATGGTTCTGAGATCAGGAACTAGGAAAGATCCGGTTACCGAATCTGAAGCAGCCGCTCAGCCAGCAATTTCCGCGTCGTCCGTTGTGTCCGATGCGGAGCCCAAATCTTTGGCTCCGCAAATCTCCGTAGATAAATCAACCCAGGGTCCAACAATGCCCGGAATACCGGCCGTAGTTGGTAACAATTCGTTACGCAAGACCATCACAGCAGTCCCACCTTCGAAAACAATATTTGTTTCGAGGCTTGCCCCTGATCTCGCATCGGAAGATGTTCTAGCCTTTATACAAGGCAAAACCCAAGCCGGACATATCAAGGTGGAAAAATTTCAATTTTCGTATGCCAGAGACATTTCATCTTTTAAGATAAATGTCTCAACCCAACTCTTTGACACTATTTGCTCGGGTGACTTCTGGCCCGAGTACGTAATAGTTAAGGAGTACGAGGCTCGAAAGAAGAGAACTCGGCCTGCGGGAGTACAACTGCCCAGGCCGTCTCAATCCTCTGAGTCCACTGCCGTACCTTCTGTCCCAAAAAACTAACCTCTTCCTTTCTACTTTCCTATCAGAATACTAGAGGCTTACGCAGTAAGCTCACTAAATTGTATTCGGATAGTCTTTCTTTCGCATCTCAGGTGATTGTATTTACTGAAACCTGGTTGAAGCCGGAGATCCTCTGCTCCGAAATTCTTCCGAGTAAGTACACAATCTATAGATTAGACCGTATTGTCCAGCGTGGTGGTGGAGTTTTAATTGCCGTTGACTCCTGCCTCATCTCGGAACAGGTGGTATCTAACGAATTTCTGGACATTGAATTCATATGCGTTAAATTATCTTTTACAGGCAGCTGTATATATGTTACCTGTTCTTATATTCCTCCATCTTCGGAAATGCCAACTTATTGGAAACACCTTTCGGCAATTCAGGCAGTTTCCAACTGGCTTTCTGATAGGGACCAATTGGTGACTTTGGGTGACTTCAACATACCTGGAGCTCACTGGTCTTCTGACGGTGTGTCTAATATTCTCCTGACTGCGGCACAGCATGACCTTATAAATGGCTTGTTTGATTTATCCTTATCTCAAGTTAACCATGTCTTTAATTCTCTAAACCGCTTACTGGATCTATGCTTTGTTTCAGATCCGGCTGGCGTGAACCTAAGTAGAGTTCCTCCAATGACGCAACCTGAAGATCCTTATCATCCTACTTTCGATGTGACCATCGACACCGGGACAGTTTTAGCAACGACATCTGGTAGTAGGTTAAACAGAGTCCGCTGTTTCCGAAAGGCCGACTATCAGAGGCTAAACACTTTAATAGCTGAATTTGACTGGTCTAATCTCTTCATGAGCTCAGACATGGCAACCGCCGTTGATATCTTTTATAGTGCCATGAACTCATTTTTCTTCTTATGTGTTCCTGAAACCTATCCGTCGGTCTCTAATAAACCACTCTGGTTTAACAAAGAGCTGACACGTTTAAAAAACGTAAAATCTAGGCTTTATAATAAATATAAACGTACTGGTTCAAGAACGGCTTTCTCATCCTATCTAAGTGCTCGATCTAGCTTTACCGTGCTTAACGCTCAGTGTTATAAAAATTATTTGACTCGTTGCAAGGTCCAGTTCACGCAGGACCCCAAACAGTTTTATAACTTTGTTAACTCTAAACGTAAACCCACGTTGTACCCTCCCTCGCTGTCATTTAATAATATTACTGTAAATTCTGATCAAGCAATAGCCAATCTCTTCGCTGAGTTTTTTAAAACCACATATTCTCCCGCAACATCTTCAGATCATTCATTTTCTCCAGCTATGCCCAGTTCGAACCCAATCTTCAGTCCTATTTTAAACGAAAGCTCACTTATTCTTGATCTGCAACGTGTTAAGCCAGTATATTCACCAGGTCCTGATGGAATACCGGGCTCTGTGCTAAGGTATTGCTCCGAGACGCTGTGTAACCCCCTTCTAAAATTGTTTACCTTATCTTTAGAATCCTCAGAATTTCCCCTTATTTGGAGGGAATCATTTGTTATTCCTCTCCACAAAAAAGGTAGCAAGTCCGATGCCAGTAACTATAGAGGTATCTCTAAGTTATCTGCAATCCCCAAACTTTTCGAGAATGTAATCACTCCTCACTTGCAACATCTATGCAGATCCGTCATCTCTCCATGTCAGCATGGTTTTATGAGGCGAAGATCAACCACGACCAATCTTCTGGAACTCACCTCTTTCGTTATTAGGGGTTTCCAACAAAACCTTCAAACCGATGTCATTTACACGGACTTTAGTAAAGCTTTCGACTCGGTTAATCATTCTCCTCTGGTTAAGAAACTCGATTCATTGGGGTTTCCAAGTGATCTTCTTAAGTGGATTTCGAGTTATCTAAGTGACAGGTCCCAAAAGGTTCTGTTCAGAAATGTTCTATCCAATAGCCTCAGTGTCACTTCTGGCGTCCCACAGGGTAGCCATCTGGGACCACTACTATTTACACTGTTTATCAACGATTTGCCGCAGGTTCTAACCAAATCCAGAGTACTTATGTATGCTGATGATGTTAAACTTTGCGTGCAGTATAGGGACAGCTCACGCCAATCTGACCTACAATCGGATCTCGATAACTTTCAAGCATGGTGCCATGCTAACGATTTACATCTCAACAGTTCTAAATGCAAACTGATGACATTTTCTCGCACCACTTTTCTCCCTGCCACGTATATGCTTAACGATTGCTCTTTGGAAAGAATTACTATTGTTGATGACCTCGGCGTCCGCCTGGACCCTAAACTTTCGTTCTCAGAACATATTTCCTGTATGGTTAATAAAGCCACCGGCATGCTTGGATTCATTAAAAGGTGGTCGAAGGAATTCGATTCTCCTTATGTAACGAAGACCCTATATACTTCGTTAGTACGCCCTATATTGGAGTATGGCTCGTGCGTCTGGAGTCCTCAATACGGAGTCCATAGTAGCCGCATCGAATCTGTCCAAAAGAAGTTTTTACTTTTCGCCCTCCGTGGCCTACCCTGGGATGCTAACCTTAGATTACCGTCTTACTCTAGTAGACTTCTCCTAATTAATTTACCTTCTTTAACTAACCGTAGGACGATGCTTGGCGTCGTCTTTCTACATAAACTTATTCACGGCGAGGTGGAGAGCCCCTACCTACTTGGGCAGCTCAATTTCCATGTTCCCCGTCTTTCTTCTAGAAATTTTATCCCCCTAGTAGTTAACCACTGTAGGCGTGAGTTTGAAGTACATGAACCCTTTAGGGTTTTATGTACTGATTACAATCGCCTTTTTAGTAGTATTGAAGGCGTAGAAAGCCTTCAAAACTTAAAAACTGTGTTGCTTGTAGTACTTGCCCGTAGTGTATCCTAATTTTCCTCGTTCTATTCTATTTTTCCTCTCTCGCGTCTATCCAGTACGCGTTCGTGCCGTACGTCACGCGGCTGCGCCCCTCGGTCGGTTGGGCGGGAGGTGGGCCTCGTTGGGACTCAGTCGTAAAAAAAAAAAAAAAAAAAAAAAAAAAACTACAAGCTTACTTAAAAGTAAGAGCTTTAGCTGCTAAGGCCTACCGCTCGTAGTTGTTTATTGGGATATTTGTTTACGGTCTTTGATGGTTTAATTTTTGTGAGTTAGGTTTGAATTGCGAAAGAAATATAGGAGCTTTTTTGAGTTTTCTGCAGTTGGGTTAGAAAGGAGTTGTATTGGGTCTTCTTGGGAAAAGGACGTGTTTCTGGGGAGGGATAAAGCAGTGCAGTCGATTAAAATGTGTTTTATCAGATCTATGCATATGAAACTGCGTTTTACTTCATTGTTAATTATTGGTAACAAAAGTGATTGATAAAATTTTGGTAAAATTTTTTGTAGCATCTTTTGACATCTGGCAAAAGTGCTTAAACGTTATTTGTGACACTTTTTTGCAATATATATTTTGTTTTAAATATTGAAAATGTCGACTTTTATACCGACAAACCACGATTCGCGGACATCGTTGCGTCTCTGCTTTTTTTTTAATGAAAATTTCTGTGGAAGCCCAAAAATTATCACTAGGGATGAAAAGTGGATATATTTTCAAAACGCCAATCGAAAAAAATCCTATGTTGGTCCAGTTCAACCGGCCCAATCCCAATCTCGGCCAACCCGTTTCCGCCGCAAGGACATTCTGGGCGTTTTCTGGGATCAGGCCGGAATCTTTTGATATGAACTCATAAAAATAGTTGAAACCGTTGATGCGAACGCTACCAGCAACAATTGGAAGAATTTAAAAAAGCTCTGCTCCAAAAACGCCCATAATAGGCCAAAATGTAGCAAAAAGCAATTCTTTTGGACGACAAAAACGCCATCACACCGTGCAAGAGTCACCAAGGAATTGGTAGCCACGTTTGGCTGAGAGTCCTTACCCCATGCGGCTTTTTCACCAGACTTGGCTCTATCAGATTACCATTTGTTCGCCAGTTTGGGACATGGATTAGCCAACCAGCGCTTCGATTCCTATAAAGGCCTTAAGATTTGGCTCGAAGACTGGTTTGGGTCCAAGGAAAATGAATCCTTCTAGCAAGGAATTCATAAATTGCCCGAAAGATGGGCAAAATGTGTGGCTTCTGAAGGGGCATAGTTTAAAGATTGAAAATGTCACCATTTTTTTTTAATAAATCTCCAAAGTTGAAAAAAATAACGCAGTTTCATATGCATAGACCTGGTATGCTTATTGTTGCGGTGTTGCAGTGGGGGCAGGTGCTTGTTATGGATCTATCCATGCAGTGTGCGTTTGTTGTTTGTGTGTGACCTAGGCGTAGCCTATTTATTATTATTTGTTGTTGTCTGTTGAGGGTCGTGTTTGAGTATGAAAAGGTGGATGGTGTGTTTTGTGAGATTTATTGAAACAATTGGCTAGTTTGTTTTGTTTTATGTCAGTGGCGTTGTAGTTGTTTGTGAGGATGAGTTGGTATCTGTGTGTTTCGCTTGCAGCCGTGTCCGCTCTCTCTCTGCCTTTTATGCCGATGTGGCTTGGGACCCAGATGGAGTTTTTGTTGTAGTGGTAGAGGGTCAAGTTTGTGGCTTTGAGAATAGATTCGATTTATCTTTTTCGATTTCTAGGGCTGTTTGTGATGGGGAGAAGGCATTTGGGTGGTTTAGAAGGGTTTTATTGCATCGACCAAAGGAGACCGAATGTGTTGCCTATTTCTGTTGGGTCTATTGTTGGTGTTTGTATTGTTGGATTAAGAATGCTGTGAATGTTTTTTGTAGGGTACATGCCGCAAAGTCGTTTAATGTTTGCCCACATTCTAGATGGGTCAGTGTATGGGTGGATTTCGACGGTGACGTTTTGGAGGGAGTCATTCTTAGCTTCTCTAATTGCTCTCTTGAATTTGGCGTTAGCTTTCTTGTACTCAATCATGTTTATTGTATGTATTTAGGTTGAATTTGATAGTCTTCCATTTGAGGTTTTTTTGTTTTTTTTAGGAGGGCTAAGTTTTTGTTTCATCAGGGTACGGTATGGGGAAGGGAGTTGTGTTTTGGGAAATGGAGAGGTGTGCACTTTGGATAAGTGAAGTGATTTTTTTATTTTTTGTTTACTTCTTTGTTAGGGTTGTTGCTGGGTTGAGAGAGAGAGGATTGTTTAGTAATGAGCTCTCTAAAGAGGTCCCAGTTGCCGTTTTAATTTTGAATGTTGGTTTGGCTAGGAGTGTTGGGGAAGTGGTCGCTTCCGTGAAGATCTTCGAGGACTTTCCAAGTGATCTCTGAGGAAATGTTGGCTGAGGCAATGGAGAGGTCTATGTGTGTTAGTGTATTATGTGTTGTGTAGTGTGTAGGAGATTTGTCGTTTAATAGTATGTAGTTGGATTTATCTAAAAATGTCAACCCCTGGCGTTGGCTTTAGGGGAACCCCAATATCTATGCCAGCTTTTAAAGTCGCCCAGAACAATAGTGGAGGCGGCAGAGGGAGTTAGCAGATTTTCTAGATTTTTTAAATTGAACCGTTTTGAGGGGGAAATGTAAGAAGAAATAATGTCGATGTTTGTTTTGGATTAAATATAAACTCCGATGGCTTCGAAGTCCGTGTTTAGAGTTTTAATGTTGTGTGCAATAGAGTTATGGACTAGGAGAGCTGCACCTCCAAATGCATTTGAGCTATCACTACAGTAGAGGGAGAAGTTTAAGGGAATTGGTAGGGATATGGTGTTGTTGAGGTGGGTTTCTTGTAATGCTATCATTTGGGGGTGGTATTGTTTGATTAAGATTTGTAGTTCTGGCTAGTTATTTCTATAACCTTTTATGTTCCATTGAATTATTTTTAACATGATTTAAACAAAAGGTAAGTAGCTTGTTATATGGATTCTCTAGTTTGTGAACATGTCCCCTGAATCGCTAGAGACGTCAGAGTTACTTTTGCTGTTAGGTTTGTTTTCTTTGCGTCTTTTTTCATGGAGGTTAACATACGTTTTGATGTGTTAAGAGGTAGAATTTTTATGAACTTGATCGGGGACTTATTTGTTGTTGGAGTTGAGATGCCGTTCGTTGGGTTGTTCCTGGTGGTAGGGTAGAGATCGGAAGAGTTTGTAGGTGAAGGTCTGGTAGAGGGTTGTTTGAGGTAGGTGGTTCCGAGTACTTTTTGTTTTTGAGAGTACGATTTGTTGAGGTGTTGTGGGTTGTCGTCCTTGGCGATAGATGAATATGAGTGTAGAGTTTTGTCGGAGGAGCGAGCTTTGAGGATTGTGTGGGCTGTTTTGTTGTCGCATTTGGGTGTTGTTTTGATTGTTTGTAGTTCCTGTTGTGTGAGGAAGGTTGGGCATTTCCTGCTGATGGAGTTGTGTGGGTTTGTTTGTTGTTGATCATTTCTGTGGTCTAGTGCATTTGTCGGTGGATGAGAGGTCTATGTGGTGTTGTTCTCCGTAGTTGAAGCATATTTCGGTGTTTTTGCAGAATTTTTTCAAGTGGCCGTATTTGAAACAGTTGTTGCATCTTATGAGAAGTAAACTCTAACTGCTGTCCGTTGGTATCCAATCATAATGTAATCAGGCAGATTGTGGGTGTTGAAAATAAGTATCAAGAGACCAGTTTCCAGAGAGCCGTTTTCCCCTTTTAGTATTTTACGGACGTCCGTGACTTGCTGGGCCGTTGACGTTGACGTTGATGTTGGGAGCGAAAGCTTTGCGTTGCATCAGCTTCCAGGCCTGCAGACTTGTTATTGTTTTGATTAGGAGCGTGCCATTGCGGAGCGTTTTATGTTGTTCAATTTCACCGTCGCAGGCAAAATCGATTTGTTTTTTGACAAGTTGTTTAATGTTTTGTCCGGGGTCAGTTCTGGTGATGACGAGGTATTTGGGGCCGGCAAATCGCAGGAGATCTTCTTTCGTAATGACGCTTGGAGGGTCACGTTCAGGGAGGTCCCCCAACGCTACGTCTCTGTGTTGTACCGATGGTTAGGTTGATCGTTAGTTTTCTATGCACTTGAACTGGTAACTAGGGAGAGTGTTTGAAGTTGTTGGTAGCTTATGTAGGTTGTCAAATTTGCTTTGGTGTCGGATTTATAGCGGGGAAACGCACGTGAGATCAGAATGAGAGTTAGATTGTGACTGCCGGTGACCATGTTATTTTGATAATTTCATCAAGAAATGTGGTGTGTGGTGTTATTCACAAGTCTCAACACTATTTCCCGAATTATAGGAAATCTCATCTTAAGTTTACCTTAGGTGGTTTTCTTCGGTTGGGTATAGTATGGTATGATGAATGCGGGTGAAATCATTTCTTGTCTAAGTCTAAACAATATTTAAGTCTTTTAAGAACATGGACCTACACTACTGGTCAAACAAGAAAGGAAGCTAACTTCGGTTCAGCGAAGTTTGTATACCCTTGCAGAATTAAATTAAATAATTAAAATCAAAATTCTGGAATAATAATATGTTGTAAAATCTTAAATTTGATGAAAATATATTGAGAAAAAGCAACGTTATAATTTTTTCTTGAATTTCTCTGATTGTTCCTATGGCAGCTTTAGGATATAGTCGTCCGATTTTTATGAAATTAAAATCAAAATTCTGAAATAATAAAAAGCTGCTAAGTCTCAAATTTGATGATAATATGTTGAGAAACAGCAGAGTTATTATTTTATCTATATATTTTCCTGATTGTTCCTATGGCAGCTATAGGATATAGTCGTTCGATTCTCATTAATTAAAACCGAAATTTCGAAATAATATTAAGTACCAAAATATCAAATTTGGTGAAAATATGTTGAAAACTGACATAGTTCTAATTTTTTTTCGAACATTTTTGCGATTGTTTCTATGGCAGCTATATGATATAGTCGTCCGATCCGACCCGCTCAGACTTATACTCGTATATAAGAGTAATAAGAGTATATAGAAGACTAACTACAAAGTTTCATTAAGTGGGAGGTAAGGTATTAAATTTTTTTTTTCGACATTTTTTTTAATTTTTGTTTTTTATTACAATTGCTAAAAATGTTAAGAATATTGTGTAAAAGTTTCACATCGAAATTAACAAAGTTAGAGTCAATTTAATGGAGGTCGCTTAGTGCGGAACTGGTTCCAGGCTCTCTCAAATTTTGTTCAAAAGCCAATGGAGAGACAACCGCCGATTGTGTGTTTACTCATACAGCAACGTTGCCAACAAAAAAGGAATGTATGGACGATCACTAGGACAATTCAAAAAGTAGAAATAAAACGCATATGGGCAAATCCCAGGAAATGTCCACATGGGCCACAAGTGAACAACTTCTTTAAAATATTTTTACCAACATAGATACATTAAAGTAAGGTCCAATTGATCAAATTTGATAGCCTTTATCATATTCTAAAGCAAATTTCAAAATATTCGAAAGCATATTCTCGCAATCGCAATTTTTCATTATTTTGATGAAAAACGGCCAAAGGGCATGTTTTGTTTGGCTTATTTCTTTTAAACAGAGGACTTATGTTTTGACTTTTGTTTTCTAACATCTCTAAAAGAATGCAAATATTAAAAATAAAATACATATATGATCTCGTAATGTATTTAAATAATAAAGAACAGCGTCCAAAGTCCGATGGAAAAATCGTACGTTCGCGACCCGTACGTTCGCTACCCGTACTTAATTCAATAAAAAAAAACTAATGGAGATATTTAATTGGGAATAGACTCGATAGAAAGCTACATACTTCTATTTTAAAAGTAAAGTTATTGCATTAAAATGGTCCATTCCAATTAGCAGATTTTTTGATTTTGCTAGAGCAAGCCAAATCCGACTCCCATTTTGCGTACGTTCGCGACCGCATGTTGTTTTTTTGCCAAGATTATGAAAACGAAAACTAAATAAGGCCCATCATTAAAACCTTGCAAAAGCGTTACGTTATCGACCCCCCCCCATATTTGCCCATATTTGATATGTCAATATACAATTTTTACTATTACAAAAAATATCGGTAAAACTTACATATCTTTAGTGGCGTGTTGAAAACGGTTGGTCTGAAATTGTAAATTCCCTGCAGTAACTCAGGGTAAGCACTAATGTTTGCTCCAGATGACTGAATAGAATAATGTGATTTTAGTTCACTGAAAATAATTTTATTAATAACAAATAACAGGAAGGAAAAAAACACTTACATATTGTCCGAGTTCGTTTTTTCAATGGCATTTACTAATTGTCGAACGAGATTTTCATCACGTACCGAAAGCAAGTTGCTAGATTCATTGGCCACTAAAGCATGGAACAGGAGGGATTTATTTAAGGATGCGGCACTCTGAAGGGAATCAGAGACCGGTAATTCGCTCAGCACTTGCATATGAAATGAAAATATTAACGATTATTAGTGATATGTAATAATTTATATGTATTACTTACAATCAGAAGTGCTGGTTAAACCAGCTAGCGTAGTTACAGGCACGCTAGGGATGTCGCGGTCTCCCATCTTGATAGACCTTATAGTTTTAATTCTTATTGATACTGGGGTTTTATTATTGTTTGTTATAGAAAAACTGTGTCGCACAAGGTCGATTGTTCAAAACATGTCAACTTATTTAAGCACATCTTTATATGTTCGATTTACTGAAACAATAATAATTTGAAATTAAAAAAAAAACTACATTGTATATATGTACATTCATACGTGAATACGATATACCTACAAATAAAATTATACTAACAAATAATATTTAGCAAAACCGTCGCTATCTTATTTGTCTTTGTTGTTTCGGTGCATTAAGAATATGAATATATGTACATACAAAACTATTTTGTTTGTTGACACTTCCAAAGAATACTTTTCAATTTAGGTTGAGGTATGTACATATTATTTAAATGTGCTTATTTAAACGGAAGCATATTTTTAAATTAATATGACTGGTTGTACGGATAACATATATTTAAATAGTTTTAAAAACAGCAGAGAATATAGCCGACATTAAAACTCACAACAAAAAGTACTTCTACTGTCTTCCAGTTCAGATTTAGTTTCATATTTTAATAATATCTTGTTGTAGCATTCGAAACAACAGGAAAAAGAACATTCGTACAGTTATTTTTCCTTGAAGTTTTCCTTAATGGACATATATACCATCAATACTTGAGGTGCTTTCAGCCCATTCGCGGAACTTCAAGGCAGCAATCTTAGAAGTGCACTGTGGTCCTCCCACAGAGATACATCCGCCTTCCGCCATCCCTTGAACCGATGTCTCATTAGGTATCGCGTTCAAAAAATTCAATTTTCTTTTCTTTTTTCATTGAGCATCAGAAATTGACGGTCCTTCTTCGCGAATGGAAAAGATATAGTTTGTTGGTGCAACTCTGCATACGTTTTTTTCTCGTTTGAAATTGCACCGTTCAGAGCGAAAATGTAAAAAAAGATGGCAAAAACAAGCGGAAAATGGATAATGCCAATTTAGAAGTATGTCAAAGAAACTCATTGGTGTTGTCAGTATAATCTTGCCCCAGAATTCCTTGATTTGAATAATATAAAGCGTTTATTTCGTATTTAAAGGATAGTGTCCAGACAGTAAAACGTTTCGTAGCCAAAAAAATGTTTAATCTTTTCAAGTGCGACCGCTGATTTTACTAGCAGTTCGGAATTTTTGGCTGGAAAATAATGCGTGCATACATGCTTGCTTACAATGATTTTAAAATGTCGGTATAAAAATGAACAAGAAAATAAAAATTACTATTGATATGACAGTAATTACTGCCTTTATGTATGATAAAGATTATCAACCAAATGGGAAGCGATTCAAGTATTGAGTGAGCCCATACCTGTGAAATCAAGTAAAAGGATATATTCTTCCAATGTAAGCATTGTTTATATATTTTTATATCAATAAAATACATTACCATTATCTTTTGTTTGTTTTAAAGTTCGTACACCTGCACCAAACTCCTGTGATGTTTTTGAAAATTTAACGGACTAACGGAACTGTAGAAGGAAGAGTGAGGGGGAAACGGTAGAGATCAGTCTCCCAGTTGGACTTCGCTTCATACCATGAGCTGCTCATAATGGAAAACTGCCGGCAGCGGGCATGGGATTTTATTTTTATTTCCCGAAAGCAGTTACTAAGCAGTCAAAGCAGCGCGCTAATGAAATAGCATTGTGCATATATCTGCATGTATTACCTCATGAACACTGCACGTGAACGGCGTCGGCATCATGAATTACCCCGGCCGCCATAGTATAAAAGCGAATGAGACTTTTACATGAACGGTGGGTTCTACCCAATGAGCGCTTCGGTAGGAAAAGCATAAAGATTTCGTACGGCAAAGTCCGGCTGGGCTGTTTTATTTAATTTGCCATTCTTTTCCGCACCCCCCTCAGGAAATACTAAATACACCTTTATAGTATTTTGTTGTCGTGTCTGGATACTGACATTTAAAATGGCCGCTCACAACCAACCGTTCTGAACTGTTTGCCTCTCGCTCTCTCTCACTGCTTAAAAACGGTTTTTTACTGCTGGATACTATGCTTTACCTCCACTCACACTCTTCGGAGCATATTCTCCTCCTAATAAAAAAAACATAAGAAAATATCCAATTTCTCATTTAGATCACTTTAAAATAGTGTCAAATAGTGTCAAATTATACAGCAGTCTGCACTTTTTCTGTTATTAAACAAAACAGTTGGTAAACTATTAATTTTACCATCAGTCATATTTGTTTACATTTTGTATAAGGCTCTTCGATTTGCTGTTATCAAATGGAGGCTGGATATGTAGCTCTGTTGGAATTGAAGTTTCAAATCTTAGACGAACACGAAAGGTTTCAAACGGATGGAACGTTTTGGAAGTCATTACAAGAGGAAAAGTCAGTATCTATATAAAATAAATATTCCGTTGAAGTGAAGTGTCTACAGTGCTATATTTCCATCCTGCATCTGATGACAACTATTCTAACAGCAGTGGCTCATTCGAAAAGTGGTTAAACAGGCTCCTGAGGATTTCAAATTAATAGTTTATGCCATTATGATACTACCGCATAATTAGAGACTTCATTCAAGATATGAATCTATAGGGTTTACACAAGTGCAAGCAAAAAGACTATACGGCCCTTCTAACGCATTGGCTATCGCATTGACAGAATCGATACTTAAGATATACTATATATGAAAGTTGACCGATGGCAATATACTGCTGTAATAAAACAAACTTCTAATTTAAAAGTATAATAGCCAGCTTATTACAGGTCACGCGTTAAATTGATGTGTGTTGATGTTTTGCAATTATTTATTAAAGCTAAAATGCAAAATAACTTTAAAAATTGAACAATAACATGTGTTAATTGACGAGGTTCTTGAGTTGCAAACTTAACTGAAATTAAATTTTTGGGTTTGATAATACAATTTATATGATAAGAAAGTTAGAAAAATAAATTTAAGGGCTTCCACAAGCATAAAAACCAGGGAACGTAATTATTATAAGTTTTATTTTAAAAATCACTTGATAATTATTACAGATCGATTTATATTTTTTTGATCATCCATAATGATTAAAATAGAGTAATATTATATTAATCTATAATAATTATTATGTTTGACCAAAAATATAAAAATCTATACATAATCATTATTTATAAACAAAAAAATAAAAATCAATAATTATTATTATTTTTGATTTAATAACATAAAACTCAATTTTTATTTTTTTAATCAATAATAAAACTCGTTCGATAATTTAGCGGGGTTAATGCATATTGTTTGCCAGTTTTATTATATGCACTTCCAAAGCACATCCGAAGGATCAATTGTGTGCTATGGCCCAGTCGGACTTCGGTTCATGCCCATGAACTGCTCAGGAAGAAATTCTGCACCAGCGGGGATGGCATTTTATTTTTATTTTCCGAAAGGGAAATTTCCCTTTTTCTTTCGGGATTTTTGTTTTACCAAAAAGCGCGCTGATAAAAAAGCATTATGCATCTATCTGCATATAAGCGTTGTTAATCAAATTGGCTGCGTGGCGCGTTGTGTACGCGGCTGGACTGAGAACCGCAGAGTCCCGGGCTCGAACCCCAGTCCAGCCGAAACCTTGTATTTTTATTTTTTTGTTTTTTGCACTGCCATTTCCCCATGAACGTTGCATGACTTTCAAACTGAAAGGAGCAGCGGCGTGGGGATCATGAACTACCCCGGCCGCCCATGTATAAAAGAGAATGAAGCTTTTCAGAAATGGGGATGGCATCCCCCATGAACGATTCGGTAGGAAAAGCATATAGATTTCCTACCTCAAAGTCCGACTGGGGGGTTTGACACGCCCCCCTCCGCTTCCCCGTGAAATTGGGAAAATGTATGGAGTGTGCACACACAAGCATTCATACATTAATATGCATAGACGTATATATGTATATATATAAATATATTCATTAAATTTCGTTAAACCAATTAGTGTTCTGTTCATTTCGGCGTTACTTTTTTAAAATTAGAATTATAATGAAAATGTAAATAAAAATACTTTTTTTTTATGAATACTCATATATTCTCTAATACCTCTTTCACAAATGTCAAACGGCCGGAAGGCCGGGGGTAGTTCATGATCCCCACGCCGCTGCTCCTTTAAGTTTGAAAGTCATGTGCAACGTTCATGGGGAAATGGCAGTGCAAAAATCAAAAAAATACAAATAAAAGGTTTCGGCTGGACTGGGGTTCGAGCCCGGGACTCTGTGTTTCTCAGTCCAGCCGCTTACACAACGCGCCACGCAGCCAATTTGATTAACAACGCTTATATGCAGATAGATGCATAATGCTTTTTTATCAGCGCGCTTTTTGGTAAAACAAAAATCCCGAAAGAAAAAGGGAAATTTCCCTTTCGGAAAATAAAAATAAAATGCCATCCCCGCTGGTGCAGAATTTCTTCCTGAGCAGTTCATGGGCATGAACCGAAGTCCGACTGGGTAGCCGTTGAAGCTCTCAAAATTTGGGCAACACACAGTGACATCATGAAAATCTCCAAATAATACATTTTCCCAATGTCACGAAAAAGCGGAGGGGGGCGTGCCAAACCCATAGCACACAATTGATCCTTCGGATGTGCTCTAGAAGTGCATATAATAAAATTGGCAAAAAATGTGCATTAACCCCGTTAAATTATCGAACGAGTTTTATTATTGATTGAAAAAATAAAAATCGAAAATAATTATTATTTTTGAGTTCTATTTTATTAAATCAAAAATAATAATTATTGCTGATTTTTATTTTTTTTTTATATAATGATTATGTATAGATTTTTATATTTTTGGTCAAAAATAATAATTATTATAGGTTAATATAATATTACTCAATTTTAATCATTATGAATGATATATATAATAAAACTCCTAAAATAAATAATAATCCCGGAAATGGATAGATTAGACAACAAGGATTCACAGGAATTTGTTTTTTTTTAAGTCGATTCTAAGTGGTTGATTTTTTCATTTCAAAATTTGACCGATAATCATTATTTACGATCCCTGATAAAAACAGGAGTACTTTAATGATGACTCCAAAAATTAATAACATTAGTTAATGTTTACCAGGGCGGCTCAGGGATGCCAGCCTTATAGAGGAAAGGGTCTTTTCCTGGAATGGGTTGAACATGATACAACGCGCTTCCAACCAGAAGAAAATGAAAGGAAGAAAGAATCAGAAGGTGTAGGAATAGCGCGATTCAGTAGCTGATAGCTAAGCGAGCGGGACAGTTAGAAAATTTTGAATTAGAAAATTAAATAAAGCTGTGTGGCGAAAGGCATATGAGTCGGTTTGGACGTTTTGAGGATCAGCGAGGACGGGAAGCCAGATCGAGATAACCAAGAGGTGAGTGGTCACGGTCCGGAGGTGAAGCCTTAACCCAGACCCAGTCCTCTCACGGATAATTCTGGCCTTGTCATAAAATTGCCCAGGCCCTTTGTTATTGGGGTCTTTTATTTTGGTGTCGTTTATTTAAAACCCAAAACGCAAAAATAACCCGTACATATATATTTTCGTCTATATTTTTTATCTGTGCGAAAAACAAATTTTTTTGTGGATTTTTTGTTTTGGATATTTATTCTAATCGTCGGTATTTCCCCCTGAAACTCCCCCTTAAGAGCTTCTTCGGGTAGGAAAAAGCTGGAACTAATTCGAGGGAATTGGTAAAAATAAAAATCTTAAAAGAGATCATTTAAAACCCAAAATCTGCAAAAGAAGAACAGCCAGCCCAAATGCCACGCAGGTCCTATATTGGACATAACAATGATTAAGAATATACATATAGGGTAAAAAGTCTCTTTTACTGCTTCGAAAACATCTGACAATATCATAATACTATAAGGATGTCTCTGGCCGGGGTTAACCTCAGTGGCCCAGAGTCCCTTCCAGAAAATATTTATATTTTTGGAAACGACAGAACAGGTGCAAAGGTGCAACTTTTTAGCGAGACTTTAGGGTGGGTTTTGAGACGGCAGTTCCTAATTGGGACTCGCGATGCTACCGGACCGGAGTGCTCCAGCGGCCGAACCCCCCTCTAAAGACTGGATGAGCGGCCCGGAATGGTTCCAGCGGCAAATCCTTCACCCCGTTTCCCTAAATCCTATCCCGCGGCCAGGAATTTCCCAAAATTCTATCCTGCTCCAGCGGCCACGATCCTACCCCCTCTCCGCCTGGAATAGTTCCAACGCCGAGGTTTCTACCCAAAGAAAATCGAGAGCTTGGAATAATTCTAGCCGCCACCGCCCGCGCCTACGCCCGGAATTATTCTAGCGGCGCACAGTGGAGCCTCTCGAACAAAAGTCGTGGCTAAAATAAAAAAAGTCATAGTCGCAAAAACGATTAAGACTATACTATACTCGACAGAGAATTTCACAACAAATCCAAATCCTCTGAGAAAATAATTTTCGGACCATTTTTGTAAAAGTTATGAGCATTCAAAGTTGAAAAATATTTCCGTTATTGCAACATACAAAAAAAAGTGCAATTGGTTGACTTTCAGGTAATATTTCACAAAAACTATACAACCAATCTGACTGATTTTGATTTTAAATTATAGAAACATTCATAAACTGTAAATTATACAAAAAAAAGACAGTTTGGGGCGGTTTGTACAGGTAAATCGTTACCTGTCAGGTGTCCTGAACTACTACTATAGGTCAGTTTCGTGTATCTTTCCTGAGCGTTGTGCTGCGACTCCACCTTTGGGAGCAAATCTAGTGAAACAACTTAGGGTCAAATAACACGAAATATGGGTGAAACCGCATCAGGGGTACCCGAAGCGCGCAAGGCATTTGCAGCGTTAAAATCGTGAATTTTTTTGTTTTGAATAATTTTAAGACGCGAAAGGATGAGGAATCAATTGTTTGTAGTCCAGAAATTCTTGAGCTTTAAGTAATTCCCCTAATATAGGTTTATTGTTAGTCAAATGATATTGTTAGAAAAATTATAAAAAAAAAAAGAAAGGAAGCTAACTTCGGCTCACCGAAGTTTGTATACCCTTGCAGAATTTAAACAAAAAATTCAAACCGAAATTCTGAAATAATAATTAGTTGCCAGATCTCAAATTTGATGGCAATGGTTTGAAACACGGCTAAGCTATGGTTTTATATATTTTCCTAATTTTTCCTATGGAAGCTTTAGTCTGATTTTCATGAAATTAAAATCGAAATTCGAAAATATTATTAAATGGGCAATTATTAAAATTGGTGAAAATTGGTTGAAAACTAACAAAGTTATACTTTTTTACTTATTTTCCCGATTGTTCCTATGGCAGCTATATGATATAGTCGTCCGATCCGGCCCGTTCCGACTTATGTACGAGTGAGAGTAAAAAAGAAGGCTAACTACAAAGTTTCATCCAGATAGCTTTGAAACTGAGGGACTAGTTTGCGTATAATCGGACAGACGGACGGACGGACGGACGGACGGACGGACGGACAGACGGACGGACATGGCTAGATCGACTCGGCTGTTGATCCTGATCAAGAATATAAATACTTTATAGGGTCGGAGATGTCTCCTTCCCTGCGTTGCAAACTTCTGACTGAAACTAATATTATAATAATTACTAATAATTCCGAACTGGTTCAAGCTGGGGCTAGGTCATGCAGACCGCCGACCCGGACCAAGGTACCTAGCAGCAGGCAACGATCGGAAGTAGTAAGTCTCGGGGAGCAGCTTCCAAGTAGCCAAGCAAGCGAAAGTCATTTTTTGGAATCGAGTGCAGAAGACCTCAGAGTCCGCCTCGTCTGAAGACCTTAGGGTCCACCCCGACCTCCGAGTCCACCCTACCGCGATGACCTAGAGTCCACCCGTTCTCTCTCTCACTCGGAAGACTTGAGTAGTCCCGAACCATTTTCTCTATCACTCGGAAGACTTGAGTAGTCCCGAACCATTTTCTCTATCACTCGGAAGACTTGAGTAGTCCCGAATCAATCGCTCTCTCGCTCGGAAGACTTGAGTAGTCCCGAATCATTCTCTCTCTCGCTCGGAAGACTTGAGTAGTCCCGAACCATTCTCCCTCTCGCTCGGAAGACTGGAGTAGTCCCGAACCCTTCTCTCTCTCTCGGAAGACTTGAGTAGTCCCGAATCCAGGTGTTTGCTCTCTAGTCTCTGCCCTCTCTACATAGGTGACCAGACCTCTCGGCTCCTCCTCCGGCGTGGCCACCCCGGCGAACCCCCGACGACTGGCAGCCCCCCGGCCCAACGGCGTGGCTCCCCCTCCCGAGAAGCAGGCAGCCGACGATCAACGACACCGGTTATCTTAACTCTGTAATCGAATCCTGAATAAATATCCCTGCTCTTTCCCTTTTACCGAACTTCCTTCACTGTTCTTACTGGGGCCGGGCAATTTCTCCCTTACAGCTACCACTCGGACTATCTCTGATGAGCGGATCCTGGCCGTCCCTGCGCTATCTGGGGAACTAGAAACGGCAGACCGTTACAAATTAAAACCTGTGAATCCTTGTTGTCTAATCTATCCATTTCCGGGATTATTATTTATTTTAGGAGTTTTATTATATATATCATTCATAATGATTAAAATTGAGTAATATTATATTAACCTATAATAATTATTATTTTTGACCAAAAATATAAAAATCTATACATAATCATTATATAAAAAAAAAATAAAAATCAGCAATAATTATTATTTTTGATTTAATAAAATAGAACTCAAAAATAATAATTATTTTCGATTTTTATTTTTTCAATCAATAATAAAACTCGTTCGATAATTTAGCGGGGTTAATGCATATTGTTTGCCAGTTTTATTATATGCACTTCCAAAGCACATCCGAAGGATCAATTGTGTGCTATGGCCCAGTCGGACTTCGGTTCATGCCCATGAACTGCTCAGGAAGAAATTCTGCACCAGCGGGGATGGCATTTTATTTTTATTTTCCGAAAGGGAAATTTCCCTTTTTCTTTCGGGATTTTTGTTTTACCAAAAAGCGCGCTGATAAAAAAGCATTATGCATCTATCTGCATATAAGCGTTGTTAATCAAATTGGCTGCGTGGCGCGTTGTGTACGCGGCTGGACTGAGAACCGCAGAGTCCCGGGCTCGAACCCCAGTCCAGCCGAAACCTTGTATTTTTATTTTTTTGTTTTTTGCACTGCCATTTCCCCATGAACGTTGCATGACTTTCAAACTGAAAGGAGCAGCGGCGTGGGGATCATGAACTACCCCGGCCGCCCATGTATAAAAGAGAATGAAGCTTTTCAGAAATGGGGATGGCATCCCCCATGAACGATTCGGTAGGAAAAGCATATAGATTTCCTACCTCAAAGTCCGACTGGGGGGTTTGACACGCCCCCCTCCGCTTCCCCGTGAAATTGGGAAAATGTATGGAGTGTGCACACACAAGCATTCATACATTAATATGCATAGACGTATATATGTATATATATAAATATATTCATTAAATTTCGTTAAACCAATTAGTGTTCTGTTCATTTCGGCGTTACTTTTTTAAAATTAGAAATATAATGAAAATGTAAATAAAAATACTTTTTTTTTATGAATACTCATATATTCTCTAATACCTCTTTCACAAATGTCAAACGGCCGGAAGGCCGGGGGTAGTTCATGATCCCCACGCCGCTGCTCCTTTAAGTTTGAAAGTCATGTGCAACGTTCATGGGGAAATGGCAGTGCAAAAATCAAAAAAATACAAATAAAAGGTTTCGGCTGGACTGGGGTTCGAGCCCGGGACTCTGTGTTTCTCAGTCCAGCCGCTTACACAACGCGCCACGCAGCCAATTTGATTAACAACGTTTATATGCAGATTGATGCATAATGCTTCTTTATCAGCGCGCTGTTTGGTAAAATAAAAATCCATAAAGAAAAAGGGGAATTTCCCTTTCGGGAAATAAAACTAAAATGACATCCCCGCTGCTGCAGAATTTCTTCCTGAGCAGTTCATGGGCATGAAGCAAAGTCCGACTGGGTAGCCGTTGAAGCTCTCAAAATTTGGGCAACACACAGTGACATCATGAAAATCTCCAAATAATACATTTTCCCAATTTCACGAAAAAGCGGAGGGGGGCGTGCCAAACCCATAGCACACAATTGATCCTTCGGATGTGCTCTAGAAGTGCATATAATAAAATTGGCAAAAAATGTGCATTAACCCCGTTAAATTATCGAACGAGTTTTATTATTGATTGAAAAAATAAAAATCGAAAATAATTATTATTTTTGAGTTCTATTTTATTAAATCAAAAATAATAATTATTGCTGATTTTTATTTTTTTTTTATATAATGATTATGTATAGATTTTTATATTTTTGGTCAAAAATAATAATTATTATAGGTTAATATAATATTACTCAATTTTAATCATTATGAATGATATATATAATAAAACTCCTAAAATAAATAATAATCCCGGAAATGGATAGATTAGACAACAAGGATTCACAGGAATTTGTTTTTTTTTTAAGTCGATTCTAAGTGGTTGATTTTTTCATTTCAAAATTTGACCGATAATCATTATTTACGATCCCTGATAAAAACAGGAGTACTTTAATGATGACTCCAAAAATTAATAACATTAGTTAATGTTTACCAGGGCGGCTTAGGGATGCCAGCCTTATAGAGGAAAGGGTCTTTTCCTGGAATGGGTTGAACATGATACAACGCGCTTCCAACCAGAAGAAAATGAAAGGAAGAAATAATCAGAAGGTGTAGGAATAGCGCGATTCAGTAGCTGATAGCTAAGCGAGCGGGACAGTTAGAAAATTTTGAATTAGAAAATTAAATAAAGCTGTGTGGCGAAAGGCATATGAGTCGGTTTGGACGTTTGGAGGATCAGCGAGGATGGGAAGCCAGATCGAGATAACCAAGAGGTGAGTGGTCACGGTCCGGAGGTGAAGCCTTAACCCAGACCCAGTCCTCTCACGGATAATTCTGGCCTTGTCATAAAATTGCCCAGGCCCTTTGTTATTGGGGTCTTTTATTTTGGTGTCGTTTATTTAAAACCCAAAACGCAAAAATAACCCGTACATATATATTTTCGTCTATATTTTTTATCTGTGCGAAAAACAAATTTTTTTGTGGATTTTTTGTTTTGGATATTTATTCTAATCGTCGGTATTTCCCCCTGAAACTCCCCCTTAAGAGCTTCTTCGGGTAGGAAAAAGCTGGAACTAATTCGAGGGAATTGGTAAAAATAAAAATCTTAAAAGAGATCATTTAAAACCCAAAATCTGCAAAAGAAGAACAGCCAGCCCAAATGCCACGCAGGTCCTATATTGGACATAACAATGATTAAGAATATACATATAGGGTAAAAAGTCTCTTTTACTGCTTCGAAAACATCTGACAATATCATAATACTATAAGGATGTCTCTGGCCGGGGTTAACCTCAGTGGCCCAGAGTCCCTTCCAGAAAATATTTATATTTTTGGAAACGACAGAACAGGTGCAAAGGTGCAACTTTTTAGCGAGACTTTAGGGTGGGTTTTGAGACGGCAGTTCCTAATTGGGACTCGCGATGCTACCGGACCGGAGTGCTCCAGCGGCCGAACCCCCCTCTAAAGACTGGATGAGCGGCCCGGAATGGTTCCAGCGGCAAATCCTTCACCCCGTTTCCCTAAATCCTATCCCGCGGCCCGGAATTTCCCAAAATTCTATCCTGCTCAAGCGGCCACGATCCTACCCCCTCTCCGCCTGGAATAGTTCCAACGCCGAGGTTTCTACCCAAAGAAAATCGAGAGCTTGGAATAATTCTAGCCGCCACCGCCCGCGCCTACGCCCGGAATTATTCTAGCGGCGCACAGTGGAGCCTCTCGAACAAAAGTCGTGGCTAAAATAAAAAAAGTCATAGTCGCAAAAACGATTAAGACTATACTATACTCGACAGAGAATTTCACAACAAATCCAAATCCTCTGAGAAAATAATTTTCGGACCATTTTTGTAAAAGTTATGAGCATTCAAAGTTGAAAAATATTTCCGTTATTGCAACATACAAAAAAAAGTGCAATTGGTTGACTTTCAGGTAATATTTCACAAAAACTATACAACCAATCTGACTGATTTTGATTTTAAATTATAGAAACATTCATAAACTGTAAATTATACAAAAAAAAGACAGTTTGGGGCGGTTTGTACAGGTAAATCGTTACCTGTCAGGTGTCCTGAACTACTACTATAGGTCAGTTTCGTGTATCTTTCCTGAGCGTTGTGCTGCGACTCCACCTTTGGGAGCAAATCTAGTGAAACAACTTAGGGTCAAATAACACGAAATATGGGTGAAACCGCATCAGGGGTACCCGAAGCGCGCAAGGCATTTGCAGCGTTAAAATCGTGAATTTTTTTGTTTTGAATAATTTTAAGACGCGAAAGGATGAGGAATCAATTGTTTGTAGTCCAGAAATTCTTGAGCTTTAAGTAATTCCCCTAATATAGGTTTATTGTTAGTCAAATGATATTGTTAGAAAAATTATAAAAAAAAAAAAGAAAGGAAGCTAACTTCGGCTCACCGAAGTTTGTATACCCTTGCAGAATTTAAACAAAAAATTCAAACCGAAATTCTGAAATAATAATTAGTTGCCAGATCTCAAATTTGATGGCAATGGTTTGAAACACGGCTAAGCTATGGTTTTATATATTTTCCTAATTTTTCCTATGGAAGCTTTAGTCTGATTTTCATGAAATTAAAATCGAAATTCGAAAATATTATTAAATGGGCAATTATTAAAATTGGTGAAAATTGGTTGAAAACTAACAAAGTTATACTTTTTTACTTATTTTCCCGATTAAGTTCCTATGGCAGCTATATGATATAGTCGTCCGATCCGGCCCGTTCCGACTTATGTACGAGTGAGAGTAAAAAAGAAGGCTAACTACAAAGTTTCATCCAGATAGCTTTGAAACTGAGGGACTAGTTTGCGTATAATCGGACAGACGGACGGACGGACGGACGGACAGACGGACGGACATGGCTAGATCGACTCGGCTGTTGATCCTGATCAAGAATATAAATACTTTATAGGGTCGGAGATGTCTCCTTCCCTGCGTTGCAAACTTCTGACTGAAACTAATATTATAATAATTACTAATAATTCCGAACTGGTTTAAGCTGGGGCTAGGTCATGCAGACCGCCGACCCGGACCAAGGTACCTAGCAGCAGGCAACGATCGGAAGTAGTAAGTCTCGGGGAGCAGCTTCCAAGTAGCCAAGCAAGCGAAAGTCATTTTTTGGAATCGAGTGCAGAAGACCTCAGAGTCCGCCTCGTCTGAAGACCTTAGGGTCCACCCCGACCTCCGAGTCCACCCTACCGCGATGACCTAGAGTCCACCCGTTCTCTCTCTCACTCGGAAGACTTGAGTAGTCCCGAACCATTTTCTCTATCACTCGGAAGACTTGAGTAGTCCCGAACCATTTTCTCTATCACTCGGAAGACTTGAGTAGTCCCGAATCAATCGCTCTCTCGCTCGGAAGACTTGAGTAGTCCCGAATCATTCTCTCTCTCGCTCGGAAGACTTGAGTAGTCCCGAACCATTCTCCCTCTCGCTCGGAAGACTGGAGTAGTCCCGAACCCTTCTCTCTCTCTCGGAAGACTTGAGTAGTCCCGAATCCAGGTGTTTGCTCTCTAGTCTCTGCCCTCTCTACATAGGTGACCAGACCTCTCGGCTCCTCCTCCGGCGTGGCCACCCCGGCGAACCCCCGACGACTGGCAGCCCCCCGGCCCAACGGCGTGGCTCCCCCTCCCGAGAAGCAGGCAGCCGACGATCAACGACACCGGTTATCTTAACTCTGTAATCGAATCCTGAATAAATATCCCTGCTCTTTCCCTTTTACCGAACTTCCTTCACTGTTCTTACTGGGGCCGGGCAATTTCTCCCTTACAGCTACCACTCGGACTATCTCTGATGAGCGGATCCTGGCCGTCCCTGCGCTATCTGGGGAACTAGAAACGGCAGACCGTTACAAATTAAAACCGAAATTCGGAAATAATACTAAATGGGCAAATATCAAATTTGGTGAAAATTGGTTGAAAACTGAAAGTTATAATTTTTTTTCGTAGATTTTTCCGATTGTTTCTATGGCACCTATATGATATAGTCGTCCGATCCGGCCCGTTCCGACATGTGTACGAGTGAGAGTATAGAAGCCTAACTGCAAAGTTTCATTCAGATAGCTTTAAAACTGAGGGACTAGTTTGCGTAAAAAACGGACAGACGGGTAGACGGACATGGCTAGATCGACTCGGCTGTTGATCCTGATCAAGAATATATATACTTTATAGGGTCGGAGAAGCCTCCTTCACTGCGTTGTAAACTTTTGACTGAAACTAATATACCCTGCAAGGGTATAAAAAATTGTTGTTGGGGGGCGATGCTGCCGCAAAAAGATTCCAGAGGTTGTAGAAGGCACGGAGGAAACAAAATCCCACGTCGCGAACAAAAATTGACCCGGAGGCTCGAAAAGCGGAAGTCGGGGGCGTCATGGATAAAATTTCAAGGGCCGTCAGCTTTATTCTGCTAAGCTGAGCTTAACAGTGCGGGAGCGGGCCCGAGTGGCGGAAAGCGGGCCAGCCACCCCCAGCTCGCCTCACAGCGAGCGCAGATCGGGAATGCCGAGAAGCGGAGAGCGGGAGGACATAGGTTCGCTCTGAAGTTGGTGCACGGAGGGAGCGCAAGAAGTGGACGAGCCCTTTGATTGCCGGTGGGCAAAGGAGGCGCTGAGCGCGCCGAGGAGGGCCACCTGACATGAACAATTGTTGTAAAATATTTTTTTTTAGATTTTTCAAAATATTTTTATTTGAGAAAATCAATAAAAATAAAGCTCAAAAATTAAATTAATTTTTTTTTAACGTTTTCTATGAGAAAATTGTATTTTTTTACTTTAATACTCTATAAATGGGCGAATGGGTGGGCGTGGCCCATTGTCCAATTGATATATATATTTTACAGCAATTCACTGTCAAATGTTGTTTAAATTACTGGATTATCTTATTTGGTTAAAAAGTTATAATTTTAGCAACGCAAAAATAAAAAAGGCGCTACTGTGTGACGTAGCGGTCTTACTCCCGTCTCGCCCGGAGCGGGGCCTACAATAATTCCACTGCCCGCGGTTCGTGGAAGGGGGAAGCAGTGGGGTGGATTTTAACTACGCGGGGCCAGAGGAAATATAACGCGTGGTTTTAACATTCTTCATGTTTGTCGTTTTCCCCTAATTTATTCTTAATGTATACTCGAATCTTGCCCCTGCCTTGCACACCCCATTATGTTTTAGGTTTATTTAATTAAACGGCAGCGTTACGTTCACCCGTTACTCCGGCTGTATCTGGGGGAGGACTCCTGGTCCTGGTTTGATGTCCTTGGAGCTGAATACTGTCTTCGCGGTTGCCGGTTGTCTCTCGATCTTTCTCTTTCATAGCGGACGGTCGTGTTTTTGTTTTGCGCTCCGATTTTTGTGTTAATTTGATTTTAAACCACCGGGGTTTCCTCTGAATTCATCACCTAAATATTTAAAATTATATACCGTTTCGCTATCGCGCGTGCATGCACTTTTCTGTGTAATTAATTTGTGTTAATCACTTTTTAGTTTGTGCTAAGACGGTTATCTTATTTTCCTCCTTACTCTTTTTCTCGTTTTTATTTTTCACTCCCCCGCTTGAGATTCGTTTGCTGTTAGCTGCATCTAAGCTGTTATAGCTCTCATCGCTCTTGTGATTTCTGCTGCTCATACTCTTAACCTTGCGCTCTTTTGTTCTCTCTCTCTCTTTGCTTTTTGGTACTGATAGTGTGCACAGTTATACTAGTGTCTGTGAAAATGTCCCAAAATATTGTCTGTTTAATTAAGAACTGCCAAAAAAATATTTTGGGAGACCAGCCCAGTTTCCATTGTTGGCTTTGCGATGCAGTAGTGCATGCTAAGTGCATCGAGATGACAGGTCGAATAGCTGACGTAGTGTCCAGCAAAAAGGGCCTGCGTTATTGCTGTGAGGCCTGTCGACCGGTTGAGAAGGAGATATCATCCTTCATTTCCTGCCACTCCCCTGCGCCACAGCTCCTGGTCCCGTTCCAATGATTCTGAGATCAGGAACTAGGAAAGATTCGGTTACCGAATCTGAAGCAGCCGCTCAGCCAGCAATTTCCGCGTCATACGTTGTGTCCGATGCGGAGCCCAAATCTTAGGCTCCGCAAATCTCCGTAGATAAATCAACCCAGGGTCCAACAATGCCCGGAAAACCGGCCGTAGTTGGTAACAATTCGCTACGCAAGACCCTCACAGCAGTCCCACCTTCGAAAACGATATTTGTTTCGAGGCTTGCCCCTGATCTCGCATCGGAAGATGTTCTAGCCTTTATACAAGGCAAAACCCAAGCCGGTCATATCAAGGTGGAAAAATTTCAACTTTCGTATGCCAGAGACATTTCATCTTTTAAGATAAATGTCTCCATGGTAGAATTAATTAGTTCTACCATGAATGTCTCAACCCAACTCTTTGACACTATTTGCTCGGGTGACTTCTGGCCCGAGTACGTAATAGTTAAGGAGTACGAGGCTCGAAGGAAGAGAACACGGCCTGCGGGAGTACAACTGCCCAGGCCGTCACAATCCTCAGTGTCCAACGCCGTACCTTCTGTCCCAAAAAACTAACCTCTTCCTTACTACTTTACTATCAGAATACTAGAGGCTTACGCAGTAAGCTCTCTAAATTGTATTCGGATAGCCTTTCTTTCGCATCTCAGGTGATTGTATTTACTGAAACCTGGTTGAAGCCGGAGATCCTCTGCTCCGAAATTCTTCCAAGTAAGTACACAATCTATAGATTAGACCGTCTTGTCCAGCGTGGTGGTGGAGTTTTAATTGCCGTTGACTCCTGCCTCATCTCGGAACAGGTGGTGTCTAACGACTTTCTGGACATTGAATTTATATGCGTAAAATTATCATTTACAGGCAGCTGTATATATATTACCTGCTCTGATATTCCTCCATCTTCGGAAATGCCAACTTATTGGAAACCCCTTTCGGCAATTCAAGCAGTTTCCAACTGGCTTTCTGATAGGGACCAATTGGTGACTTTGGGTGACTTCAACATACTTGGAGCTCACTGGTCTTCTGACGGTGTGTCTAATATCCTCCTGACTGCGGCACAGCATGACCTTATAAATGGCTTGTTTGATTTATCCTTATCTCAAGTTAACCATGTCTTTAATTCTCTAAACCGCTTATTGGATCTATGCTTTGTTTCAGATCCGGCTGGCGTAAACCTAAGTAGAGCTCCTTCAATGACGCAACCTGAAGATCCTTATCATCCAACTTTCGATGTGACCATCGACACTGGGACAGTTTTATCAACATCTGGTAGTAGGTTAAACAGAGTCCGTTGTTTCCGAAAGGCCGACTATCAGAGGCTAAACACTTTAATAGCTGAATTTGATCTTTTTTTTTAATCTTTTCATGAGCTCAGACATGGCAACAGCCGTTGATATCTTTTATAGTGCCATGAACTCATTTTTCTTCTTATGTGTTCCTGAAACCTATCCGTCGGTCTCTAATAAACCACTCTGGCTTAACAAAAAGCTGACACGTTTAAAAAATTGTTTACCTTATCTTTAGAATCCTCAGAATTTCCCCTTATTTGGAGGGAATCATTTGTTATTCCTCTCCACAAAAAAGGTAGCAAGTCGGATGCCAGTAACTATAGAGGTATCTCTAAGTTATCTGCAATCCCCAAACTTTTCGAGAATGTAATCACTCCTCACTTGCAACATCTATGCAGATCCGTCATCTCTCCATGTCAGCATGGTTTTATGAGGCGAAGATCAACCACGACCAATCTTCTGGAACTCACCTCTTTCGTTATTAGGGGTTTCCAACAAAACCTTCAAACCGATGTCATTTACACGGACTTTAGTAAAGCTTTCGACTCGGTTAATCATTCTCTTCTGGTTAAGAAACTCGATTCATTGGGGTTTCCAAGTGATCTTCTTAAGTGGATTTCGAGTTATCTAAGTGACAGGTCCCAAAAGGTTCTGTTCAGAAATGTTCTATCCAATAGCCTCAGTGTCACTTCTGGCGTCCCACAGGGTAGCCACCTGGGACCACTACTATTTACACTGTTTATCAACGATTTGCCGCAGGTTCTAACCAAATCCAGAGTACTTATGTATGGTGATGATGTTAAACTTTGCGTGCAGTATAGGGACAGCTCACGCCAATCTGACCTACAATCGGATCTCGATAACTTTCAAGCATGGTGCCATGCTAACGATTTACATCTCAACAGTTCTAAATGCAAACTGATGACATTTTCTCGCACCACTTTTCTCCCTGCCACGTATATGCTTAACGATTGCTCTTTGGAAAGAATTACTATTGTTGATGACCTCGGCGTCCGCCTGGACCCTAAACTTTCGTTCTCAGAACATATTTCCTGTATGGTTAATAAAGCCGCCGGCATGCTTGGATTCATTAAAAGGTGGTCGAAGGAATTCGATTCTCCTTATGTAACGAAGACCCTATATACTTCGTTAGTACGCCCTATATTGGAGTATGGCTCGTGCGTCTGGAGTCCTCAATACGGAGTCCATAGTAGCCGCATCGAATCTGTCCAAAAGAAGTTTTTACTTTTCGCCCTCCGTGGCCTACCCTGGGATGCTAACCTTAGATTACCGTCTTACTCTAGTAGACTTCTCCTAATTAATTTACCTTCTTTAACTAACCGTAGGACGATGCTTGGCGTCGTCTTTCTACATAAACTTATTCACGGCGAGGTGGAGAGCCCCTACCTACTTGGGCAGCTCAATTTCCATGTTCCCCGTCTTTCTTCTAGAAATTTTATCCCCCTAGTAGTTAACCACTGTAGGCGTGAGTTTGAAGTACATGAACCCTTTAGGGTTTTATGTACTGATTACAATCGCCTTTTTAGTAGTATTGAAGCCTTCAAAACCTAAAAACTGTATTGCTTGTAGTACTTGCCCGTAGTGTATCCTAATTTTCTTCGTTCTATTCTATTTTTCCCCTCTCGCGTCTATCTAGTACGCGTTCGTGCCGTACGTCACGCGGCTGCGCCCCTCGGTCGGTTGGGCGGGAGGTGGGCCTCGTTGGGACTCGGTTGAAAAAAAAAAAATAAATAAAAGATTAATTGCTTTCGCTATTTTTGGCCCGGCCGTGACCTAATTTTTCCTTTTGTTCCGCGGCTGCGCTGCTACAATCCGATGGCACGCGCCGTTCTGCATTCTTTGCATTCCTTTGACGGATCTTGCCCCTCGCTCCCTCTCCTGAGCGATTGGGGCTTGCAAGTGGAACGAATGCGTTCTGCATTCCGCTGTCGCTGATGGCGGCTGCGCAGTCGGACCTCTGCCGCGATCGTGCGTCTAAGGCCCGCTGCCATTCCTCTACTGGCCGCTGATTGGACGCTCCCGCGGCTGCGCGGTTCTGGAGTCCGGTGTTCTGATCGGCTGGGACGTCGCTCTGCCGACTCATCCCGTTGTTGCTCCTTGCCCTGATATTGCTCGCTCTCGTGTTGATAGCTTTTGGCGGCGCATTACTGGCAGGTGTTGCCGGGGGATGTTGCCGGTGTTATTGGCGTTGATGTGACCAGTGTGCTTATTCGAGTATTCCCTAGCCTAACTTATTTTACATATTTATACTATTGACATATTTACACTATTTATATAGATAGGTGACTTCGTCACAATACCCTGAAAGGGTATAATGAACAAATGGATTTGGAATGTTAAACACAAGAATGACACATGAAGACAGAGTAACAACGTAACTAATAAATAATTGAAAAAACTATTTTTACTATTAACTATTTTCACTACTAACTATTTTTGGCACATCGGCAAATTTCAAAATTATTACACATTTCACCTTCATACAAACAGGGCCGCAAAAAGAAAATTCCGGCCCGCGGGCATCCATGTTCGGTCTTTTCCCTTCTCTGTAAATAAATAATCTAATTAATTAATATTAAAATTATATTTGCTCTGCTCTCATCTTGCTCTAAAATTTTGACTAAGGCTACTAGCCCCCAGAGCATTTTTTAAAATTTTCTGCTATAGCATTTGGATGTACGTAGCAAGTCAGAAATCTCGGAGTTTTCAATTTCATTGCTACGGCTCTGCTACTGCTCTCGTCAAAGTGACAGCGCCTGCTATAGCATAGCAACATTTTTATGAATCTCGCTGCTATGGAGTAGTAAATTCAAACCCTGTAATAAACATCCTACAAAACTCCAAAAATATAAGAACTAGCTTTTAATTTCAAACTAGCTTTTAATTTCAAACATTTATTTAATTATTGGGCAATTGCAGATCTTATTTTTTCTGCATGGATGTTACTGCGATTTAGCTGATCCTGGAGGTCATAAGCTGGCAGCTGCCAATTATCTCTGATAACGCTGTTCTGCTCCTTTTTTTTGAGAACTCTACCATCCACGGGCTTCTTGGCGTTTGCTCAATAGCCTTGAAGTCGTCTCCATTTTCTAAGCTTACTGATGTAAGAGCTTTGACCAATTTTAGGTTTGGCTGCTGTACCATAGCCAAAATAGCAAAATTTTCCATTTTTAAATACCTTTTTTTACGTTACTTATGAGTGACAGCTTTCGAAAATCAGTCAAATCGGATGGAGGATGTAGATGTAGCTTTATGGGAATACGAGTTTCACATCCGTTAAAAATCCCAACTGTTTCAAACGAATGTACTGTGTGGGAAAAGCACATAACAAAAGCTTTTCTGTCTTTGAGGAGGCGAAGACTTCGATATCTGAGTTAATTTTCATCGCCAATTCTGCTTCTAAACAAAGAGTTGCCAATCCTGACATTATGTTTGAGTTGAAAAAGAGTGCAGGAAATATTTTTATGGCGCATTCGCAAAGCGATAAAAATATTTGGGATTAGACTTTCCAAGAAAAAGGAATGGACAAGGACACGCAGTGAAGCTCGCTTTATAAATGTGCTTTACATGCATTCAATTGATTCTTTATAAACCCGTCTGCCGCGCTTTGAATCCCTCTATCTTCCATATCTTTGAACTTCCATAAGAATCAAAATACCATGGCGATGTATCTAATGGGAGTATGATTGGTGAATTCAGGAGATCACAAAGAAAGTATTTTTTTAAGTTCCATTACTTCTTCAGTACTGTCTTCTTTCAAGGAAGAGGCAATGTTGGAGAATTGTATTCCTTTTTATTCGTAACCGTTTTGTATTCCCGCAAAATAATATTCCAACAATTAAGCAGGAGCTGCAAATCGTCGACAAGATTCTCGATAGGGTCAGCGATCCGTGACCCAATCCACGTCACCTGTATTCATGACAGAAGAGTCCACGATCTGTAGTCCCGTCGGGAACAGGACGCTGGCTACCCCCTCCAAGGTTATCGGATCGAATGGGGCTTTGCCTCTCACATTGAGTTTCTTGACCTCCAGCTTATAGGCTCCTCCCCATGGATCCTCGTCGCGGCATCGCAAAGCTTCAGGAAACACTCCCTTTTGCTGTTGCTGAGGCGTGAGGTGCCTCTCGCGCCTTGCATCAGCAATCTGGTGCGATGTGCGGAGCGACGCAGCTTCGCAAAATCCTCGCTCCACCAGTACACCGGCTTCCAGAACGTCCTCCTTTGGAGCAGGCTCTGATTGCACGCGCCTTCCACTGCTTCCGCCAGCTTTTTGGCCAACAAATTTGCCCCATCTGTCTGCCGAGAAGCCCTCAAGGGCGCTTGCAAAGGCCAGTGGCCTGAAGGTTTCCTGCCAGAACGCCTTCCTTGGCTGGGGCGGTGTGCCCTTGATCGGCCGGCGGTGCCTATCAAGCACTCGATGGCCTCGTGATCGCTGGCGGTATAGGCCTCGCTGACCGTTCATTGCGCTAGGCGGGCCAACGCGCTGCTGGCGAACGTGAGGTCGATTATCGAGCCCGCTCCCGCACTGGTGAAGGTGTGCCGGGATCCTTCATTCAGCAGGACCACGTCCAAAGAGGCGATGGACTGCTCGTCGTCTTGCGTTGGTTCGAGGGGAGCCCTATTCCATGGCCCAGGCGTTAAAGTCGCCCCAGACTGCCACCTTGCTCCAACCCCGCAAGTCGCAGCTCAGCTCGTCCAGGACCCTGCCGAAGGACTCAAAAGTAGCCAGCAGATGCCACCCACGTTCGCTCGTACAAAGCCCTCAGCCGTCCTTATTTCGCGCATATCCGTCGCCTCAGCTCCGCAGAGCCACAGGGCCGCTCTGCCCGTGCTGTCAGTGACCCAGTCACGGCCGCTACCTATCCTGTAGAGTTCGCTGAGGATTGCCACCTCCGAGCCTAACTCGCGCACCGTCTGCGACAGGAGATTCTTTCAGATTTAGATGAATCAACAGCATATGGGTCTATGGTTTCCGTTACCGCTTTTAGGGCTGGGCAACCCTTGCCACCGGCTTGGTGCCTCCTTGGTGCAAGAGGCTGCCCTGTGTCCCTGCTCCCCGCATTTTATGCAGCATCCACTCCTGTCTTCAAGGCGTCTAGCAAGTGCATAGCAATGTGTCCCGTTCAGGCATCTGTAGCACCTAGGTGGGCCCACTCTCTTCCGGATCCTGCAGATGGTCCAACCTATCCAGTTCGGCCTCAAATTTGAACTGGCCTGCGATCGCAGCGCAGACCTCCTTCCTGGTTGTGATGGAGTCCAAGCAGAGAATCTCCAATACGACCACTAAGTCATCCTCCGTTGTGGTACAGACGCCGAGTCGCCGAGCACCCATACAATGTTCTCCTTCATGCTCTCTGCGTTGTCGGGCACGGGCCGGGCTTTTTTTCGTGGCCCGCAGGCTTACACAGGCCCGAAGCGGGCCCGGGCCTTAAAATTAAGATTAGTGCGGGCTTCGTGCGGGCCTGGGCTTTAGAAAAACGTCCGTAAAAACTCGAAATAGGCCCGTAAAATTAGGTTTAATAAATATGAACTTATATATATGTATACATAAAAAATATGTCTTTTAAATTTCGTAATATGTGTAAATAAGTTTCGTGCCGTGCCGGACCGGGCCCGGGCCTTGGTGAAAAAGTTTCGTGTTCGACCGGGCCGGGCCGCTCAAAAAAGATTTTTTTTCGTGCGGGCCCGGGCTTCAAAATACAGGCCCGCGCCCACCTCTAGTGCTGCCTTTGGCCACCTCTAGTAACAGGTTGCCGTTGTTGGTTCGGTGAACTTTAGAGACGCAGCTCCCCAGCTCTGATAGCTGCTTGTCCTCCCTCCTAGCCACCAAAGCGAGCACCTTGCTTTAGGACTAACCCCTCGCCTGTACGATGACCACGTCTGGACGTGCGCGGCGCGCCGTTTTCGGCTTCCTAGCCACGACTTCCCAGTTGATCTCGGGATTAGTGCGACCCTCGGGCTTCCGGGCGGAGGCGTGTGGCACCATAGCTTTATTGGCATCCAGCTGAGGATCCTTAGGAGGCTTCTTTGGCGCCTTCAGGCCCTTCCACTGTACTGTGCGGCCCGGTAGTGGGGCCGGCTCAGACGCGGACAAACTGAGGCCATCCGTTTGGCTTAGCCTGCGCCACGGCTCCGTTTGGGCTGCAGAATCCCTCCTCCATATGGTGGTTGTCTGCTGCCCCTTGTCTGCGCTATCCATGCGCTTAACGCGAATTGGGCACTGGGCGCAAATACACTTACACCTACAACATACACTGAAGGTATTGTGCTGTTAAGTGCGGCTGTTAAAGCTCACAGCACATGCGCTACGCAGCACATGCGCTACGGAACAAATACAACTTCACACATTATTTTTTATTACAATCCACAATACCTAAAAAACGTTTTTCGATGTTATATGTTTTTGCTTCAGTCTCGTACGAAGGTGACCAAGAACAAAGGTAGTGTGAATAACAGAATTATGCATATGTGATAGGGAGTCGAATCATAAAATTGAACATGAACGCAGCACACAAAGCACTATGGGGCCACGGCCCAGTTTTTGTGGCCTTAACTAATAACTCTGTCAGTTTTAGAGATATCGACATGAAACTTAACATTTATTTATTTATTTATCTAAAGCTAACAGATAGTTATAAACTAAAAGCTAACTTATATTTAAGAGCTATAGCAACTCAGGCCTTCAGCTCGCTAGTTACAATGTATGTTAATTATGTACTTTGGCTAGTTACATATACATATTATACATATTTACAGAATTTATGTTTCTTACTGGGGTTGTTGATGTTATTTTATTTTTATTTATTTTTTTTTTTATTTATTGTACTTAGATCGGGTTCATATTTTGTGGGAGATTTTGCAGTTGTCTAGGAAATTGAGAATGTTTTCAGCGTTTGACTTGAAAGGGTTGGCTATCATGATGATGGGGCTAGGGCTGTGGAGGAATTTGGATCGTTGCGAGGCAAGGGTGGGGCATGAGTTTATGACGTGATCTAGGGAGACTTGTGAATTGTTGCATAGTGGGCAGAGGCTGTTTTTGGTACTGTCGAAATAGTGAGCGTTTGTTAGTTGTGTGTGTCCGAGTCTGAGGCGTGTAATAAATTTTTGTTCTCTTCTGTTGAGTGACGAGTTTTTGAAGGGGAGGTTGGTAGTTGGTATCCTGTTTATTTCTTGGTACCAGCTTGAAGTGGGTAGTTGGGATTGTTTTTCTTTGAGCAGTGATTTAAGGAAATGGGATATGTCACTAGAGTTTAGGTTGGGAGTGTAGGTTAGGGGGAGTTTGGTAGTAAGTTTGGCTGTTATGTCAGCGTTTTCATTGCCCATAATACCCATATGGCTGGGAATCCAAATGAGTTTTATTTTGGGGAAGTAACAGGTTATCATGTTTCTGACTGAGGTTGGGTAGAGAGAGTGGTTGTTTTGGTTGGTGATAGCGGAGATTGAGGAGAGGGAGTCAGTGCAATTACATATTTGCCGGGTAGTTTAATGTGGGTAGAAATGGCTTCATGTATTGCAATTATCTCGCTAGATAGGACTGAGGAGTAGGTCGGCAAAACATCGGTTTTAATGGTTTCGTTTTCGGTAGTTACGCTGAAGGTTGTAACACCGTTTGATTTGGATCCGTCTGTATAGATAAAGTTATGGTTGGGAAGGGAGGATTTGAGGGAGTGGAAAAGTTGTTGGAATACTATAGGGGGGTACTGTTTTTGTTGTATTTTGCTAATAAGGTGTTTGTGGCTTTGATGATGTTTAGCATATTGAATTTATTGCACTTATTTTTCTTTGTGGGAAGATAGGGGATGGATTGAGTTGTACATAATTTTATAATGCGGGCTACAGTACTGAGGTATCTAATTGGCTTTGCAGTTGTGTTTGCGGCAGATATGGAGGATTTTGGGTTTATCAACTGACAGGATTGAGGCAGAGTGGTAGCACCACTCCTTTATGCGGCTAAAAGTGTTTGAGAGGTTGGTTGAACGGTTTTTTTGTTTGCTGTGTTGGATAAGAAGATGAAAGTCATCTGCGTAGGCACAAAATTTGATTTCTTTAGAAAGAGAAATGATGTTGGATAGTGAGTTCTAGGCGATGAGAAACAGTATTAGTGAAATCGGCGATCCCTGTGGGATGCCATTGTTTAGGGGGAATGTGTTTGAAAGGCTTTTCCGGATTTGGCTATAATTTTTCTGTTTATCATAAAGTTCTTTATGTAGTTGATCATATTAGGGCCTATTTTCCAGTTTTGTAGTTGGTGTATTATTGTGTGTATGCCTATTCTATCAAATGCTTTGGAAAAGTCTAGCGATATGATTGGGAGGTGGTTTTTGAGGGCTATGGATCTGTAGGCTAGGTGGTCTACGTAGAGTAGACTGTCTAGTACAGATTTGCCTCTTTTGAAGCCGGATTGGCTGTTGTGAATGAGATGTTATTTAAAACGAACCACCACAATCTTTTGGCCATGATTTTATCTAGGACTTTAGCTAGGCATGGGTTTCAGGAGATGGGTCTGTAAGTTGCTATTTCTGTTATTGGTTTTTGTGGTTTCACTATGGGTAGAACGAGGCTAAGTTTAAATGATTGAGGGATGTGGGAGGTGAGTATGTTGTTGAAGTGATTGATAATTCTGTGTTTGACGGTGATAGGTAAGTTTTTAACCTTTTAAGGAGTTCAGGGCAGATGAGAATTCTATTGAGGAGATGTTTTTTTCTATTTCTAGGGCTGCTTTGGAGGGCTGGTAGTTTGGGGTTGTGTTCAAGAGTTCTTTATTATGTCGGAATTATGAGGAGAAATTGCTTTCATCAGCCTGTTCTGACCAGGTTTGGCCAAAAGCGTTCGCGATTTCAGTTTGGTCGGTTATTTCTGTGGGGTTGCATATGCAGTGTATGTGCTTTTGTGGGTGGAGGCCATATAGTCTTTTAATGTTCGCCCACATTTTTGTGGGGTCAGAAAATTGGTTGATGCTGGTTGTGAACTTTAGGATGGAGATTTTTTTGCTTCAATTTTCCTAAAGAGGTCCCAGTCTGCGGCCTGAAGTTTAAATGCTGGCTTAGAAGTAAAGGTGGAAGAGATTGGGTTGTTGAACATGGATATAAGTATAGGGAAATGGTCACTGCCATGAAGATCATCCAATACTTTCCAATAGATTTCTGGAGCAATGTAGGCAGAGGCGAAGGAAAGGTCTATGTGGGTGAAGGACTTGTGGGTGGAGAAATGTGTGTGGGTTTTGTCGTTGAGGAGTATGTAGTCGGTTCTGTCTAAGTATTCGGCTATGGTTTTTCCTCTGCTGTTTTGTTTGGGGGAGCCCCAGTAGGGGTGCCAGCTGTTGAAGTCTCCCAGCACCAGCGTGTGGGCGTTTCTTGGGTTGAGGACATTCTCTAAGTTTTTGGCATTAAAAGGTTTGGAGGGCGATATGTATGCGGATATTATATTAAATTGGATTTTCGAGTGAATTTTTGCTCCGACTGCATCGAAGTCAGTGTCTAGGGGGGTATGGTTTTGGAATATGGAGTTATGGATAAGGAGTGCAGAGCCACCAAAGCTGTTGCTGTTGCTGGCGCTGGTGTAGAGTGTGTAGTTGATGGGGGTGGGGAGTGAGGAGAGGTTTGATAGATGGGTTTCTTGGAGGGCTACAATGTGTGGGCTTTGTGATTTGATTAGCATTTGAAGTTCTGTGTAATTGTTTCTATAGCCGTGTATGTTCCATTGTATGATTTTAAGCATGTTAATTAAGTTTTAAGGTGTGCGTGTAGGTATAAGTTAACTAAAAGATGTATAATTTGTTTAAATGAATTAATGGATTGATGTATTAGAGTCTATGGCGGATAATTTGTCCCTACGCACATATGGTATGAAAATCGTTCGGTTTAGGAAACTCTATCCTATAGCTCCCATAGGAACGATCGGGTAGAACTAAAGATAAATTAATGAAATTTTGGGACCTGAAATTTGTTGCTCTTTTAATACTATGTAGCAATTTTGATCGGATAACGCTTTCCCTACGAACTATCAGACTAAAATGCCGAATTGAAGTGTTTTCCATAAGTGCAGCTAAATCGAAAAAGAACAAATTTCATCAGACTCAAAAGGTTAACAGTAATATTTTATTTTAGGTATTAGTTCAATTATTCATTTATTTAATTTTCTATTTCGAAAAAAACATGTTAGAGAGTTAGGTACTGTCGAAATAGTGAGCGTTTGTTAGTTGTGTGTGTCCGAGTCTGAGGCGTGTAATAAATTTTTGTTCTCTTCTGTTGAGTGACGAGTTTTTGAAGGGGAGGTTGGTAGTTGGTATCCTGTTTATTTCTTGGTACCAGCTTGAAGTGGGTAGTTGGGATTGTTTTTCTTTGAGCAGGGATTTAAGGAAATGGGATATGTCACTAGAGTTTAGGTTGGGAGTGTAGGTTAGGGGGAGTTTGGCAGTAAGTTTGGCTGTTATGTCAGCGTTTTCATTGCCCATAATACCCATATGGCTGGGAATCCAAATGAGTTTTATTTTGGGGAAGTAACAGGTGATCATGTTTCTGACTGAGGTTGGGTAGAGAGAGTGGTTGTTTTGGTTGGTGATAGCGGAGATTGAGGAGAGGGAGTCAGTGCAATTACATATTTGCCGGGTAGTTTAATGTGGGTAGAAATGGCTTCATGTATTGCAATTATCTCGCTAGATAGGACTTTGGTCGGCAAAACATCGGTTTTAATGGTTTCGTTTTCGGTAGTTACGCTGAAGGTTGTAACACCGTTTGATTTCGATCCGTCTGTATAGATAAAGTTATGGTTGGGAAGGGAGGATTTGAGGGAGTGGAAAAGTTGTTGGAATACTATAGGGGGGTACTGTTTTTGTTGTATTTTGCTAATAAGGTGTTTGTGGCTTTGATGATGTTTAGCATATTGAATTTATTGCACTTATTTTTCTTTGTGGGAAGATAGGGGATGGATTGAGTTGTACATAATTTTATAATGCGGGCTACAGTACTGAGGTATCTAATTGGCTTTGCAGTTGTGTTTGCGGCAGATATGGAGGATTTTGGGTTTATCAACTGACAGGATTGAGGCAGAGTGGTAGCACCACTCCTTTATGCGGCTAAAAGTGTTTGAGAGGTTGGTTGAACGGTTTTTTTGTTTGCTGTGTTGGATAAGAAGATGAAAGTCATCTGCGTAGGCACAAAATTTGATTTCTTTAGAAAGAGAAATGATGTTGGATAGTGAGTTCTAGGCGATGAGAAACAGTATTAGTGAAATCGGCGATCCCTGTGGGATGCCATTGTTTAGGGGGAATGTGTTTGAAAGGCTTTTCCGGATTTGGCTATAATTTTTCTGTTTGTCATAAAGTTCTTTATGTAGTTGATCATATTAGGGCCTATTTTCCAGTTTTGTAGTTGGTGTATTATTGTGTGTATGCCTATTCTATCAAATGCTTTGGAAAAGTCTAGCGATATGATTGGGAGGTGGTTTTTGAGGGCTATGGATCTGTAGGCTAGGTGGTCTACGTAGAGTAGACTGTCTAGTACAGATTTGCCTCTTTTGAAGCCGGATTGGCTGTTGTGAATGAGATGTTATTTAAAACGAACCACCACAATCTTTTGGCCATGATTTTATCTAGGACTTTAGCTAGGCATGGGTTTCAGGAGATGGGTCTGTAAGTTGCTATTTCTGTTATTGGTTTTTGTGGTTTCACTATGGGTAGAACGAGGCTAAGTTTAAATGATTGAGGGATGTGGGAGGTGAGTATGTTGTTGAAGTGATTGATAATTCTGTGTTTGACGGTGATAGGTAAGTTTTTAACCTTTTAAGGAGTTCAGGGCAGATGAGAATTCTATGGAGGAGATGTTTTTTTCTATTTCTAGGGCTGCTTTGGAGGGCTGGTAGTTTGGGGTTGTGTTCAAGAGTTCTTTATTATGTCGGAATTATGAGGAGAAATTGCTTTCATCAGCCTGTTCTGACCAGGTTTGGCCAAAAGCGTTCGCGATTTCAGTTTGGTCGGTTATTTCTGTGGGGTTGCATATGCAGTGTATGTGCTTTTGTGGGTGGAGGCCATATAGTCTTTTAATGTTCGCCCACATTTTTGTGGGGTCAGAAAATTGGTTGATGCTGGTTGTGAACTTTAGGATGGAGATTTTTTTGCTTCAATTTTCCTAAAGAGGTCCCAGTCTGCGGCCTGAAGTTTAAATGCTGGCTTAGAAGTAAAGGTGGAAGAGATTGGGTTGTTGAACATGGATATAAGTATAGGGAAATGGTCACTGCCATGAAGATCATCCAATACTTTCCAATAGATTTCTGGAGCAATGTAGGCAGAGGCGAAGGAAAGGTCTATGTGGGTGAAGGACTTGTGGGTGGAGAAATGTGTGTGGGTTTTGTCGTTGAGGAGTATGTAGTCGGTTCTGTCTAAGTATTCGGCTATGGTTTTTCCTCTGCTGTTTTGTTTGGGGGAGCCCCAGTAGGGGTGCCAGCTGTTGAAGTCTCCCAGCACCAGCGTGTGGGCGTTTCTTGGGTTGAGGACATTCTCTAAGTTTTTGGCATTAAAAGGTTTGGAGGGCGATATGTATGCGGATATTATATTAAATTGGATTTTCGAGTGAATTTTGCTCCGACTGCATCGAAGTCAGTGTCTAGGGGGGTATGGTTTTGGAATATGGAGTTATGGATAGGGAGTGCAGAGCCACCAAAGCTGTTGCTGTTGCTGGCGCTGGTGTAGAGTGTGTAGTTGATGGGGGTGGGGAGTGAGGAGAGGTTTGATAGATGGGTTTCTTGGAGGGCTACAATGTGTGGGCTTTGTGATTTGATTAGCATTTGAAGTTCTGTGTAATTGTTTCTATAGCCGTGTATGTTCCATTGTATGATTTTAAGCATGTTAATTAAGTTTTAAGGTGTGCGTGTAGGTATAAGTTAACTAAAAGATGTATAATTTGTTTAAATGAATTAATGGATTGATGTATTAGAGTCTATGGCGGATAATTTGTCCCTACGCACATATGGTATGAAAATCGTTCGGTTTAGGAAACTCTATCCTATAGCTCCCATAGGAACGATCGGGTAGAACTAAAGATAAATTAATGAAATTTTGGGACCTGAAATTTGTTGCTCTTTTAATACTATGTAGCAATTTTGATCGGATAACGCTTTCCCTACGAACTATCAGACTAAAATGCCGAATTGAAGTGTTTTCCATAAGTGCAGCTAAATCGAAAAAGAACAAATTTCATCAGACTCAAAAGGTTAACAGTAATATTTTATTTTAGGTATTAGTTCAATTATTCATTTATTTAATTTTCTATTTCGAAAAAAACATGTTAGAGAGTTAGGTACTGTCGAAATAGTGAGCGTTTGTTAGTTGTGTGTGTCCGAGTCTGAGGCGTGTAATAAATTTTTGTTCTCTTCTGTTGAGTGACGAGTTTTTGAAGGGGAGGTTGGTAGTTGGTATCCTGTTTATTTCTTGGTACCAGCTTGAAGTGGGTAGTTGGGATTGTTTTTCTTTGAGCAGGGATTTAAGGAAATGGGATATGTCACTAGAGTTTAGGTTGGGAGTGTAGGTTTGGGGGAGTTTGGCAGTAAGTTTGGCTGTTATGTCAGCGTTTTCATTGCCCATAATACCCATATGGCTGGGAATCCAAATGAGTTTTATTTTGGGGAAGTAACAGGTGATCATGTTTCTGACTGAGGTTGGGTAGAGAGAGTGGTTGTTTTGGTTGGTGATAGCGGAGATTGAGGAGAGGGAGTCAGTGCAATTACATATTTGCCGGGTAGTTTAATGTGGGTAGAAATGGCTTCATGTATTGCAATTATCTCGCTAGATAGGACTGAGGAGTAGGTCGGCAAAACATCGGTTTTAATGGTTTCGTTTTCGGTAGTTACGCTGAAGGTTGTAACACCGTTTGATTTGGATCCGTCTGTATAGATAAAGTTATGGTTGGGAAGGGAGGATTTGAGGGAGTGGAAAAGTTGTTGGAATACTATAGGGGGGTACTGTTTTTGTTGTATTTTGCTAATAAGGTGTTTGTGGCTTTGATGATGTTTAGCATATTGAATTTATTGCACTTATTTTTCTTTGTGGGAAGATAGGGGATGGATTGAGTTGTACATAATTTTATAATGCGGGCTACAGTACTGAGGTATCTAATTGGCTTTGCAGTTGTGTTTGCGGCAGATATGGAGGATTTTGGGTTTATCAACTGACAGGATTGAGGCAGAGTGGTAGCACCACTCCTTTATGCGGCTAAAAGTGTTTGAGAGGTTGGTTGAACGGTTTTTTTGTTTGCTGTGTTGGATAAGAAGATGAAAGTCATCTGCGTAGGCACAAAATTTGATTTCTTTAGAAAGAGAAATGATGTTGGATAGTGAGTTCTAGGCGATGAGAAACAGTATTAGTGAAATCGGCGATCCCTGTGGGATGCCATTGTTTAGGGGGAATGTGTTTGAAAGGCTTTTCCGGATTTGGCTATAATTTTTCTGTTTGTCATAAAGTTCTTTATGTAGTTGATCATATTAGGGCCTATTTTCCAGTTTTGTAGTTGGTGTATTATTGTGTGTATGCCTATTCTATCAAATGCTTTGGAAAAGTCTAGCGATATGATTGGGAGGTGGTTTTTGAGGGCTATGGATCTGTAGGCTAGGTGGTCTACGTAGAGTAGACTGTCTAGTACAGATTTGCCTCTTTTGAAGCCGGATTGGCTGTTGTGAATGAGATGTTATTTAAAACGAACCACCACAATCTTTTAACCATGATTTTATCTAGGACTTTAGCTAGGCATGGGTTTCAGGAGATGGGTCTGTAAGTTGCTATTTCTGTTATTGGTTTTTGTGGTTTCACTATGGGTAGAACGAGGCTAAGTTTAAATGATTGAGGGATGTGGGAGGTGAGTATGTTGTTGAAGTGATTGATAATTCTGTGTTTGACGGTGATAGGTAAGTTTTTAACCTTTTAAGGAGTTCAGGGCAGATGAGAATTCTATGGAGGAGATGTTTTTTTCTATTTCTAGGGCTGCTTTGGAGGGCTGGTAGTTTGGGGTTGTGTTCAAGAGTTCTTTATTATGTCGGAATTATGAGGAGAAATTGCTTTCATCAGCCTGTTCTGACCAGGTTTGGCCAAAAGCGTTCGCGATTTCAGTTTGGTCGGTTATTTCTGTGGGGTTGCATATGCAGTGTATGTGCTTTTGTGGGTGGAGGCCATATAGTCTTTTAATGTTCGCCCACATTTTTGTGGGGTCAGAAAATTGGTTGATGCTGGTTGTGAACTTTAGGATGGAGATTTTTTTGCTTCAATTTTCCTGAAGAGGTCCCAGTCTGCGGCCTGAAGTTTAAATGCTGGCTTAGAAGTAAAGGTGGAAGAGATTGGGTTGTTGAACATGGATATAAGTATAGGGAAATGGTCACTGCCATGAAGATCATCCAATACTTTCCAATAGATTTCTGGAGCAATGTAGGCAGAGGCGAAGGAAAGGTCTATGTGGGTGAAGGACTTGTGGGTGGAGAAATGTGTGTGGGTTTTGTCGTTGAGGAGTATGTAGTCGGTTCTGTCTAAGTATTCGGCTATGGTTTTTCCTCTGCTGTTTTGTTTGGGGGAGCCCCAGTAGGGGTGCCAGCTGTTGAAGTCTCCCAGCACCAGCGTGTGGGCGTTTCTTGGGTTGAGGACATTCTCTAAGTTTTTGGCATTAAAAGGTTTGGAGGGCGATATGTATGCGGATATTATATTAAATTGGATTTTCGAGTGAATTTTTGCTCCGACTGCATCGAAGTCAGTGTCTAGGGGGGTATGGTTTTGGAATATGGAGTTATGGATAAGGAGTGCAGAGCCACCAAAGCTGTTGCTGTTGCTGGCGCTGGTGTAGAGTGTGTAGTTGATGGGGGTGGGGAGTGAGGAGAGGTTTGATAGATGGGTTTCTTGGAGGGCTACAATGTGTGGGCTTTGTGATTTGATTAGCATTTGAAGTTCTGTGTAATTGTTTCTATAGCCGTGTATGTTCCATTGTATGATTTTAAGCATGTTAATTAAGTTTTAAGGTGTGCGTGTAGGTATAAGTTAACTAAAAGATGTATAATTTGTTTAAATGAATTAATGGATTGATGTATTAGAGTCTATGGCGGATAATTTGTCCCTACGCACATATGGTATGAAAATCGTTCGGTTTAGGAAACTCTATCCTATAGCTCCCATAGGAACGATCGGGTAGAACTAAAGATAAATTAATGAAATTTTGGGACCTGAAATTTGTTGCTCTTTTAATACTATGTAGCAATTTTGATCGGATAACGCTTTCCCTACGAACTATCAGACTAAAATGCCGAATTGAAGTGTTTTCCATAAGTGCAGCTAAATCGAAAAAGAACAAATTTCATCAGACTCAAAAGGTTAACAGTAATATTTTATTTTAGGTATTAGTTCAATTATTCATTTATTTAATTTTCTATTTCGAAAAAAACATGTTAGAGAGTTAGGTACTGTCGAAATAGTGAGCGTTTGTTAGTTGTGTGTGTCCGAGTCTGAGGCGTGTAATAAATTTTTGTTCTCTTCTGTTGAGTGACGAGTTTTTGAAGGGGAGGTTGGTAGTTGGTATCCTGTTTATTTCTTGGTACCAGCTTGAAGTGGGTAGTTGGGATTGTTTTTCTTTGAGCAGGGATTTAAGGAAATGGGATATGTCACTAGAGTTTAGGTTGGGAGTGTAGGTTAGGGGGAGTTTGGCAGTAAGTTTGGCTGTTATGTCAGCGTTTTCATTGCCCATAATACCCATATGGCTGGGAATCCAAATGAGTTTTATTTTGGGGAAGTAACAGGTGATCATGTTTCTGACTGAGGTTGGGTAGAGAGAGTGGTTGTTTTGGTTGGTGATAGCGGAGATTGAGGAGAGGGAGTCAGTGCAATTACATATTTGCCGGGTAGTTTAATGTGGGTAGAAATGGCTTCATGTATTGCAATTATCTCGCTAGATAGGACTTTGGTCGGCAAAACATCGGTTTTAATGGTTTCGTTTTCGGTAGTTACGCTGAAGGTTGTAACACCGTTTGATTTGGATCCGTCTGTATAGATAAAGTTATGGTTGGGAAGGGAGGATTTGAGGGAGTGGAAAAGTTGTTGGAATACTATAGGGGGGTACTGTTTTTGTTGTATTTTGCTAATAAGGTGTTTGTGGCTTTGATGATGTTTAGCATATTGAATTTATTGCACTTATTTTTCTTTGTGGGAAGATAGGGGATGGATTGAGTTGTACATAATTTTATAATGCGGGCTACAGCACTGAGGTATCTAATTGGCTTTGCAGTTGTGTTTGCGGCAGATATGGAGGATTTTGGGTTTATCAACTGACAGGATTGAGGCAGAGTGGTAGCACCACTCCTTTATGCGGCTAAAAGTGTTTGAGAGGTTGGTTGAACGGTTTTTTTGTTTGCTGTGTTGGATAAGAAGATGAAAGTCATCTGCGTAGGCACAAAATTTGATTTCTTTAGAAAGAGAAATGATGTTGGATAGTGAGTTCTAGGCGATGAGAAACAGTATTAGTGAAATCGGCGATCCCTGTGGGATGCCATTGTTTAGGGGGAATGTGTTTGAAAGGCTTTTCCGGATTTGGCTATAATTTTTCTGTTTATCATAAAGTTCTTTATGTAGTTGATCATATTAGGGCCTATTTTCCAGTTTTGTAGTTGGTGTATTATTGTGTGTATGCCTATTCTATCAAATGCTTTGGAAAAGTCTAGCGATATGATTGGGAGGTGGTTTTTGAGGGCTATGGATCTGTAGGCTAGGTGGTCTACGTAGAGTAGACTGTCTAGTACAGATTTGCCTCTTTTGAAGCCGGATTGGCTGTTGTGAATGAGATGTTATTTAAAACGAACCACCACAATCTTTTGGCCATGATTTTATCTAGGACTTTAGCTAGGCATGGGTTTCAGGAGATGGGTCTGTAAGTTGCTATTTCTGTTATTGGTTTTTGTGGTTTCACTATGGGTAGAACGAGGCTAAGTTTAAATGATTGAGGGATGTGGGAGGTGAGTATGTTGTTGAAGTGATTGATAATTCTGTGTTTGACGGTGATAGGTAAGTTTTTAACCTTTTAAGGAGTTCAGGGCAGATGAGAATTCTATGGAGGAGATGTTTTTTTCTATTTCTAGGGCTGCTTTGGAGGGCTGGTAGTTTGGGGTTGTGTTCAAGAGTTCTTTATTATGTCGGAATTATGAGGAGAAATTGCTTTCATCAGCCTGTTCTGACCAGGTTTGGCCAAAAGCGTTCGCGATTTCAGTTTGGTCGGTTATTTCTGTGGGGTTGCATATGCAGTGTATGTGCTTTTGTGGGTGGAGGCCATATAGTCTTTTAATGTTCGCCCACATTTTTGTGGGGTCAGAAAATTGGTTGATGCTGGTTGTGAACTTTAGGATGGAGATTTTTTTGCTTCAATTTTCCTGAAGAGGTCCCAGTCTGCGGCCTGAAGTTTAAATGCTGGCTTAGAAGTAAAGGTGGAAGAGATTGGGTTGTTGAACATGGATATAAGTATAGGGAAATGGTCACTGCCATGAAGATCATCCAATACTTTCCAATAGATTTCTGGAGCAATGTAGGCAGAGGCGAAGGAAAGGTCTATGTGGGTGAAGGACTTGTGGGTGGAGAAATGTGTGTGGGTTTTGTCGTTGAGGAGTATGTAGTCGGTTCTGTCTAAGTATTCGGCTATGGTTTTTCCTCTGCTGTTTTGTTTGGGGGAGCCCCAGTAGGGGTGCCAGCTGTTGAAGTCTCCCAGCACCAGCGTGTGGGCGTTTCTTGGGTTGAGGACATTCTCTAAGTTTTTGGCATTAAAAGGTTTGGAGGGCGATATGTATGCGGATATTATATTAAATTGGATTTTCGAGTGAATTTTTGCTCCGACTGCATCGAAGTCAGTGTCTAGGGGGGTATGGTTTTGGAATATGGAGTTATGGATAAGGAGTGCAGAGCCACCAAAGCTGTTGCTGTTGCTGGCGCTGGTGTAGAGTGTGTAGTTGATGGGGGTGGGGAGTGAGGAGAGGTTTGATAGATGGGTTTCTTGGAGGGCTACAATGTGTGGGCTTTGTGATTTGATTAGCATTTGAAGTTCTGTGTAATTGTTTCTATAGCCGTGTATGTTCCATTGTATGATTTTAAGCATGTTAATTAAGTTTTAAGGTGTGCGTGTAGGTATAAGTTAACTAAAAGATGTATAATTTGTTTAAATGAATTAATGGATTGATGTATTAGAGTCTATGGCGGATAATTTGTCCCTACGCACATATGGTATGAAAATCGTTCGGTTTAGGAAACTCTATCCTATAGCTCCCATAGGAACGATCGGGTAGAACTAAAGATAAATTAATGAAATTTTGGGACCTGAAATTTGTTGCTCTTTTAATACTATGTAGCAATTTTGATCGGATAACGCTTTCCCTACGAACTATCAGACTAAAATGCCGAATTGAAGTGTTTTCCATAAGTGCAGCTAAATCGAAAAAGAACAAATTTCATCAGACTCAAAAGGTTAACAGTAATATTTTATTTTAGGTATTAGTTCAATTATTCATTTATTTAATTTTCTATTTCAAAAAAAACATGTTAGAGACTTTTCTGGCTCAAGCCGGCCATTTTTGCTTTAGTTATCTCAGAAAAATTCAAATTCCTCCGAAAGTGCGCAAAAGTGCACCTTGAGACTACATTCATTTGAACAATAACTAAATGGTTAATACCACAGTATAAATATTATGGTAAAGCTAGGTGAAACTATTTTTGTTTCTCTATTTCAAAATTAGGTTTCACTTTGTTTATGCCAGGAGGCCCTCTTCGGCGCGCTCAGCGCCGTCTCTGCCCAACGGCAATCAAAGGGCTCGTCCACTTCTTGCGTTTCCGGATTTCGGCCCTCCGCGCACCAACTTCCGAGCGAACCTATGTTCTCCCGCTCTCCGCTTCTCGGCATTCCCGATATGCGCTCGCTGTGAGGCGAGCTGGGGATGGCTGGCCCGCTTTCCGCCACTCGGGCCCGCTCCCGCACTGTTAAGCTCAGCTTATCGGTCGCGAGCGCAGCCCTTATGTTAAGCTAGATTTTTAGTTCCATGTATGCAGCAGAATAAAGCTGACGTGCAAGCACCCATTTGTTCTACCCACGACGCCCCCAAATTCTAATTCTGACCCTGCGGGTTATTTCTGATCGCAGCGTGTGATGTTTCTACTGGGCCTGCTTTCACCGACTGGATATCTTTTTGCGGCAGAGGCGCCCCCGAATCTTTTTTTTAAACGGACTTTTTTTTAGTTTTTTTAACTTTTAAAATTGCCTATTTTGCGTCTGCTTAATTCCCCTTTAAACGATAGAGTTAACAGCGCTGTTTGGCGTCTGGTTGCTCAACACTGGACCGTTCTTTAAAAATTTCTGGTATGCAAGATTGAAGCTTAATGTTTTCTTAACGTAATAATATGTTTAAAAAATTATTTTGAAAACTTTTGAAAATGACTTTTGGCCACCAAAACCGGTCAACGGGCCCATAGTGCGGTGGTCGGGCCCATAGGCCAAAAAAAAAAACAATTTCAACAAAAATTTACGAAAAGTAAACAGTTTACCGCTAAAATGTCTAAGCTTCTTTGTGGCATACCAAATTTTTTGATTCATCTAACGATACTTTCTAAAAGTAGAATTGAAGATGTAAACAAATGTTAATTTTCAGGCTGCGCTCGCGAATTTTTCACAACAAAACCGAACTTTAAAGTAGTCTGATCAATGTTTTTGTTATGGATTTTGAAGTTGAAGGTATTTCCTATAAAATGAGATATTTATCGATATATTAATAACATTTATTGTTTTTATTATATTAACGTGAAAAAATATTTTTTGACTATATTTTGAACGTCTTTTATGTGTTTAGCTAAGGATATAGTTGTGACCCGACAAAAAACCACACTTCGTTTGTATACCAATGTGTTTGTCAAGCTTTAAAGATAAGAAATATGAAAACAAAACAAACATGATAGAAACACCAACAACACCTTAAGAGGGGGGTAAAGTTAATTTGTAGGTAGGTTAAAGTGGTGAGGCTTCCCTGGAAGCCTCCAATTAGAGCTGAGCTCCGTTTTGTTCCACACCCTCGATGGTCGTAGCTGGCGCCTCCACTTTAGTACCAGACCGTGTCGTTCAGGTACGCTACGATGGCATTCACTGATTGCCGCCCCACCTCCCTTAGCGACCCTAGCTGGTAGTCTCCAAAGTGTCGGGCTCTTAGTTGGTTGAATGTCGGGCAGTGACATAGTAGGTGCTCCGGTGTTTCTATCTCGGTTGGTTCTTTGCAGCTTCTGCATTAGACATTAGGTCTGTTGTCTTCCTCCTGTAGAATTCTGGCCAGCATAGTCTTGATCTCCTGTGCTCGGTAGTCGTTGACCATTCTTTGCTGGAAATTCGTTTGAAGGGACTGAGGATCTCTGTCTGAACTGCGTTTAGGGAGATCCGGATTTCTGATGTACTATTGCTTTCTTCTGATCGTTGCCTGGCCAGCTCGTCAGCTTTGTCGTTTCCTGGGATATCGTTGTGTCCTGGTACCCAAACAATTTGTACCGTGTTGTCTACAGCGAGTCTATTTAGCGCCTCTTTACATTTGGCGACTAGAGTCGATGTTGTTCTTGCTGATGCGAGGGATTTGACGGCCGCTTGGCTATCAGAGTAAATCTTCACTTTGGTATTCCTGAGGTCTAGTTCTTCTGAGAGTTCGACTACTTTCAGAATTGCGAAAACCTCTGCCTGGAACAATGTCGCTGACTCTGGGAGGTGGAAGGACTCTTCTGTTCCCCAGTTGTCAGCGAAGATTCCGGCCCCTACACCGCATCTCATTTTTGAGCCGTCGGTGTAGAGGGATACCTCGTCTTGTTCGGATACCCTCCCTCGTTTCCAGTCTTCCCTTGTAGGGTATATGGTTGTAAATGCGTTGCCGAATCCTAGTTCGGTTGCCATGTAGTCTGTACCTGTTGTTCCCAAATGGTCTATTTCGTTCAGGATCGTACAGTGCCCAGTGTGGTAGTTCTTCCAGCTATGGCTTGCTATCAGTCGTACCGCGCTTTGGGCTGCTATGTTCCTAATGAAATGTTCTATTGGGATCAGGTTTAATATTGCATTCAGTGCCGCCGCGGGGCATAATCTTAGTGCTCCCGTGGCACCTGCGCATGCACAGATGCACACAGATGCTGGAAGAACTACCACACTGGGCACTGTACGATCCTGAACGAAATAGACCATTTGGGAACAACAGGTACAGACTACATGGCAACCGAACTAGGATTCGGCAACGCATTTACAACCATATACCCTACAAGGGAAGACTGGAAACGAGGGAGGGTATCCGAACAAGACGAGGTATCCCTCTACACCGACGGCTCAAAAATGAGATGCGGTGTAGGGGCCGGAATCTTCGCTGACAACTGAGGAACGGAAGAGTCCTTCCACCTCCCAGAGCCAGCGACAGTGTTCCAGGCAGAGGTTTTCGCAATTCTGAAAGCAGTCGAACTCTCACAAGAACGAGACCTCAGGAATACCAAAGTGAAGATTTACTCGATCCCTCGCATCAGCAAGAACAACATCGACTCTAGTCGCCAATTGTACAGAGGCGCTAAATAGACTCGCTGCAGATAACACGGTAAAAATTGTATTGGTACCAGGACACAACGATATCCCAGGAAACGAGAAAGCTAACGAGCTGGCCATGCAGGGGTCTGTCTGTCTGTCTGTCTGTCTGTCTGTCTGTCTGTCTGTCTGTCTGTCTGTCTGTCTGTCTGTCTGTCTGTCTGTCTGTCTGTCTGTCTGTCTGTCTGTCTGTCTGTCTGTCTGTCTGTCTGTCTGTCTGTCTGTCTGTCTGTCTGTCTGTCTGTCTGTCTGTCTGTCTGTCTGTCTGTCTGTCTGTCTGTCTGTCTGTCTGTCTGTCTGTCTGTCTGTCTGTCTGTCTGTCTGTCTGTCTGTCTGTCTGTCTGTCTGTCTGTCTGTCTGTCTGTCTGTCTGTCTGTCTGTCTGTCTGTCTGTCTGTCTGTCTGTCTGTCTGTCTGTCTGTCTGTCTGTCTGTCTGTCTGTCTGTCTGTCTGTCTGTCTGTCTGTCTGTCTGTCTGTCTGTCTGTCTGTCTGTCTGTCTGTCTGTCTGTCTGTCTGTCTGTCTGTCTGTCTGTCTGTCTGTCTGTCTGTCTGTCTGTCTGTCTGTCTGTCTGTCTGTCTGTCTGTCTGTCTGTCTGTCTGTCTGTCTGTCTGTCTGTCTGTCTGTCTGTCTGTCTGTCTGTCTGTCTGTCTGTCTGTCTGTCTGTCTGTCTGTCTGTCTGTCTGTCTGTCTGTCTGTCTGTCTGTCTGTCTGTCTGTCTGTCTGTCTGTCTGTCTGTCTGTCTGTCTGTCTGTCTGTCTGTCTGTCTGTCTGTCTGTCTGTCTGTCTGTCTGTCTGTCTGTCTGTCTGTCTGTCTGTCTGTCTGTCTGTCTGTCTGTCTGTCTGTCTGTCTGTCTGTCTGTCTGTCTGTCTGTCTGTCTGTCTGTCTGTCTGTCTGTCTGTCTGTCTGTCTGTCTGTCTGTCTGTCTGTCTGTCTGTCTGTCTGTCTGTCTGTCTGTCTGTCTGTCTGTCTGTCTGTCTGTCTGTCTGTCTGTCTGTCTGTCTGTCTGTCTGTCTGTCTGTCTGTCTGTCTGTCTGTCTGTCTGTCTGTCTGTCTGTCTGTCTGTCTGTCTGTCTGTCTGTCTGTCTGTCTGTCTGTCTGTCTGTCTGTCTGTCTGTCTGTCTGTCTGTCTGTCTGTCTGTCTGTCTGTCTGTCTGTCTGTCTGTCTGTCTGTCTGTCTGTCTGTCTGTCTGTCTGTCTGTCTGTCTGTCTGTCTGTCTGTCTGTCTGTCTGTCTGTCTGTCTGTCTGTCTGTCTGTCTGTCTGTCTGTCTGTCTGTCTGTCTGTCTGTCTGTCTGTCTGTCTGTCTGTCTGTCTGTCTGTCTGTCTGTCTGTCTGTCTGTCTGTCTGTCTGTCTGTCTGTCTGTCTGTCTGTCTGTCTGTCTGTCTGTCTGTCTGTCTGTCTGTCTGTCTGTCTGTCTGTCTGTCTGTCTGTCTGTCTGTCTGTCTGTCTGTCTGTCTGTCTGTCTGTCTGTCTGTCTGTCTGTCTGTCTGTCTGTCTGTCTGTCTGTCTGTCTGTCTGTCTGTCTGTCTGTCTGTCTGTCTGTCTGTCTGTCTGTCTGTCTGTCTGTCTGTCTGTCTGTCTGTCTGTCTGTCTGTCTGTCTGTCTGTCTGTCTGTCTGTCTGTCTGTCTGTCTGTCTGTCTGTCTGTCTGTCTGTCTGTCTGTCTGTCTGTCTGTCTGTCTGTCTGTCTGTCTGTCTGTCTGTCTGTCTGTCTGTCTGTCTGTCTGTCTGTCTGTCTGTCTGTCTGTCTGTCTGTCTGTCTGTCTGTCTGTCTGTCTGTCTGTCTGTCTGTCTGTCTGTCTGTCTGTCTGTCTGTCTGTCTGTCTGTCTGTCTGTCTGTCTGTCTGTCTGTCTGTCTGTCTGTCTGTCTGTCTGTCTGTCTGTCTGTCTGTCTGTCTGTCTGTCTGTCTGTCTGTCTGTCTGTCTGTCTGTCTGTCTGTCTGTCTGTCTGTCTGTCTGTCTGTCTGTCTGTCTGTCTGTCTGTCTGTCTGTCTGTCTGTCTGTCTGTCTGTCTGTCTGTCTGTCTGTCTGTCTGTCTGTCTGTCTGTCTGTCTGTCTGTCTGTCTGTCTGTCTGTCTGTCTGTCTGTCTGTCTGTCTGTCTGTCTGTCTGTCTGTCTGTCTGTCTGTCTGTCTGTCTGTCTGTCTGTCTGTCTGTCTGTCTGTCTGTCTGTCTGTCTGTCTGTCTGTCTGTCTGTCTGTCTGTCTGTCTGTCTGTCTGTCTGTCTGTCTGTCTGTCTGTCTGTCTGTCTGTCTGTCTGTCTGTCTGTCTGTCTGTCTGTCTGTCTGTCTGTCTGTCTGTCTGTCTGTCTGTCTGTCTGTCTGTCTGTCTGTCTGTCTGTCTGTCTGTCTGTCTGTCTGTCTGTCTGTCTGTCTGTCTGTCTGTCTGTCTGTCTGTCTGTCTGTCTGTCTGTCTGTCTGTCTGTCTGTCTGTCTGTCTGTCTGTCTGTCTGTCTGTCTGTCTGTCTGTCTGTCTGTCTGTCTGTCTGTCTGTCTGTCTGTCTGTCTGTCTGTCTGTCTGTCTGTCTGTCTGTCTGTCTGTCTGTCTGTCTGTCTGTCTGTCTGTCTGTCTGTCTGTCTGTCTGTCTGTCTGTCTGTCTGTCTGTCTGTCTGTCTGTCTGTCTGTCTGTCTGTCTGTCTGTCTGTCTGTCTGTCTGTCTGTCTGTCTGTCTGTCTGTCTGTCTGTCTGTCTGTCTGTCTGTCTGTCTGTCTGTCTGTCTGTCTGTCTGTCTGTCTGTCTGTCTGTCTGTCTGTCTGTCTGTCTGTCTGTCTGTCTGTCTGTCTGTCTGTCTGTCTGTCTGTCTGTCTGTCTGTCTGTCTGTCTGTCTGTCTGTCTGTCTGTCTGTCTGTCTGTCTGTCTGTCTGTCTGTCTGTCTGTCTGTCTGTCTGTCTGTCTGTCTGTCTGTCTGTCTGTCTGTCTGTCTGTCTGTCTGTCTGTCTGTCTGTCTGTCTGTCTGTCTGTCTGTCTGTCTGTCTGTCTGTCTGTCTGTCTGTCTGTCTGTCTGTCTGTCTGTCTGTCTGTCTGTCTGTCTGTCTGTCTGTCTGTCTGTCTGTCTGTCTGTCTGTCTGTCTGTCTGTCTGTCTGTCTGTCTGTCTGTCTGTCTGTCTGTCTGTCTGTCTGTCTGTCTGTCTGTCTGTCTGTCTGTCTGTCTGTCTGTCTGTCTGTCTGTCTGTCTGTCTGTCTGTCTGTCTGTCTGTCTGTCTGTCTGTCTGTCTGTCTGTCTGTCTGTCTGTCTGTCTGTCTGTCTGTCTGTCTGTCTGTCTGTCTGTCTGTCTGTCTGTCTGTCTGTCTGTCTGTCTGTCTGTCTGTCTGTCTGTCTGTCTGTCTGTCTGTCTGTCTGTCTGTCTGTCTGTCTGTCTGTCTGTCTGTCTGTCTGTCTGTCTGTCTGTCTGTCTGTCTGTCTGTCTGTCTGTCTGTCTGTCTGTCTGTCTGTCTGTCTGTCTGTCTGTCTGTCTGTCTGTCTGTCTGTCTGTCTGTCTGTCTGTCTGTCTGTCTGTCTGTCTGTCTGTCTGTCTGTCTGTCTGTCTGTCTGTCTGTCTGTCTGTCTGTCTGTCTGTCTGTCTGTCTGTCTGTCTGTCTGTCTGTCTGTCTGTCTGTCTGTCTGTCTGTCTGTCTGTCTGTCTGTCTGTCTGTCTGTCTGTCTGTCTGTCTGTCTGTCTGTCTGTCTGTCTGTCTGTCTGTCTGTCTGTCTGTCTGTCTGTCTGTCTGTCTGTCTGTCTGTCTGTCTGTCTGTCTGTCTGTCTGTCTGTCTGTCTGTCTGTCTGTCTGTCTGTCTGTCTGTCTGTCTGTCTGTCTGTCTGTCTGTCTGTCTGTCTGTCTGTCTGTCTGTCTGTCTGTCTGTCTGTCTGTCTGTCTGTCTGTCTGTCTGTCTGTCTGTCTGTCTGTCTGTCTGTCTGTCTGTCTGTCTGTCTGTCTGTCTGTCTGTCTGTCTGTCTGTCTGTCTGTCTGTCTGTCTGTCTGTCTGTCTGTCTGTCTGTCTGTCTGTCTGTCTGTCTGTCTGTCTGTCTGTCTGTCTGTCTGTCTGTCTGTCTGTCTGTCTGTCTGTCTGTCTGTCTGTCTGTCTGTCTGTCTGTCTGTCTGTCTGTCTGTCTGTCTGTCTGTCTGTCTGTCTGTCTGTCTGTCTGTCTGTCTGTCTGTCTGTCTGTCTGTCTGTCTGTCTGTCTGTCTGTCTGTCTGTCTGTCTGTCTGTCTGTCTGTCTGTCTGTCTGTCTGTCTGTCTGTCTGTCTGTCTGTCTGTCTGTCTGTCTGTCTGTCTGTCTGTCTGTCTGTCTGTCTGTCTGTCTGTCTGTCTGTCTGTCTGTCTGTCTGTCTGTCTGTCTGTCTGTCTGTCTGTCTGTCTGTCTGTCTGTCTGTCTGTCTGTCTGTCTGTCTGTCTGTCTGTCTGTCTGTCTGTCTGTCTGTCTGTCTGTCTGTCTGTCTGTCTGTCTGTCTGTCTGTCTGTCTGTCTGTCTGTCTGTCTGTCTGTCTGTCTGTCTGTCTGTCTGTCTGTCTGTCTGTCTGTCTGTCTGTCTGTCTGTCTGTCTGTCTGTCTGTCTGTCTGTCTGTCTGTCTGTCTGTCTGTCTGTCTGTCTGTCTGTCTGTCTGTCTGTCTGTCTGTCTGTCTGTCTGTCTGTCTGTCTGTCTGTCTGTCTGTCTGTCTGTCTGTCTGTCTGTCTGTCTGTCTGTCTGTCTGTCTGTCTGTCTGTCTGTCTGTCTGTCTGTCTGTCTGTCTGTCTGTCTGTCTGTCTGTCTGTCTGTCTGTCTGTCTGTCTGTCTGTCTGTCTGTCTGTCTGTCTGTCTGTCTGTCTGTCTGTCTGTCTGTCTGTCTGTCTGTCTGTCTGTCTGTCTGTCTGTCTGTCTGTCTGTCTGTCTGTCTGTCTGTCTGTCTGTCTGTCTGTCTGTCTGTCTGTCTGTCTGTCTGTCTGTCTGTCTGTCTGTCTGTCTGTCTGTCTGTCTGTCTGTCTGTCTGTCTGTCTGTCTGTCTGTCTGTCTGTCTGTCTGTCTGTCTGTCTGTCTGTCTGTCTGTCTGTCTGTCTGTCTGTCTGTCTGTCTGTCTGTCTGTCTGTCTGTCTGTCTGTCTGTCTGTCTGTCTGTCTGTCTGTCTGTCTGTCTGTCTGTCTGTCTGTCTGTCTGTCTGTCTGTCTGTCTGTCTGTCTGTCTGTCTGTCTGTCTGTCTGTCTGTCTGCCTGCCTGTCTGTACGTACGTACGTATGAAACACTGGATCTCAGAGACTGTAAGAGATAGAGCTCTACTTGTTTTCGACAGTATTTTTATGCTTGCACGCAGGTCAAGTTATTTTCAAATTTTTACCACGCACACTTCCGCCCCCGCAAATGATCAAAAAGCGTATTTAAGAAATAATTTTGTATGGCCACAAACGGCTGCTGGTAGCATGCCTCATTTGGTTGACCAATTAGACCAACTAAATATTCTTACCAGTTCTTAATTGTGATCGGAAAAGAATCTATAAGATATTCGAGAAGCAATTTTAATAAATGGTAATAATTATTAGCCGCTTTAATGCAATAATAACGCGTTTTTGCTCACATAGATACATGTGTATGCATTTTTCACTCGACTGTAGCTTTCTTGCTTGTTTTAAAATTAATTTGTTAAAACAAATATAGAGGTTTAGAAGCTATTGAGAATCTCCCGAGTCCCCTCCAAAAAAGATGGTTCGCAGTGTACATCCTAACTGTCCACATAAATTTAAAAAAAATAGAATGCATTCGTTAAAGAATAAGTGTCCCTAATATTTACAGAGAATTTTGACGTGACAACGTCTTATAAATTGGTTTACCGGGTGACACTTCAAGAAACTGCGTTACGCTCCGCGTCACGTTATGCGCTCACAATGAGAGCGAGTGAGAGGCACGCGGCCCTTCCACTCGAGCACAGTTAGCCCGCCTAAGAGCGAGAGAGACAGAGCGAGAGAGATAGGCATACACACCGGTTCATGTCTTGCGCTTCTATTTTGCTTTGTATAAATTAATGTTTTAAATATAATTCTTTGTATAAATAAATGTTTTAAATTGTTACTATTATTTCATCCTTCTTCCTACTATACGAATGAATATTCACATTAAAATTATTTTACAACTCAAAGTCGTTGTCACGTAAAACTTTCGCCCGTATACCGACTTTACAGGCAACCAATTTTTTTCTAGATTTTGTTTCTAATTTTTATCACAATTTAAGTTTAACCCCCATTTTTGACTAACAAACCTAACTTGCGTAGTTAATTTTAAAATATAATAAAATATATAAAATAATAAAATAAAATGCACTACGTAAGTACTTAACGAATAAGTTACAGAAGTTATCTTTACAATTTCAAAACTATCGGTGCAGTAGGTTTAGAGTAATTGGGTAAACCAATTTGGAAAATGTAATTTTTCAGGAGAGCGGTTTAAAGTTTTTGATGCTCATGTGTTTGACATCAAACGACCTCCGTTAAACTAGCCATATCTTCGGTAATTTTGATATGATCAATGTTAAACTTTTACATACAAATTTTGTTTTTATTTTTGGGGACTAACATTCCACCAACATTCTCATTAAGGGCTCAAATATTTAAAATAGGCATTGGAAAAAAATTGTATTGAAATTGTAACCATTCTTTGTATGGGAGCTATAGTATATAGTTCTCCGATTTTATACAAAATTAGTAGGAATATATAAACCTACACAAAACACATAATCTGTTATATTGGTTATGATATATTAAAGAAAAAAAGTTTTTCCTACTAGATGTAGTCTTTAAACCGATCTGTCCCATGGCAGCTATATGATATAGACGAGATATGAAAGCAATTTTTATACCCTTGAAGGGTATTATAATTTCAGTCAAAAGTTTGCAACGCATTGAAGGAGACATCTTCAACCCTATAAAGTATATATTCTTGATCAGGATCAACAGTCGAGTCGATCTAGCCATGTCCGTCTGTCCGTCCGTCTGTCCGATTATACGCAAACTAGTCCCTCAGTTTTAAAGCTATTTGAAAAACCTTGTAGTTAATTTCTGTTTTTTTTTCATGAAAGTCGTACAACTATATCCTATAGCTCCCATAGGAACGATGAGATATAACTTAGCCGTTTTTCAAACCATTTTCATCAAATTAGAGATTTGAAAACTAATTATTACTCCAGAATTTCGGTTTAAATTAGGATATACAAACTTCGGTGAGCCGAAGTTAGCTTCCTTTCTTGTTTTTAATTAATTTTTTTTTTTTGCGCTTCAGCCTTGACTTGTAAAACACAACCTTATCCAGGCGTAGAGACTTGGTATGCCATATTCATATAGGTTTTCATTCATAGAAAAGCTCTTCACAAAATTCAGATCGTTCATATTAAATGTTGCGCTACAGATTCTGCATGTTTGCGACGAGGATTCCGAAGTAGTACGCACACACATAAATATATGGGCAATTCTCTGATGTCGAATGCGACATTCGTACGCCGTCTGTCCGTCCGTCCGTCTGTTAAATTTTAAAATTAAATTTTGCAAGGGTATACGAACTTCGGTGAGCCGAAGTTAGCTTCCTTTCTTGTTTTAATTTTATAAAAATTGTAATGTATAGCTCTTGGTTAGTTCTATAATTCGTGCTAAGATCGATTTCTGACAATTGTTCGTTTTCAAGATATTTACAAAAATGTTGTAATGATGCGCTACGGCCGAGATGATCCTCAGCGGCCCAGAGCCCCATCCAGAAACATTTGTTTTTGGAAACGCCAGTACATGGAGGTGCCGTTTCGTATAGAGAATTTTTAAAGGGGTGGGTTTTGCCGGCGGCCACTGCGATTTGCGAACTCGGCCACACACACACCTACACACATGCACATGCCCCTTATAGACTCCCTATTGCCCACGCTGGGCGGGACGAAACTGCCGGCTCTGGAGTCCCAGCGGCCGGACCCTCCACTAGAGACTGGAGACGTGGCTCTGGAGTCCCAGCAGCTCGCTCCCGCGCCCACAATCCTGACCTAAAACCACGGCCTGGATTACCCAAGCACCGCGGCCCGGCGGCTCCGCCTGATGTATCCACCGGCGGGCTGCCTCCCAGCTATTCCCCGTGACTCGCGGTAGCCCGCGTTCCGCCCGGGCTAGTCCCTGTAGCGGCTCCCCGAGATTAGGCTAGGCTTGGGAAGATCCCAGTGGCCGTCACCTCGCCAACGCCCGGAATTAATCTCAGCAGCGTGGCGCGTCTGGTCCCGTCCTGCTTGGTTCGCCGCCCTGGAGACCCAGCGGCGGACGAGGCGAGGAGGAGGGGTCGTGGTTGGCTAGAGAGGGTAGGGAAAGTAATAGATCTGGTGACATTTAATATGCTTAGCTTAGATGTGTATTTGTTTCATGTTTTCTCTGTACTGTTTGTCTATCTTTTTCCTATTAGTTATGTTTCCCTCTCTTCTCTTTCCTCCTAGCTCACACACACCCCGTTGCTACGTTTGGGCCGGTGGCCGTGCTCACCGTTGTACTGTGTACTGCGTTGTACCGTCTTCTTCCAGAAGCTTCTATGTCCTTGCCGTGTTCGGTGTTCCTCGTTGTCCTGGTGTATTCTTGTCCTTGGCTTCTCTACTGCTGGGGTCGTCGTCGGATTTGGGTTTCTTATTTTATCACTTTAAAAAGTAGACTTGCTAGCTCGGTGGGTCCACCGCGAGTGATTTTGGATATCAGATTTCAATCTGATCTTGACCCAAATTCCTATGGTCCCTGCGCGACTGCGCTGCCGCGCTTCATGGCACGCGCCGTTCCGCATTCCATGCATTCTTGCATGTTTGCGATCTTACGTCTTGCTCTGTCTGCAGCTCGCAGGTGGCCGCTGCGAATTCCGTTTCGCAGTCCTGGGCTCTGCCGCTGCCGGCGCTATCGGCCCTCTGCCGCGATCGTGGCTCGGCGGGCCCCTCTGCTGGCCGCTGATTGGCTGGCCCAGCGTTCCGTTCTCCGGGATGTGGCTCTGCCGGCCCATCCTAGTTCCTTGTCCCGTGTTGTGGTACCGTCCCGCAATCGGCGGTGTCCAGCGATGTTGCTGGCGGAGTAGCCGGTGGTATCCAGCGATGTTGCTGGCGGTGATGGCCGGCGATGTTGCTGGTGGTGATGTGCGTTTAACCCTACTTCCCTGGCTCCTAACTTATACCTAATACAACTTACAACTAATATAAACAGCTTACAACTAATATGTATATACAACTTATAGCTAACCCTATTTCTAATATTTACAAATATATACAAAGAGTGACTATCGTCACACCCCCCTCCTACGTCCGGGTGGGGCGAAGAGTGACGCGGACGTGTCCTCGTAAGTTTTTTTGGACCCGGAAACGTTGTTCCTGCTCTTCGTCCAAATACCGCCATGTGCGCCGTCCTCTCAGGGCCAGTCGGTCCTGGATCCGATCGATCAGACCACGGGGCAGCCTGCCCGTGGGGGTTGTCCAGTCGGGTGGGGCCTGTACCCATGTTTCCCGGGCGGGAGCGGTGTCCGGCGGTAGAGTCGCCTCCTCGTCCGACGTATCTGGGGAGTCTGCCCACGGCACCGCTCGGCGGTGTCCCGCTCGCCGGTACGATCCCGGCTCGTCGTCCTGTTCGCGGCTGACCCCGCACAGGATTTCCCTGGCTGCGGTTGTGGTGACCCACAGAGCCCCTGGGCCAAAGAAGGGTAGGTTCCTTCCTGGGGTTGGCGGTCGGATTTGTTCCTCGGGTGACTCATAGGGGTCCAGGGCGCGGATCTTCGGGCTCGGCGACCTTGATGTTGTTGCTGTGCTCGGTGGGCCTGACCCCTGACACGCCCATGGGGCTCGGAGTAGCCGAACGTGGCGACGTCGGCCGATGGTCCTCCGGTACCGGGCTGTCCTGCCGCGGGAGGTCCTCCTCGTCTTCGGGCGACGATGACCCGGCCTCGTCCTCCGAGATAGTCTCGTAGGTGGCGCCTAGGGGGCTGAGGGGGGGTACCGCCCCGAAGCGATGGCGCAATCGGCGTGCCACCTCGTCGGCGATCCGATGGATCTCCGCCTCGTTTTCGGCGGTGAGCCCTCCCTGCGAACCCGGCCGCGGCTGCGAGTACAGCTCCATCTCGCTGCGTCGTAGTGGGGGCGTGGCCTCATAACGTGCCTGGCCGAAACGTCCGTCCGGCACCACCTCGTCGTCCTCCTCCGGTTGCCCCGTGACTCCGCCCTCCGGCGGTTGTCCGGGGTCCGGGGTGATCGGCACCAGCAGCGGTGGGCCTGCGCGTAGGCGCGGGTCGTCCCTGGGTGATGGCCCCACGTCGATGACCAGGGGGCGCATCACCTCCGTGGGCGTTGGTCGCACCCCCGGGTCATCGCCCGGGTGCGGGGGCTTGCGCTGGTCGCCATACAGGGCCTCAAAATGCTCTTCGACCGCCCTGTCCAGCCATCCCAGAATCCTCCGGCCCGGAGGAGCTCCAGCCTCGCGCTCTTGCTCTTGTGGCGGCAGAAGCTGGGCGGTCCGCCGTCGTCGACTGCCGGGCATGTGCAGCTGCACAATGTTAGGCGATGGAAACTTGGCCACCTTGAACGGCCCATCATATTTCGCTGCCAATTTTGCTGCGAATCCTTCAGCCGCGTTTGATAAGTGATGGCGCCGCACCAATACCAGTGATCCTACCGGCGGTCTCTAAGTCCGTCGGCGAAGATTATAGTGGCGACTCTGATCCGCGGATGCGCGATCAGCGTTGTTCCTAACCACCTCGAAGATGCTCTTCAGTCGCTCGCCACGCTCCGTTGGGGTTATCTCGGGGGTTCCTCGTCCCGGTGTAACCTCGTCATAAAGTGCGTGCGGCAGTCGTGGTTCCCTTCCTTGAACCAGGAAGGCTGGGCTGTCGTGTCGGAGATACTGCTGTTTATTGCCAGCGATATCTCGGGCAATAATTGGTCCCACTCGTTCTGCGAGTGTCCCTCTAGGTACTGCGCGAACATCGTCTTGATCGTCCGGTTGGCCCTTTCCGTGGGATTTTGCCTCGGTGTGTATGGGGCCGTATGCTGGACTTCCATTCCCAGCATCTCGCAGAAGTTCCGGAACGATCTTCCCGTAAATTGGGTACCGTTGTCGCAGACAAACACCCTGGGCACGCCGAAACGGCTCAGGATCCGTTCCCTAAATGCGCGCTCTAGATGAGTTCCGGTGGCCTTTCGTAATGGTATCAACTCCACCCATTTACTGAAGGAGTCCAAGAAGACCAGGAGCATCGTGTTCCTTTGCTTTGAACGAGGCAAAGGTCCGACGAAATCCGCGCAGAGAACGTGGAATGGCTCCTCCACTTGCCGGGTGAACATTTTCCCTGCCGGCTTTTCCTGGCTGACTTTGAACCGTTGACAGCTCAGGCAGTGGCGTACGTAGCGGGCGACATCGCGAAAGAGTCCCGGCCAGTAGTATCGTTGGGCAATTCTATTGCTTGTCTTGCGAATTCCCAAGTGTCCGGCGGTGGGCGTATCGTGATTCTCCTGTAGAACCCGATGGCGATAGTCCGCTCCTACACACAGCTTCCATGGTGTGTACTCCTCCTCCTGTGGCCGTAGCCCGATGCGGCGATAAAGCTGTCCGCGTTCTTCCCTGTAGTCTGGGTACTTTGCCGGTTCAGTCCGAACTTTCTCCAACATCCTTGTGAGCCACTTACAGTTTGTTCCCTGTACCTGTGCTTGCTGCGCTACGGGCAGCGGTTGGCGTGAGAGAGCGTCGGCCAGTAAATTTGGGCCCCTCTCCGGTAGTGAACATCGTATTGATACTGCTGCAGCTCGAGTGCCCAGCGTGCGATTCGGCCGGTCGGGTTATCGATGGAGTTCAACCACTTTAAGGCCTGATGATCTGTGATAACTTCAAAGCGATATCCTTCAACGTAACAGCGCATCTTCCTGATTGCCCATACGATGGCGAGACATTCCTTCTCGGTCACCGAATAGTTCCTTTCTGCGCCGTTCAGGCGACGGCTGGCATAGGCCACAACTCGTTCCTGTCCCTCGATGGTCTGCGTCAGAACGGCATCCGCTTGTAATACGAACTTCTGTTCGAAATCCGGCAGACTAAGACGGGTGCCTCCGTTAGCTTTGTCTTCAACTCCTGGAAGGCTTGATCCTGCCTCACTGAGTTGACGGTACCGCATAGAGACGCGTTTGGTTCCGGCGTTTCCTCGACGTGGTCCTGAAAACGGACACGTTTCTTGGAGGTGCGAAAAGGGTTTCGCTGCGCGGCGGTGGCATCAGCCACGCGTAAAACGTGTTTCCAGCTGGTCGTCGTATGTGCTTCTGTGTCCCGGCTCGTTGCCGCGGGTGTGTTCGGGATCTGTGCCCGAGGCGTAGGTATCGGTAGTTGACATAGTTCTTTCTGCCTAGTGTGACTCCCGTTGCTGTTCCTCGTGTGTGGAGTGTGACTCCCGTTGTTCAGAGCGTGGCTCTGTTCGTTGTCCTCGATGTATGGCAGCCGGCCCCTCCTGGGTAACCGTGCCCGATGATCCTCGTCGTGTGGAGCGTGGCTCCCTCTGCTGTTCCTCGTGTATGGAGTATGACTCCCTTTGCTGTTCCTCGTGTGTGGAGTGTGACTCCCTCTGCTGTCCCTCGTGTATGGAGCGTGACTCCCTCTGCTCAGAGCGTGGCTCTGCTATGTCTCCCGTCCTAGTGGACCTCGTCCGTGCCCACGGCGGCATCTCTTCTGCTTCCCTTGACCTCCGTGTCCGTGCCCACGGCGGCATCTCTTCTGCTTCCTCTGTTGTCAAGTGGAGGGCTTGTCCCCCGCACTGAATGGTGGCTCCGATTCCGCACAAAAAATCCATCCCTAACAGCACATCATCCAGCACGTCCGCCATCACTAGCAAGATGGTTGGCGTGCTACGATTCCCACAGTGGATATCTGCTGCTAGAGCCTTCGTAAGCTGTCGACAGGTCCCGTCGGCAAGCTTGACCTGTGTCCGTATCTCCCGCGTGTTATAGGCGCGACCGTCCTATACGCATCGGCGGCGGTGTTCTTATCGCCGTTAAATCAAATCTTGTCTCTAACTTTGCTCCGATAATTGACCTCGACTGCACTTTGGAATTTGTTGCTGTTTCGATTTTGTTGTTTATGTGTCTAGCTCGTATATTCCACCTAGGTCTGACTTCGATTTATATTCTCAGCACTTATCCCTAATTCAAAACATCCACTATACTCTGGGTGCAAATGACCACTTCATTGTTCTTGGCGACTTCAATCTCCCTTTCATATCCTGGATACCCTCACCTGACTCCAATATTCTCATTCCCTCTGTCCCTCACGACTTCATTCACGGACTTATTGACCTCTCTTTAGGACAATTAAATAATATTAAAAACTGCTGTGATAAAATCTTAGACCTTATTTTTGTGTCGGACTTCGCCAATGCATATGTCTCTAGAATTGACCCTCTCTCTTGTCCTGAAGATGCTTACCACCCTACCATCGAGATAATTCTCGAGGCTTCGGCTCCATTACTGCCTTGTGCTCCTGCCGAGCCTGCTACCTTTCGCTGCTTCCGCAAAGCCAATTTCACTGATATGAATAATCACTTATCCTCAATAGACTGGACCTTTTAAAATGATACTGACGATCCCTCTTACCTGTTTAAACGTTTCTATGACATTTTATATTCCTGTTTTGATACATTCGTCCCGTCATTTCCCTCTTTTGTTAGCTCACACAAACCCCCCTGGTTTTCCCGTCGTCTTTCGTATCTGAAAAATGTGAAGTCTAGACTCTTTAAAAAATTCAGCCGAACCGGACTTCAAGCCGACCGAGCTAAATATTTAGTAGCTCGATCCGATTTCTTGACGCATAATTCCGAATGTTACAACAATCACTTAAATCGGTGCAGAAGTGAGTTTCAGACAAATCCGAAGCAATTTTATGCTTTCGTCAATTCTAAACGTAAATCACAGCTCTTCCCGTCCAGTCTTCATCTCAAAACCGAGTCTGATTCCTCTGAGTATGATATTTCAAACTTATTCGCAAAATTTGTCCAGTCTACGTATTCTACTACTACTTTTGATGTAACGTCGTTGTATTTTTATGCTCTTCCGCACTCCAACTGCATTTTTATGCCCACAATCGGCGAGGACGATGTTCTTCGTAGTTTAAAATCTCTCAAGCCATCCTTCTCTTCTGGTCCCGATCTTGTGCCTAGTTGTGTATTGAGAAACTGTGCTAATGCGTTATGTAGTCCCTTGTCTAAGCTCTTTCAGTTATCTCTTAACATGTCATTCTTTCCCGATAGCTGGAAGGTGTCTTTTATACTTCCGCTTCATAAAAAGGGCAGCAAGTCAAATGTTGAGAACTACAGAGGTATTGCTAAACTTAGTGCGATTCCCAAGCTTTTTGAACTACTGATTACAGCTCAACTGAAGCACCAATGTAGCTCATTTCTGTCCTCCTCGCAGCATGGCTTTATGAAACAAAGATCTACTACTACAAACCTTCTTGAGTTCTGTGCTGTTATTCGAAACGCTTTTAAATACAATACCCAGACTGACGTTATCTTCACGGATTTCAGCAAAGCGTTTAACTCAGTGAATCACCAGCTTTTGCTGAAAAAACTTTCATTATTGGGCTTCCCCCTTTATTGACTGACTGGATTGCAACATATTTATCTAACCGTACTCAGAGAGTTGCTTTCAAGGGCTCATTCTCGGATCTAGTTTACGTGACTTCAGGTGTTCCACAAGGGAGCCATCTCGGACCTCTTCTTTTTGTAATTTTCATCAATGACTTGCCCAATGTTGTTGCTCATTCTCAGGTAATGATGTACGCTGATGATGTAAAACTATGCTTGCCTCTGACTAACTCTGAGTCTCATTTGCTTTTACAAACTGACCTGAATAACGTGCAATCTTGGTGCATCAACAATCTGCTGTTTCTGAATAATTCAAAATGCAAATCTATGTCATTTTATCTGAAAAACTGTTTTATTGCCAATTATTACTTAGAGACTGGTGCTCTTGAACGCATCAGTTCAGTTACAGATCTTGGAGTTTTGTTTACCCACAACTTGAATTTCAATGATCACATTAGTTTAACTGTTGGTAAAGCTAAGGGTGTCTTCGCTTTTGTTAAGCGCTGGTCCAAGGAGTTTGATGATCCCTATACCACCAAACTCCTATTTGTTTCTCTTGTTCGTCCTATTTTGGAATAGTGCTCTTGTGTTTGGTCACCCCAGTACGCGAAATATCAGGATCTAATAGAATCGGTGCAGAAACAATTCCTCATGTTTGCTCTTCGTGGTTTAAACTGGGATCCACATCGTCGTCTGCCTTCCTACTTAGACAGACTGCGGCTTTTAGGCCTGCCTACGCTTAAGGACCGTCGGACCTGCCATGGTGTAATGTTCATGCACAAACTCATCCATAGTCACATTTCATCAAATTACCTTTTAAACCTTATAAGGCTCTCGGTTCCTACAAGGCCTTCCCGTCACTTTCGACCTATCGCCCTGGAGGTCTGTAGGACAAACCTCGATATGTATGAGCCTTTTCGTGTTTTATGTTCTTTGTATAATGAGAATTACCATTTGTTACATGTTGAGATGTCCTAAGATTTTAATTCAGCTTGTATTTTACGATACCTATCCTTACCTCCGACAACCTGATGTGAGTCGGAGCACATCCTTAAAAAACACTCCCTTCTTGGTCAGAGGTAAGGGTACGGCCTTATATGGCAGCTATTTGCCATTTTAGTCAATAAATAAATAAAATAAATAAATAAAAAAAATATGTATTGTCCAATTGTTTTGCTAAGTCCTCGCTGATGAAGCTGTGAGTAGCTCCGGTGTCCAGGGTGGCTACGAATCTTCGTCCCACCATGGTGATGGCGGCTTGGATGCGCCCCCCTGCGTTGCTTAAGTATTATTTCTTCTAGTTGTTCGGGTTGGCTGGGTTCCTCGGGTGATTCCCGGTCACACGAGGCCCGTTGCCGTTTTCCGATGCCCGTCGTCGAAAACATTCCAAAGTCCGTATCTCCCGTCGTCCACAGTCCCAACAGAAAGTTATTCTGGGGTTCCGGCAGTCCGCCGCGAAGTGTCCAGGCTGGCCGCAGTTCCTGCACGCCTCCCGTACGTTTATCGGTGCTTGTCCCGATGGTGATGCCGTCGCTCGGCCCATACTCGCATTCCTACTCATGAGTGGAGCCGGCGGCTGACGAGCCGTGCGATCCATGTTCATGTTGACAGCAGGCGGTGCCCGAGAGGGTATATCTCGATGATTCCTTGTTTGTTCGCCCCGACTGCGAGTTACCTTGTAGTCGACTACTAAACGAGTTAATTCCTCCAGGGTCGAAAATCCTGTCTTCTTGTGAAGAGTTGGTACTCCGGCAGCATGTTGTCGTAAACACGCTCCAATTCACGCTCCGGTGTAAATCCTGCCCGACGCATTTGTAGGCGCAGGTCTACCAAGTATTCCTTGAGGGGCTCGTTAGGCCTCTGGAAGCGTGCCCTAATCTCGTCCTCCAACCGCTGGTAGTAGCGCGGTGGCAAGAAGAAATCCAAAAACTCCTTGCGTACTTCCGTCCAGGTGGCTTCTCGCAGTCCACTGGTCCTATACCAGTTTTCGGCGCGGTCGGTTAGTAACACGACTAAAGCTGCAGCCAGATACTTCCGGTCGATCCGGCAGGTATCGGCCCGTTCCTCGATGTGCTCAATGAATCCGAGCGGATCCGTCGTCCCGTCGAACGAGAGTCCCCATCTGGTCATCCGATCCAGTAAGGCTCCCAGGTCCCCATGATAATTCATCGTACGCGGTGGGTCCTCGGTCTTCGTCGGCAGGCGTCGTCCTGCGGCAGGCGATGTGCTCCGTGGCAGCAAAAGTGTAAGTGGTGCCGTCGGTGCTGCAGGTCCCGGTGAGTTAGTTTCCGAGTCCAAGTACATCGGCGAAAGTAACTTCTCATCTCCGGTGGGGGCATTTCCGAAGTTTCTCTCTAGTTCCTCGAGACGAATTCGTACTCCTTCGTCGTGATCCGGTTGCCTTGCGAAATTGATCAGCCGCGATCGCTGTTCTTCCACGGTGCCTCCGCGTTCCAATCCGAATTCGAGGAGGATTGTCTCCAACTCCAGCTTCTTTCTGTAGCTGATCCATGTAACTCCCATGTTGTCGTTGTTTTATTCCTCTAGTTTCCGATGCGTATGATTTCCTTTGCTGTTTCCTTAATATTAGTTTCCAATTCCTATTTTGTTATCTTGTTTGAATTTCTTATTTCTCTGTTCCGGGTGTCTAATGTTTTAATTTTTCCTTTGTCCCCGCCTGTGGTTTTCCTTATTTATTATTTCCTACGTATGTTTTTCCTTCTTGCTCGTGGCGTTCTTAATGTTTATGTTTATTAGTTTTATTAGTTGGTATTATTATCTATTTTAATTTAAATTTTATTATTATTTATTTAAATTTTATTTTATTATTTGAGTTTTATATTCATTGGTTTATTATAGGCTTATTATTTATTGATTTATTATGTTAGTCCGATGTTTTCGTTATTAATTATCCCTAACCGATGCTTTCCTTGTACGATGATTCCTAATCGATGTTATCTAATTGATGTTGCTCCTAATCGATGTTTCCTAATCGAGATTATTTCCATTCGATGTTATTCTAATCGATATTTTCCTTAGACGATGTTTTTTATACCCGCTACCCATAGGGTAGAAGGGTATTATAACTTTGTGCCGGCAGGAAATGTATGTAACAGCATTTCCGACCCTATAAAGTATATATATTCTTGATCAGGATCAACAGCAGAGTCGATCTAGCTATGTCCTTCTGTCTGTCTGTCTGTCTGTGTGTCTGTCTGTCTGTCCGTCTGTCCGTATGAAACACTGGATCTCAGAGGCTATAAGAGATAGAGCTCCAATTTTTTTTCGACAGTATTTCTTATGCTTGCACGCAGATCAAGTTTGTTTCAAATTTTTTCCACGCCCACTTCCGCCCCCGCAAATCATAAAAAAGCGTATTAAGCGTATAATTTTAAAGCTAGAGTCGCGAAAATCGGTATTTATATTAAGAACTATAGTCTGTGTGATCCCTGAAAATTTGGTTGCGATCAAATAAAAACTGTCGAAGTTATTAAAGAAATAATTTTGTATGGCCACAAACGGCTGCTGGCAGCATGGCTCATTTGGTTGACCAATTAGACCAACTAAATATTCTTATCCGTTCTTGGTTGTGTTCGGAAAAGAATCTTATAAGATATTCGAGAAGCAATTTTAATATATGGTAATAATTATTAGCAGCTTTAATGCAATAATAACGCGTTTTTACACACATAAATACATGTGTATGTATTTTTGTATGCATGTGATTATATTACACTTGCATTTGCATTTGTCCGTTATGTTCAAAATTGTATTAACTGTTTTTTCTGGCGTCCTGACGCTTTTCTGGTTTAAGTAGGGGTAGCGGGTATCTCACAGTCGAGCTCACTCGACTGTAGCTTTCTTACTTGTTTTTTTCTTAACTATGTTTCCTTGTCGATGTTATTCTAATTGTCCCGCCCGTTTTGATTTATTATTTTATTATTTATAAATTTTTGTTGTTTTTATTATTTATTAATTTAATTTATTATTTTTTTGTTTTATTATTTATTAATTTAATTTATTACTATTTTTGTTTTAATATTTATTCTTTTTTTTTTTTTTTTATTTTATTCGAGACCGAATTTATTTTATTATTCCGACTCCCGTAGTCCGGGTATCCTTGTTTTATTTTATTATTTAGTTATTTATTATCCTTGCTGCTTCTGTTTTATCCTTGTTTTTGTCCTTGTTTTAAATTTTCCTTGGTATCCTTGTTTTTAAATTTTCGAATTATCTTCCCGATGTGTTCTTCGCGACAGAGTATTACTGAGTGTCATATTGCTAATCAAAGGGCCAGTATATATGATGATGGCAGCGCGAGCACAAGCGGATCATTAGTATATATATATACTATAATATGTGTATGTCAATTATGTAAATATGTGGATGTACAACAATGTACATATGTATGTCTACACCCGTCGCGTGATCTGCACGTGCAGCCTTCGGTTCTGCTCTGCTCTGCCGGCGTCGGCAGAGGCAGCAATGCAACGTTTCTTTCTCTCTTTTTATTGTCTAAAAATGCGAATGTCGCTGCCTACTTTTGACGAGACTGTATTTCTCATGAATGGCATTTTCCTATTGCCCTTTTTGCTTTCCCCTTTTCGCTAACTTTGGGCAAAACAAGGTACCGTTTGGCGGCTGCATGTGCGTCGCTATTACGATTTTCTGTTCGTTTCTGTACATGCGTGTATGTATGTATGTATTTGGTGGCTGCACGTGCGTCGCAATTTCTGGCAATTTCTGGCTTTGCCTATGCATACATATATGTATGTATACGCTCCGCTAAAAATCTCTGTTCGGCCGGTGGGTCTTTAATCCACCGTAGTAGGTATGTATACGCTCCGCTAAAAATCTCTGTTCGGCCGGTGGGTCTTTAATCCACCGTAGTAGGTATTCCTACATCCTCCATGTCCTGACGGTCCCTGTTTACGGGCGCCATTCTGTAATGATGCGCTACGGCCGAGATGATCCTCAGCGGCCCAGAGCCCCATCCAGAAACATTTGTTTTTGGAAACGCCAGTACATGGAGGTGCCGTTTCGTATAGAGAATTTTTAAAGGGGTGGGTTTTGCCGGCGGCCACTGCGATTTGCGAACTCGGCCACACACACACCTACACACATGCACATGCCCCTTATAGACTCCCTATTGCCCACGCTGGGCGGGACGAAACTGCCGGCTCTGGAGTCCCAGCGGCCGGACCCTCCACTAGAGACTGGAGACGTGGCTCTGGAGTCCCAGCAGCTCGCTCCCGCGCCCACAATCCTGACCTAAAACCACGGCCTGGATTACCCAAGCACCGCGGCCCGGCGGCTCCGCCTGGTGTATCCACCGGCGGGCTGCCTCCCAGCTATTCCCCGTGACTCGCGGTAGCCCGCGTTCCGCCCGGGCTAGTCCCTGTGGCGGCTCCCCGAGATTAGGCTAGGCTTGGGAAGATCCCAGTGGCCGTCACCTCGCCAACGCCCGGAATTAATCTCAGCAGCGTGGCGCGTCTGGTCCCGTCCTGCTTGGTTCGCCGCCCTGGAGACCCAGCGGCGGACGAGGCGAGGAGGAGGGGTCGTGGTTGGCTAGAGAGGGTAGGGAAAGTAATAGATCTGGTGACATTTAATATGCTTAGCTTAGATGTGTATTTGTTTCATGTTTTCTCTGTACTGTTTGTCTATCTTTTTATACCCGCTACCCATAGGGTAGAAGGGTATTATAACTTTGTGCCGGCAGGAAATGTATGTAACAGGTAGAAGGAAGCATTTCCGACCCTATAAAGTATATATATTCTTGATCAGGATCAACAGCCGAGTCGATCTAGCCATGTCCGTCTGTCTGTCTGTCTGTCTGTCTGTCTGTCTGTCTGTCCGTCTGTCCGTATGAAACACTGGATCTCAGAGACTATAAGAGATAGAGCTCTAATTTTTTTTCGACAGTATTTCTTCTGCTTGCACGCAGATCAAGTTTGTTTCAAATTTTTGCCACGCCCACTTCCGCCCCCGCAAATCATAAAAAAGCGTATTAAGCGTATAATTTTAAAGCTAGAGTCGCGAAAATCGGTGTTTATATTAAGAACTATAGTCTTTGTGATCCCTGAAAATTTGGTTGCGATCAGATAAAAATTGTCGAAGTTATTAAAGAAATAATTTTGTATGGCCACAAACGGCTGCTGGCAGCATGCCTCATTTGGTTGACCAATTAGACCAACTAAATATTCTTATCAGTTCTGTGGTTGTGTTCGGAAAAGAATCTTATAAGATATTCGAGAAGCAATTTTAATAAATGGTAATAATTATTATCCGCTTGAATGCAATAATGACGCGTTTTCACACACATAGATACATGTGTATGTATTTTTGTACAATCACATGCATATTACACTTGCATTTGCATTTGTCCGTTATGTTCAAAATTGTATTAACTGTTTTTTCTGGCGTCCTGACGGTTTTCTGGTTTAAGTAGGGGTAGCGGGTATCTCACAGTCGAGCTCACTCGACTGTAGCTTTCTTACTTGTTCCTATTAGTTATGTTTCCCTCTCTTCTCTTTCCTCCTAGCTCACACACACCCCGTTGCTACGTTTGGGCCGGTGGCCGTGCTCACCGTTGTACTGTGTACTGCGTTGTACCGTCTTCTTCCAGAAGCTTCTATGTCCTTGCCGTGTTCGGTGTTCCTCGTTGTCCTGGTGTATTCTTGTCCTTGGCTTCTCTACTGCTGGGGTCGTCGTCGGATTTGGGTTTCTTATTTTATCACTTTAAAAAGTAGACTTGCTAGCTCGGTGGGTCCACCGCGAGTGATTTTGGATATCAGATTTCAATCTGATCTTGACCCAAATTCCTATGGTCCCTGCGCGACTGCGCTGCCGCGCTTCATGGCACGCGCCGTTCCGCATTCCATGCATTCTTGCATGTTTGCGATCTTCCGTCTTGCTCTGTCTGCAGCTCGCAGGTGGCCGCTGCGAATTCCGTTTCGCAGTCCTGGGCTCTGCCGCTGCCGGCGCTATCGGCCCTCTGCCGCGATCGTGGCTCGGCGGGCCCCTCTGCTGGCCGCTGATTGGCTGACCCAGCGTTACGTTCTCCGGGATGTGGCTCTGCCGGCCCATCCTAGTTCCTTGTCCCGTGTTGCGGTACCGTCCCGCAATCGGCGGTGTCCAGCGATGTTGCTGGCGGAGTAGCCGGTGGTATCCAGCGATGTTGCTGGCGGTGATGGCCGGCGATGTTGCTGGTGGTGATGTGCGTTTAACCCTACTTCCCTGGCTCCTAACTTATACCTAATACAACTTACAACTAATATAAACAGCTTACAACTAATATGTATATACAACTTATAGCTAACCCTATTTCTAATATTTACAAATATATACAAATAGTGACTATCGTCACAATGTAACGTATTCGCACGCGACAACTATAGAAGTCACTTTTTCGCAAACCAGCTCAAGCCCTGATTTCAGCGAAACGTGACGAAAGATTTTAATGGAATTAATTTTAATATATTATGCAATGCATTATATTAATAATAGACTTTGTTTGACTTAAAAATATTAAGTAGTTTTTTTTATACCCTTGCAGGGTATATTAGTTTCAGTCAAATGTTTGCAACGCAGTGAAGGAGGCATCTCCGACCCTATAAAGTATATATATTCTTGATCAGGATCAACAGCCGAGTCGATCTAGCCATGTTCGTCTGTCCGTCTGTCCGTTTCTACGCAAACTAGTCCCTCAGTTTTAAAGCTATCTGAATGAAACTTTGCAGTTAGGCTTCTATATACTCTCGCTCGTACATATGTCGGAACGGGCCGGATCGGACGACTATATCATATAGCTGCCATAGGAACAATCGGAAAAATCTACGAAAAAATATTATTACTTTGTTAGTTTTTCACATATTTTCACCAAATTTGATATTTAGCAATATTTTATTATTACTGTTTTTTTGATTTTAATTTCATGAAAATCGGCTGACTATATCCTATAGCTTCCATAGGAACAATCAGGAAAATAAAAGAAAAAATTATAACTTTGTCAGTTTTCAACGAATTTTCACAAAATTTGATATTTGGTCATTTAATATTATTTCCGAATTTTGTTTTTAATTTCATGAAAATCGGACAACTATATCCTATAGCTTTCATAGGAACAATCAGGAAAATAAAAAACCGTAGCTTATCCGTGTTTCAAACCATTGCCATCAAATTTGAGATTTGGCAACTAATTATTATTTCAGACTTTCGGTTTGAATTTTTTGTTTAAATTCTGCAAGGGTATACAAACTTCGGTGAGCCGAAGTCGGTATTTATATTAAGAACTATAGTCTGTGTGATCCCTGAAAATTTGGTTGCGATCAAATAAAAACTGTCGAAGTTATTAAAGAAATAATTTTGTATGGCCACAAACGGCTGCTGGCAGCATGGCTCATTTGGTTGACCAATTAGACCAACTAAATATTCTTATCCGTTCTTGGTTGTGTTCGGAAAAGAATCTTATAAGATATTCGAGAAGCAATTTTAATATATGGTAATAATTATTAGCAGCTTTAATGCAATAATAACGCGTTTTTACACACATAAATACATGTGTATGTATTTTTGTATGCATGTGATTATATTACACTTGCATTTGCATTTGTCCGTTATGTTCAAAATTGTATTAACTGTTTTTTCTGGCGTCCTGACGCTTTTCTGGTTTAAGTAGGGGTAGCGGGTATCTCACAGTCGAGCTCACTCGACTGTAGCTTTCTTACTTGTTTTTTTCTTAACTATGTTTCCTTGTCGATGTTATTCTAATTGTCCCGCCCGTTTTGATTTATTATTTTATTATTTATAAATTTTTGTTGTTTTTATTATTTATTAATTTAATTTATTATTTTTTTGTTTTATTATTTATTAATTTAATTTATTACTATTTTTGTTTTAATATTTATTCTTTTTTTTTTTTTTTTATTTTATTCGAGACCGAATTTATTTTATTATTCCGACTCCCGTAGTCCGGGTATCCTTGTTTTATTTTATTATTTAGTTATTTATTATCCTTGCTGCTTCTGTTTTATCCTTGTTTTTGTCCTTGTTTTAAATTTTCCTTGGTATCCTTGTTTTTAAATTTTCGAATTATCTTCCCGATGTGTTCTTCGCGACAGAGTATTACTGAGTGTCATATTGCTAATCAAAGGGCCAGTATATATGATGATGGCAGCGCGAGCACAAGCGGATCATTAGTATATATATATACTATAATATGTGTATGTCAATTATGTAAATATGTGGATGTACAACAATGTACATATGTATGTCTACACCCGTCGCGTGATCTGCACGTGCAGCCTTCGGTTCTGCTCTGCTCTGCCGGCGTCGGCAGAGGCAGCAATGCAACGTTTCTTTCTCTCTTTTTATTGTCTAAAAATGCGAATGTCGCTGCCTACTTTTGACGAGACTGTATTTCTCATGAATGGCATTTTCCTATTGCCCTTTTTGCTTTCCCCTTTTCGCTAACTTTGGGCAAAACAAGGTACCGTTTGGCGGCTGCATGTGCGTCGCTATTACGATTTTCTGTTCGTTTCTGTACATGCGTGTATGTATGTATGTATTTGGTGGCTGCACGTGCGTCGCAATTTCTGGCAATTTCTGGCTTTGCCTATGCATACATATATGTATGTATACGCTCCGCTAAAAATCTCTGTTCGGCCGGTGGGTCTTTAATCCACCGTAGTAGGTATGTATACGCTCCGCTAAAAATCTCTGTTCGGCCGGTGGGTCTTTAATCCACCGTAGTAGGTATTCCTACATCCTCCATGTCCTGACGGTCCCTGTTTACGGGCGCCATTCTGTAATGATGCGCTACGGCCGAGATGATCCTCAGCGGCCCAGAGCCCCATCCAGAAACATTTGTTTTTGGAAACGCCAGTACATGGAGGTGCCGTTTCGTATAGAGAATTTTTAAAGGGGTGGGTTTTGCCGGCGGCCACTGCGATTTGCGAACTCGGCCACACACACACCTACACACATGCACATGCCCCTTATAGACTCCCTATTGCCCACGCTGGGCGGGACGAAACTGCCGGCTCTGGAGTCCCAGCGGCCGGACCCTCCACTAGAGACTGGAGACGTGGCTCTGGAGTCCCAGCAGCTCGCTCCCGCGCCCACAATCCTGACCTAAAACCACGGCCTGGATTACCCAAGCACCGCGGCCCGGCGGCTCCGCCTGGTGTATCCACCGGCGGGCTGCCTCCCAGCTATTCCCCGTGACTCGCGGTAGCCCGCGTTCCGCCCGGGCTAGTCCCTGTGGCGGCTCCCCGAGATTAGGCTAGGCTTGGGAAGATCCCAGTGGCCGTCACCTCGCCAACGCCCGGAATTAATCTCAGCAGCGTGGCGCGTCTGGTCCCGTCCTGCTTGGTTCGCCGCCCTGGAGACCCAGCGGCGGACGAGGCGAGGAGGAGGGGTCGTGGTTGGCTAGAGAGGGTAGGGAAAGTAATAGATCTGGTGACATTTAATATGCTTAGCTTAGATGTGTATTTGTTTCATGTTTTCTCTGTACTGTTTGTCTATCTTTTTCCTATTAGTTATGTTTCCCTCTCTTCTCTTTCCTCCTAGCTCACACACACCCCGTTGCTACGTTTGGGCCGGTGGCCGTGCTCACCGTTGTACTGTGTACTGCGTTGTACCGTCTTCTTCCAGAAGCTTCTATGTCCTTGCCGTGTTCGGTGTTCCTCGTTGTCCTGGTGTATTCTTGTCCTTGGCTTCTCTACTGCTGGGGTCGTCGTCGGATTTGGGTTTCTTATTTTATCACTTTAAAAAGTAGACTTGCTAGCTCGGTGGGTCCACCGCGAGTGATTTTGGATATCAGATTTCAATCTGATCTTGACCCAAATTCCTATGGTCCCTGCGCGACTGCGCTGCCGCGCTTCATGGCACGCGCCGTTCCGCATTCCATGCATTCTTGCATGTTTGCGATCTTCCGTCTTGCTCTGTCTGCAGCTCGCAGGTGGCCGCTGCGAATTCCGTTTCGCAGTCCTGGGCTCTGCCGCTGCCGGCGCTATCGGCCCTCTGCCGCGATCGTGGCTCGGCGGGCCCCTCTGCTGGCCGCTGATTGGCTGACCCAGCGTTACGTTCTCCGGGATGTGGCTCTGCCGGCCCATCCTAGTTCCTTGTCCCGTGTTGCGGTACCGTCCCGCAATCGGCGGTGTCCAGCGATGTTGCTGGCGGAGTAGCCGGTGGTATCCAGCGATGTTGCTGGCGGTGATGGCCGGCGATGTTGCTGGTGGTGATGTGCGTTTAACCCTACTTCCCTGGCTCCTAACTTATACCTAATACAACTTACAACTAATATAAACAGCTTACAACTAATATGTATATACAACTTATAGCTAACCCTATTTCTAATATTTACAAATATATACAAATAGTGACTATCGTCACAATGTAACGTATTCGCACGCGACAACTATAGAAGTCACTTTTTCGCAAACCAGCTCAAGCCCTGATTTCAGCGAAACGTGACGAAAGATTTTAATGGAATTAATTTTAATATATTATGCAATGCATTATATTAATAATAGACTTTGTTTGACTTAAAAATATTAAGTAGTTTTTTTTATACCCTTGCAGGGTATATTAGTTTCAGTCAAATGTTTGCAACGCAGTGAAGGAGGCATCTCCGACCCTATAAAGTATATATATTCTTGATCAGGATCAACAGCCGAGTCGATCTAGCCATGTTCGTCTGTCCGTCTGTCCGTTTCTACGCAAACTAGTCCCTCAGTTTTAAAGCTATCTGAATGAAACTTTGCAGTTAGGCTTCTATATACTCTCGCTCGTACATATGTCGGAACGGGCCGGATCGGACGACTATATCATATAGCTGCCATAGGAACAATCGGAAAAATCTACGAAAAAATATTATTACTTTGTTAGTTTTTCACATATTTTCACCAAATTTGATATTTAGCAATATTTTATTATTACTGTTTTTTTGATTTTAATTTCATGAAAATCGGCTGACTATATCCTATAGCTTCCATAGGAACAATCAGGAAAATAAAAGAAAAAATTATAACTTTGTCAGTTTTCAACGAATTTTCACAAAATTTGATATTTGGTCATTTAATATTATTTCCGAATTTTGTTTTTAATTTCATGAAAATCGGACAACTATATCCTATAGCTTTCATAGGAACAATCAGGAAAATAAAAAACCGTAGCTTATCCGTGTTTCAAACCATTGCCATCAAATTTGAGATTTGGCAACTAATTATTATTTCAGACTTTCGGTTTGAATTTTTTGTTTAAATTCTGCAAGGGTATACAAACTTCGGTGAGCCGAAGTCGGTATTTATATTAAGAACTATAGTCTGTGTGATCCCTGAAAATTTGGTTGCGATCAAATAAAAACTGTCGAAGTTATTAAAGAAATAATTTTGTATGGCCACAAACGGCTGCTGGCAGCATGGCTCATTTGGTTGACCAATTAGACCAACTAAATATTCTTATCCGTTCTTGGTTGTGTTCGGAAAAGAATCTTATAAGATATTCGAGAAGCAATTTTAATATATGGTAATAATTATTAGCAGCTTTAATGCAATAATAACGCGTTTTTACACACATAAATACATGTGTATGTATTTTTGTATGCATGTGATTATATTACACTTGCATTTGCATTTGTCCGTTATGTTCAAAATTGTATTAACTGTTTTTTCTGGCGTCCTGACGCTTTTCTGGTTTAAGTAGGGGTAGCGGGTATCTCACAGTCGAGCTCACTCGACTGTAGCTTTCTTACTTGTTTTTTTCTTAACTATGTTTCCTTGTCGATGTTATTCTAATTGTCCCGCCCGTTTTGATTTATTATTTTATTATTTATAAATTTTTGTTGTTTTTATTATTTATTAATTTAATTTATTATTTTTTTGTTTTATTATTTATTAATTTAATTTATTACTATTTTTGTTTTAATATTTATTCTTTTTTTTTTTTTTTTATTTTATTCGAGACCGAATTTATTTTATTATTCCGACTCCCGTAGTCCGGGTATCCTTGTTTTATTTTATTATTTAGTTATTTATTATCCTTGCTGCTTCTGTTTTATCCTTGTTTTTGTCCTTGTTTTAAATTTTCCTTGGTATCCTTGTTTTTAAATTTTCGAATTATCTTCCCGATGTGTTCTTCGCGACAGAGTATTACTGAGTGTCATATTGCTAATCAAAGGGCCAGTATATATGATGATGGCAGCGCGAGCACAAGCGGATCATTAGTATATATATATACTATAATATGTGTATGTCAATTATGTAAATATGTGGATGTACAACAATGTACATATGTATGTCTACACCCGTCGCGTGATCTGCACGTGCAGCCTTCGGTTCTGCTCTGCTCTGCCGGCGTCGGCAGAGGCAGCAATGCAACGTTTCTTTCTCTCTTTTTATTGTCTAAAAATGCGAATGTCGCTGCCTACTTTTGACGAGACTGTATTTCTCATGAATGGCATTTTCCTATTGCCCTTTTTGCTTTCCCCTTTTCGCTAACTTTGGGCAAAACAAGGTACCGTTTGGCGGCTGCATGTGCGTCGCTATTACGATTTTCTGTTCGTTTCTGTACATGCGTGTATGTATGTATGTATTTGGTGGCTGCACGTGCGTCGCAATTTCTGGCAATTTCTGGCTTTGCCTATGCATACATATATGTATGTATACGCTCCGCTAAAAATCTCTGTTCGGCCGGTGGGTCTTTAATCCACCGTAGTAGGTATGTATACGCTCCGCTAAAAATCTCTGTTCGGCCGGTGGGTCTTTAATCCACCGTAGTAGGTATTCCTACATCCTCCATGTCCTGACGGTCCCTGTTTACGGGCGCCATTCTGTAATGATGCGCTACGGCCGAGATGATCCTCAGCGGCCCAGAGCCCCATCCAGAAACATTTGTTTTTGGAAACGCCAGTACATGGAGGTGCCGTTTCGTATAGAGAATTTTTAAAGGGGTGGGTTTTGCCGGCGGCCACTGCGATTTGCGAACTCGGCCACACACACACCTACACACATGCACATGCCCCTTATAGACTCCCTATTGCCCACGCTGGGCGGGACGAAACTGCCGGCTCTGGAGTCCCAGCGGCCGGACCCTCCACTAGAGACTGGAGACGTGGCTCTGGAGTCCCAGCAGCTCGCTCCCGCGCCCACAATCCTGACCTAAAACCACGGCCTGGATTACCCAAGCACCGCGGCCCGGCGGCTCCGCCTGGTGTATCCACCGGCGGGCTGCCTCCCAGCTATTCCCCGTGACTCGCGGTAGCCCGCGTTCCGCCCGGGCTAGTCCCTGTGGCGGCTCCCCGAGATTAGGCTAGGCTTGGGAAGATCCCAGTGGCCGTCACCTCGCCAACGCCCGGAATTAATCTCAGCAGCGTGGCGCGTCTGGTCCCGTCCTGCTTGGTTCGCCGCCCTGGAGACCCAGCGGCGGACGAGGCGAGGAGGAGGGGTCGTGGTTGGCTAGAGAGGGTAGGGAAAGTAATAGATCTGGTGACATTTAATATGCTTAGCTTAGATGTGTATTTGTTTCATGTTTTCTCTGTACTGTTTGTCTATCTTTTTCCTATTAGTTATGTTTCCCTCTCTTCTCTTTCCTCCTAGCTCACACACACCCCGTTGCTACGTTTGGGCCGGTGGCCGTGCTCACCGTTGTACTGTGTACTGCGTTGTACCGTCTTCTTCCAGAAGCTTCTATGTCCTTGCCGTGTTCGGTGTTCCTCGTTGTCCTGGTGTATTCTTGTCCTTGGCTTCTCTACTGCTGGGGTCGTCGTCGGATTTGGGTTTCTTATTTTATCACTTTAAAAAGTAGACTTGCTAGCTCGGTGGGTCCACCGCGAGTGATTTTGGATATCAGATTTCAATCTGATCTTGACCCAAATTCCTATGGTCCCTGCGCGACTGCGCTGCCGCGCTTCATGGCACGCGCCGTTCCGCATTCCATGCATTCTTGCATGTTTGCGATCTTCCGTCTTGCTCTGTCTGCAGCTCGCAGGTGGCCGCTGCGAATTCCGTTTCGCAGTCCTGGGCTCTGCCGCTGCCGGCGCTATCGGCCCTCTGCCGCGATCGTGGCTCGGCGGGCCCCTCTGCTGGCCGCTGATTGGCTGACCCAGCGTTACGTTCTCCGGGATGTGGCTCTGCCGGCCCATCCTAGTTCCTTGTCCCGTGTTGCGGTACCGTCCCGCAATCGGCGGTGTCCAGCGATGTTGCTGGCGGAGTAGCCGGTGGTATCCAGCGATGTTGCTGGCGGTGATGGCCGGCGATGTTGCTGGTGGTGATGTGCGTTTAACCCTACTTCCCTGGCTCCTAACTTATACCTAATACAACTTACAACTAATATAAACAGCTTACAACTAATATGTATATACAACTTATAGCTAACCCTATTTCTAATATTTACAAATATATACAAATAGTGACTATCGTCACAATGTAACGTATTCGCACGCGACAACTATAGAAGTCACTTTTTCGCAAACCAGCTCAAGCCCTGATTTCAGCGAAACGTGACGAAAGATTTTAATGGAATTAATTTTAATATATTATGCAATGCATTATATTAATAATAGACTTTGTTTGACTTAAAAATATTAAGTAGTTTTTTTTATACCCTTGCAGGGTATATTAGTTTCAGTCAAATGTTTGCAACGCAGTGAAGGAGGCATCTCCGACCCTATAAAGTATATATATTCTTGATCAGGATCAACAGCCGAGTCGATCTAGCCATGTTCGTCTGTCCGTCTGTCCGTTTCTACGCAAACTAGTCCCTCAGTTTTAAAGCTATCTGAATGAAACTTTGCAGTTAGGCTTCTATATACTCTCGCTCGTACATATGTCGGAACGGGCCGGATCGGACGACTATATCATATAGCTGCCATAGGAACAATCGGAAAAATCTACGAAAAAATATTATTACTTTGTTAGTTTTTCACATATTTTCACCAAATTTGATATTTAGCAATATTTTATTATTACTGTTTTTTTGATTTTAATTTCATGAAAATCGGCTGACTATATCCTATAGCTTCCATAGGAACAATCAGGAAAATAAAAGAAAAAATTATAACTTTGTCAGTTTTCAACGAATTTTCACAAAATTTGATATTTGGTCATTTAATATTATTTCCGAATTTTGTTTTTAATTTCATGAAAATCGGACAACTATATCCTATAGCTTTCATAGGAACAATCAGGAAAATAAAAAACCGTAGCTTATCCGTGTTTCAAACCATTGCCATCAAATTTGAGATTTGGCAACTAATTATTATTTCAGACTTTCGGTTTGAATTTTTTGTTTAAATTCTGCAAGGGTATACAAACTTCGGTGAGCCGAAGTTAGCTTCATTTCTTGTTTTTAAATTGGGCGCAGCTGCCATCAAAAAATATAAAGATAATTTATAATTCTGTAATTCTTGTTTATCTATTTTCATATTTTCTCGCCAACGTTTGCAGTTGGACTTGTTTTTTTCGTTTTCTGCAGTCATTTCCACTAAATCTAGTATATAGAAAAATATATTAAAACAAAAAACAAAAATTTACTTTTTTACTTAAGATGTCGCACGCGACAAACTTTAAAAAAGTCCCAAACTCGAATTGTTGCTTATATTGAACCAATTTTTTTTTAACTTCTTAAGCTCCAAAATATACGTTTGTGCACTATATATGATGCATATTGCACAAAAACTTTGGATGCACTGATAACATGTATTCTTTTTCACTGTCGAACGCGACATTGGTAAAGACAAATAAGCTCATAAGAAATTCGCCGTTATTAGTAATCGCATCGGATGTTTTAAATTTTTTCCATATTCTTTGAGTATATATCGAGATTTAGAAGAGAGAATATCAATGCTAATGACTCTTTTTAAGAAAATGGATTAAAACTAAAAGAGCGTTAGAAGCGCTCAAAGCAGAGCTTTTGCACTTGGTCTACTTTGCATTGAAATATTTCAAAATATGTTATGAGTAAACATAAAATTCTCCTACATTAGTTACATTTAATAGATTCCCTGACCAAATATGCGAAAAAACATACTTTTATTAACTTTGAATTTTTTGGCCGTGGTTGGCATTTCCAGAGAATTGCCCATATATATAGAACACCTACTGTACCAAGAGTAGTTAAAGGGAACGCACTGTTACTCAGTCTCGATCAACAACCTAACTGGCCGAAATATAAACCCCTCAAAATATTGGCCCGCACGCAGAAAGTGCATGCGTAGGCATAAATGCAACACGAGCAGACCTTACGTATGTGCATATACCTCCGCGTTCCAGACTAAGCGAGCTAAGTTATATACTTACTTTCCGCTGCCGCTGTTGGAGCGGCAACAACGGCTGCTCTGACAAAAATATAACTCCCAAATAAAATATCTAACGAATTTAAAACCCAAAACAAAATATATCTACTTATTTAAATTGGAACATTGGTCGGAGGAACAATCATATTACATGGCGACCGTGACAGCTTGACAAGGAACCTCGGATCTGGATCTACTACAACTAAATCTATCTGGAAAGGAGAAATGAAAAGCCGACAGAGTCAGAAATCCGAAGAGAGTAGAGTGAGAAATATATATACATTAAAACAACAACATTAAACTAAAAAGACAATAAAAATAACGCGGACTACAAATAAATACAGATTCGTCGGCTTCTTTTATTATTATATTATTATTATTCATAATGCGTCTTCGATCTCCAGGCCTCAGCAAGAGAATGGACCGAATTTGCACGGAACAACTCGAATTACTCGAATATTCTACGCAATGCCAAATTTGTCATTTCCCTTTTCGCTTCATTCGTTCTCTTTCATTTCGTTCATCGTCCCAAGCTATGAAGCAAAACGCGAACTTATACTGATACAATGTCGTTTCATTTCTTGCATTCCACTCATTCCATTCCATTCGAATGTATTCAATGAGACGTATGTTGTGAGTGGTCTCATGCAGATGTTTAGTCTCCATACAAGCCCGACCACTGTGCAGCGCCGCGCAAAGACTCGATAAATAAACAGCATAATTACTTTAAACTTTAAATTAATGCTTCGCCATTTATTTTAAATTTGGATCGGCAGGATTCTTTTCTCATCAGGTTATAGGCCCAGGTCCTAATGAAATCTACGTGATCTACGTCGCGGCATAACGGAGTTGCGCGGAATACGTACTGTGACGCCTCTCTTAAGAGGCGCACAAATACACAGTATTTTTATTATTAATTAATTATAATTAATTATATTAATAAATATAAATAATACTATCTAAATATGTTTTCCTAGTATATATTGTTCTACTTATAAGTCTTAGCTATAATTAATACTAGATCCACCACCGATTAATATTAGACCCACCACCGATTAATATTAGATCCACCACTGATTAATATTAGACCCACCACCGATTAATACTAGACCCACGATCGATAACCACCGCGCGGACGGTCATACGAAAAGCTTGAAAACTCCGTTATGTTTGGCGGGTCACGTTACTGGAGTTGTTTACTTCGTACTATAAAAAGGCAGCACGTGCATGGAAAATCTCTCTTTCACCGCCTGCAAATCGCCTGACCTGCACGTGTTGCCTCGCCGCCGTGATTTTCAACCCGTTTGTGTGCAGAGTTCCATCGCGCCACTGCTGCCACCCCCGGTCGTGTTCAAGTGCTACTGCTGCTCGCCGCTACCGACAGCGCGACGCCGCCCGCGCTAGTCAGTGTCGCGAGTGCAACCGCTGCCCCGCAGCCACCCCATAACATCGACAGTGACGATCTTTGGCCCCAGTGCCCACACCCCAGTGTCCGCCAGCTGCCAGTCCGATCGGCAGAATCCGCGCCACCGGCAGAACCGCCCAGTGACCGCCATTTGCCAGTGCACTCGGCAGTGAAAGCGCCCGTGACCCGTCCGCGTTCGCGAGTGTGTCCCGCTAGGCCGTCCGCCGTCTGTGCGCAGCCACCACGTGTAAGTATAACCGCCACACATGTGACGCCGGCCGTGAGCTACGCGCTTGCGCAGCCGCCGCTCGCCGCGCCTCGCCCGCGCCACCGGTAGAATCGGTGCCTATGTCCGTGACCGCGAGTGACTCGCAGCCAGCCAACTTCGCCCGTGCGCAGTCGCCACGCCGCAGGTATAGCCGCCCGTGGGCTGCCGCACGTGAGATTTACGCCTTTGCGCAGCCGCCGCGAGCCACTCTCTCGCCAGTACTGCCGGCAGAGCCGGTGCCAGTGCCCGTGACCGCGAGCCCGCCGGGGCCGCCCCGCTCACCGAGGCCACACGCCTGCGCCCGCCGCGAGTACGCTCCTGCCTTACGTTCAGCCACGGCCACCATCTTTCCTGGTTGACGTAAGCGGCACTAAGTCTTTTCTATATGCAACCAAGCTTATTCTTTTCGCCTTTTAGCCCACAAATTCCACTCCTCGGCCCACTGTAGATTTTTACCTATCTGTACAGCTAGGCGTATGCTAATTTTGGCAATAAAACCCGCATACATTAGCAACGGAAAATTCAGTGTTCTCTCTTTGGGTGGGTTTTCTCTCCTAGGTTATAGAGCCCCACTATCCTCCCCGCGTTTCTCCTACGCCCTTCTTTCCACCGGCTCCAAGGTATTTTCACCGGAGACGATCCCATTCCCCGTCGGCTCTACGGTATTTTAACCGGAACCGACTCCTTTCGGCTGCTCCACGGTTTTCACCGGAGACGCTCTCCCCAGCAGCCGCGAGGTTTTCACCAACGGCGCCGCCACTGAGTCCCCTCTCGCCGCCTCCAAGGTTATCACCGGAGTCCGCCCTACCGACTCTGTCGGGATCTCCTCCTCCTCTTTTCAGCACTTATCCGCTCTATACTCTTCTCCGGGCCGCCCGGGGCCGTTCTTGGCGAGTTGTCGAAATCGAAACGCGCTGATTTGAGGTTAGGGTTCACGAATAACGAATTTCCAATACAAAAATCCTTAGTCCCAACATACAAATCTCTTGTTTGATCCTTCCTGGACACGGCTGAGCATTATCCTGGCCAGAGGTTCGTTACAGTACACAAAGTCTCTCGGTCATCATAAGCTCCATGTATCAGCTAGATAAATTGGACACAGGAAATTATGTGCTGATCCATGCAGAGGTCTGGAAGGTTATCCAGGGACAGGGGCCAGCTGGAGATGACGTTACATGGGACGGACTCGAACAGAAGGCTCTAACTATAATTACTCTGAGCGTAAAGCAGGCGCAATTAGGGTATCTTAAAAGCTGTACAACGGCTGGCAGCGCTTGGCAAAAGCTGAAAAATGTCCACCAGTCTAGCGGGCCAGTTCGAAAGGTTTCTCTATATAAAAAATTACTCGGGATGCGTATGGCAGAAGATTACGATATATGTAGCAGTGCACACAATTTCATTCTGCTCGAAAGTGGGCAAACTCAGTGAAATTGATATTACGTTAGGTGACGAACTAACATCAATACTACTACTATTGAGTTTAAGCAGAGACAATGAAAATTTCGTCATAGCCATGGAAACGCGAGGCACATTGCCCTTGCTAGATGTTTTGAAGGTCAAACTGCTTGCTGAAGGAGAGAGAAGGAACAGCGAAGCCAGAGATAGAGCTGGAAATGAACAGTTAGCTTTCTGGGCAATGTTGCAATCGGAGAACACAAGGAGCGAAAAATCAAACGTGGAGAAGGGAAAAATCAAACGTGGAGTGTTATAATTGCGGACAGCGGGGCCACTATATAAATCTATGTAAAGCACAAAGTAAAAGAGAGAAAGTACAAGAACATATCATATACACTAGTGCCTGCGAGTGATGTACGATAGTTAGAAGCGTCTAGCTGGTGTCTGAATGGCGGTGCTACAGTTCATATGTGTTGCACTCAAAGTATTTTCACCATTATATGGTGAAAATGGAAGATATTAATTTTGCAGACAACAATGTAATGAGAGCAGTTGGTAAAGGCGACGTGATTGTAAAGACAGATCATTGCAATCTGACATGTCTAACATGTCATGTAACAAGTCTATTTTTTTTCGTAAGCAAGCGGAACACTAGTTTTGGCGCTATACAGACTAGGTCGTGGCATAATCGATATGGGCAGTTTAATTATGACAGTTTATCCGAGTTAGTAAAACATTCTATGGTGCATGGTATTAACTGTGTTAATGTTTCAGAGAGAAGCCAGTGCCTATAGTTTATGAAGAGTAAGATACATACACAGCCCTTTCTGGTGTCTGAGAACAGAGCCAAGCACCAGCTGGAGCTGATTCACACGGATGTGTGTGGTCCAATAGAAAGGAAGTCAGCCGGAGGAACTTTGTATTTTGTCACATTTATTAATGATATGACTCACCGTATGTTTGTGTACTTCATTAAGTCTAAATACGAGGTATACGAAAAGTTTTTTGTTTTCAAAAACATGGCAGAGAGTCAGCTCAGACGCAAAATAAAAGCAGTTCGCAGTGACAATGACCGTGAGTTTGTTAATAAACGTTTTGACATCATGCTTCAAGAAAATGGAATCGTGACGGTCCCCTACAGCCTGTAGCAGAACGGCGTCGCAGAGCGTTACGTGACAGCTTGTTACATCAGAAATCGGTCGCCAACTGCAGCTCTCGTCAAAATTACTCTTTACGAGGTGTATAGTGGTAAAAAAAACCAAATATGAGTCAAATGCGAGTTTTTGGATCGTTGGCGGTGGGGCTAGACAAATGTCACCGTGGAAAATTGAAGGCCAAAGGCAGGGAGTATCGATACGTTGGATATTCCCTTGGATCAAAAGTATACAAGTTGTACGATCAGAAGACGCAGCAGGTCTTTGTTTAACGCGACATATTATTTACCGAAACTCAAGAAGAGGAGCCTAGGATTTTTTAATTTCCAACAGCAGAAGCGTCATCGAGGGAATACGAAAATGTACTCAAAGTAGATTGGCAGGGCGAAAAGGACGAGCAGTCTGAAGATGATAAAACTGAAGTATCCCCAGAGCGTAGGGGTCAGAAGGAGGCACGGATCGTAATCAGCAGGATGAGGAGGGGGTGTACAATGGTTCGGTCTGTATGGGAGCCACGGCCAAAAATACTTCTAGTTGTTCTATCGTTGCGAAAATTTTCCCAAAATTCTATAAAAAATTTTTAATTACAGAACGAAAACATATTGGACATATCGCCCGACTATATCCTATAGCTACCATACAAAAAATCGGACCGAATTTCAAACGCGTTGCCATTTTTCAGTTTCGATTTTTTTTATTAAAGTATTATTACATTTAAAAACAAGTAAGAAAGCTGCAGTCGAGTGAGCTCTACTGTGAGATACCCGCTACCCATACTTAAACCAGAAGAGCGTCAGGACGCCAGAAAAAACAGTTTATACAATTTTGGACATAACGGACAAATGCAAATGCAAGTGTAATATAATCACATGCATACAGAAATATGTACATACACATGTATCTATGTGCGTAAAAACGCGTTATTATTGCATTTCAGCGGCTAATAATTATTACCATTTATTAAAATTGCTTCTCGAATATATTATAAGATTCTTTTCCGAACACAACCAAGAACGGATAAGAATATTTAGTTGGTCTAATTGGTCAACCAAATGAGGCATGCTGCCAGCAGCCGTTTGTGGCCATACAAAATTATTTCTTTAATAACTTCGACAATTTTTATCTGATCGCAACCAAATTTTCAGGGATCACACAGACTATAGTTTTTAATATACATACAGAAATTCGCGACTCTAGCTTTTAAATTATACACTTAATATGCTTTTTTATGATTTTTGATTTATCCGCCCACAAGTTTTAATTTGAATATGTACAAGCGATTCAATTCTGTTCGTAGAAAGTCTCGTTAGATATCCAGCAAAAAACCGGTTTGCTATGAAAAAGATTGGTCATTTTAGAGGCGATTTGGTTACTTTTCGAAGATTTTTGTTATTATGATTTTTTTAATTTTGTCCTATGGGCACTGTCCAACTGTCACGGTGAATAGTCCGACTGGGTATATATATATATGTACATATATATACGTTTGGACACTTTCGGATCACTTCACACTAAGTAGGGAGAAGATATTGGCAAAGTACTTTTGCACTTTAAAAGAAGAAAATTCACTGCAGCTACTTCTTTTCATTATTTTAATCAATGATTATGTTATTGCCCCAAGATCTCGAAAATTTTACTAATTGCGGATGATCTAACAATATTTAAATGTGTGAGATCGGTTGTGGACGTTCAACCTCGCTAAATGTTTCTCATACATCATTTTCATTTTCTCATTTTCCTTCCTATCCTGCTAAATGTCGTTTTGTGCATCCGTCGTCACATAATGATAGATGTAAGATTTAAGATTTAATTTTAAGTGTTTAAGTAGACAGTTCAGGAAATTCTGTTGGCGAAATAAATAAAATCTGCCGCGATTGGCGGGTTTTTTTTTTGTTATTAGATAGTAAAAATTGCTGGTAATCTATAATTTGACTTCCTCAGCCAGATTGGATGAAGGATAGCGTGTAGCTCTGTGGATATCGAAGTTTCACATTTGCGAAAAATCCCAACTCTTTCATACGGAAGGTGTGTGTTGAAGATGGTATAAGACCCATAGGATTTGATTTTGATTTATATTTATACTCTGAAGAAGCTGTTCTGTTTGACTTTTGGAATGTGCCGAATTGTGTACCTTAATCAATTATAATACCCCAATAAATTTCGTTAACAATTGACGAAACTCCAGTTCAAACTTCTAATTCATCTTTGGCCTTATTAGAGGTGATATTATTAATAATTTCAAACTAGTTCAAATAAATAATAATTTAATTAGTTTAGAACAGTTGTTTAACGCTGCAGCTAGTATTAAAAAATTCAGTCACTCAACAGTGTAGTCTTTTTAAGACGGTTGTGGAAATAGGCTGTTAGTGGTATAGATAACAACCCAGTCTTTATTTGCCTCAGCTACAAAACTATCGATATTTGCTCTGCACTATTCTTAACACACAGTGAATTATTGAATTTCTTTTAAACAGCTGTCAATGTTTCAAAAGTAAAAAAAGTTTCATCATTAGGAATATATTCACTAAAAGAATATTATTATTATTATTATTCGGAGCTAAAAATAAAAAGTTGTATAATATCGTGTTGTGTTTTAGACCACATTTTTTATCGTTGGATTTAAATGTATGTTGAGCTCAAAAGACTTCTAGACAAAAATGCAATCTCAAGGAAATGGGCAACAATCGCAGCTCCAATCCTCAACACATTTATTATTGCAACAACAGACAAATACAACAGGAAACAACGTAGTGGGAAAGCAGGGTGAATCTCAATCCCATTCAACTGTTGGTAAGGCAACAAACATATGACTTTATATGCATATAAAGATACGTAGATATTGTATGTGTATATACAAAACTATTTATTAAGTATTGATATTTTGTTATCAATAAGAAATTTTATTCATATATTGAAAATTTATTTAAAAATGAAAACGTCTAAATGTACATGAATATATTGGAATAAAATTATGATTTGTAATTGTCCCAAGTCAGCTGTTATTGTCTAGTTCCAATTTCAGAAAAACAACAAAATTGGGCATTGATATATCCAAACATCCATATATACATACATATGTATGTATGTACATAAATATTGTTGTAGAGTATTCAATTCTTGTTTAAATGAGTGTAATTAGAATTACCCCTTTTAACCACTTTCCGTGAAATTTTAATTTTTAGAACATAACCTCAGTGTGCCCAATGCTGAGTTGTTCGCAATGGTGCGAAGCAGTTGGGAAAAGCAAAAAGGAGGGTGCCGATTTTAAAGTTATAAAAGCGGCATTACCAGAATAGGAGCATTATGATCTTGTTAAACGTACAAGTAAAGAAGTATCATACGGCATTACTTCAATGTGGAAGTCCTGCAAGGAAAATTTAAAACAGTTTCAGCACAAGCATGAAGATTGGATGAACTCTCGACCATCATCATTAGAAAGGATGGCATAAGGCAACCTGCTCGACCTGGTCGACCAACACTTCCATACAATGCGAAGAGCTCTAGATCTTAAAGGAGGCTAGCTGCAAGTGTAGCAAAATCTCAAAAAAACAATTTAAGTTTGCTAATTAAAGCAGCAAGCTTGGCTGCACAAAGGCTTACGATATTTGCCCTTGCTATTGTGCTACGGCTTCTTTCTATATGCCCTGAAAAGGCGAAATATATTCCAAAGCACGCCGCAATTGGCGTGTTTTTATACCATGTACCAAAGGTACAAAGGTATTATAGTTTTGTGCGAGTGCGATTTTCTGTAACAGGCAGAAGGAGGCGTGGCAGACCCCCAAAAGTTACCTAAATATTGGTCAGGACCACTAAAGGAGTCGATATAGCCATGTCCGTCTGTCCGTCCGTCCGTCCGTCCGTCTGTCCGTCTGTCTGTATGAACGCCGAGATCTCAGAGACTATAAGAGCTAGAGACACCAAACTTGGGATTTAGACTTCTTATATCTGCACGCAGATCAAGTTTGTTTTAAATTTTTGCTGCTCCCCTTTTTGGAGGAGCTATTTGAAAAAAACGTATAGCTCCGAAATTTATAAAGTTATGTAAACCATATTAAAAAGCTTAATGCATTTTATCAAAATACACAGACTGTCCAAATTTTATTGCGATCGTGCCATAAATAGCGGAGATATAGGCTTTTTACTTTATACACATTACGTGTACAAGAGGCAGCCCAGGCAGAGGGCTCCAAATAAATCAAAACGTTCATTAAACATTTTACTTATGTTCATATTACTATGAAAATAGGATTACTCATTTTGAATTGGTTGGTGGCGCAGCTGGCTAAGCTGAAGTCTTTTTCAAATTTTAGTTGCCACGGGTTCGAATCCCGTCGGCGACGAGTGAAAACTTTTTTATTTTTAGCAATTTTTTTTTTTTTTTTTTTTTCAGTACATCAAAATAATTACAGTATTTAATACTAAGAAATGAAAAAATTCCTTATGCCTGCGGTTGATTCGAACCCAGGCCAATTGGTTACAAAAATGTATGTGTAGCTTTACCCACTGAGCTATCGACTTTGCTCTTGAATGGGAAGACATTTGCATTATATGTAAATTTGTCTCAGTTTTTTATTCTTATTCTCTTTCTTTTATATAATTTTGGGACGCGCCTTGTAATGGTACATGGTATTCTACTGTCGGGACACCCGACTGTATGTCCATCTTGTTTGTTATTAGATAGTAAAAATTGCTGGTAATATATAATTCTTCCTCAGCCATATTTGTTTAAGTTTCGTATGAGCCACAGCTGTCATTGGATGAAGGATAGCGATGTAGCTCTGTGGAAATCGGAGTTTCACATTTGCGAAAAGAAAAAGTAGTAGGATACATAATTTCACGGACGTGTTTCAAACAGTAATAGATACTTCTGATCAAATAATTTTAACAATAAAATTGGAGTCACGGATACGGCGACAGTAAAAATGTATCCTCCTCCAGAAGTATTAAATTTATTAGAATGCTCATTAAATTTGAAAGAATATATGGAGGATGAGAGAAATTTGTAATGTACTGATCTGCTTTCGAATGATACTGATTTGGAAAACGAAGAAGTTTTATATCTATGTATATATTTGCAATATTTGTTTTGTATATTGCTTCTATTTTAATAGCTTTATTTGTGTTTTTAGTACACATGATTTTTCTCCTATATCTCTTTAGTATATATCGTGTATTGGTTTTTGATCTGGCCCCATCGTATTATTTAGTTTATATATGTGCAAATAGCTTCATTTATGTTTGGGGCGAAACCCGGCCAGGTTCTAGTGAAACAAAGATAACAAATTTGACTGTTTGTATTCTAAAATTTAATTAAAAATTATTTCAAGATTTGCGTTAAAAAACTGTATTAAATATTAATAAAAATGCCACAAGCAACCGAATTCTCAAAAGAAGAGGCTAACTGCGGCGTCAAAGTGGGTGCTCTTCCCAATACGATTAATAGGCATCGAAACAGAGTAGGTAACTTCTTGAAGTCACCACAAAATATGCCCAGAACAATCCCAAAGGTGTAATTCCACAGGTTTATCACGCACTAATCGCCACATTTTGGCTTTGGCAACTGAAAAAAAATTGGAGCTGAGCTCAAGTTAAGGCACATTTGAAGTTGCCAATATGTAGGCAACGAGTGCAAAGTGCTCAAAGGATTTGCATTTTCCACATGAAGCAAAAGACCCGAAACCTAAATTTTTGCAGGGACAAAATAGGCTCAACGTGTCTATTACGAGAATATAAATTTTGGGCCACCGAAATTCTAAATGTCATCTTCAATGATGAAAACCATTTAATTCAGATGGCCCAGATGAAAATCAGAAGTATTGTCAAAACTCCAGGCATGTCAGGCAGAATTGCACAGATGCAACCATGGTGGTAGTTCGCTAAAGGTTTGGGCTGCTTTTAGTTACTTTGGGAAATGGCCTATATGCTTCATGCCGTGTCGCATGGATGCGGAAATATATACAAAATGAGCTAGTACAATTTTCCGAAAAGTTTTATCCCGGAGACTTTGTGTTTCAACAGGATAACGCTTCTATACTCATAGCGCGGTATAAGAAGACGTTTCTGGACACTAAAGCAATCGCTTTGATGCAGTGGCCAGCTGTAAGTCCGGACTTAAATCCGATAGAGAATCTTTGGGGCATCTTTTCAGCAAAATTTTAGGAAGGTGGAAGCCAATTTCAGACTAGACTTCTGCATGAATGTATTCATTTCTAGTTTCATAGAACTGTACAATAGTTTAGTGTTCAGTAAAATACTGTACTCATTCACTACTGTGCAGTGTACTCTATATGTCAGTAAGAAAAAGCACAAAACTTTTATTGTTCTTACTTAAAGTGAGTACAGTATTTGCTTGTGTACTTCATGAGTGAGTACTAGATTTTTAGTTTTCTAACACACTACATCAAATAAATCAGAATGTCACAACTTTACAGGTGAGTTCAGCATACTTCAATACTTCAATACAAAAAAAATGGATTGTAAGGAAAACGACGGAAAATTCCGAACCTATTTAAAGCACCAGTAGTTTATCATATATGTACATATGTATACAAGAGGAAATTAACACATATATGTAAAAATGTAAATAATCACTATAAAGAGGAATTTTGACGTTCTGCAGTGGTGGTCAATCAATAAAGACCGCGTTCCCACGATTTTCCAAATTAGTTGCAAAATATTTGTGACTCCGGCAAAAAGCGCAGCACCCGAAAGGGTTTTTTCGGTCGCGAAAAATTTAATATGTGAGAAACGGTCAAAATTGCAACCACTGAAGACATGTACACAAAATAATGTTCCTACACTCAAACATTAATAACACAGGTCTACAAGAAAAAACACACTGAATAAAACCTTCAGATTGTGAAAGATCTCGGTCTGTATATTGCTAGTTCGAAAATCAAAAAAAATTCTCACGTACCAATTTTGAGGAAATCGCCCTCAAAGGACCAAAAATGACCTTTTTTGACACTTTTCAAACGCTAATAACACAGAAACTGCGCGTGTACCAAAGTTGAATTTGGACTTAAATGAAAGGCCAATCTTTCCCCTTTCAGATTTCAGAACTAACTTTTGAGCCATTTTTTTTGCTATGTTGTAGCCCTGGAACTCAGTACAAAATGTGATGACTCAGATGTAACTCCCAAAAAATTTGTTCTAGTTTCAGGGCTACAACATAGCAAAAAAAATGGCTCAAAAGTTAGTTCAGAAAAAGCGATATAGCTCCTGAACCTGACGTCCTAAATTCAGGACCCACCTGAAATCTAAAAGGGGAAAGATTGGTCTTTCATTTAAGTCCAAATTCAACTTTGGTACACGCGCAGTTTCTGTGTTATTAGCGTTTGAAAAGTGTCAAAAAGGTCATTTTTGGTACTTTGAGGGCGATTTCCTCAAAATTGGTACGTGAGATTTTTTTTTGATTTTCGAACTAGCAATATACAGACCTAGATCTTTCACAATCTGAAGGTTTTATTCACTGTACTTTTTTAGGGTCAATTTTTGTAGACCTGTGTAGTTAAAATATATAGTCTTCAGTAACATAAAATATATTATCTTATTATTCCAATCAATCCATAGAGGTAAGTTCTGTGTTTTAATATTTATAAGAGAGAGACTTATTACTTTGGCCGCATGTATAAACAAATATTAATGACAAACAAGGTAACAATTATTAAATAAATTACAATCTACACCCACAAGAATTTATTTTATTATATTATATATCATAAAATGATCCAATATCATATTCCATATTTGACTTATTAGTCATGAAGTGTATCTCACTGTACAGTATATACTGTACACCAAAACACTGTACAGTGCCTAGACGTCATACCGATTTTGCTGTACTCATTGAAAGCTGTACAATAAGGTAATTTTAGCCTACTTACTTAGACTCATTAAAACTGTTCAGGTAAAAAAGTGAACCCACTTCTAGAATGAGTTCTTAATTTGCCGTTTTGGGTACATTTATGCAGAAGTCTATTTCAGACCCTGAAAAACTAAAAGGCAGATATTGTTAAGGAATGGGCATCCATTGATACAGATGTCCCCCAAAACTTGGCCAATTCAATGCCGAAGCAATTGATATTATTAGATTAGCAAAAAGGAGACATTAATTAATAGTTAACATATATTACAAATGTATATAATATTTGTTTTGTACATTTACATTTATTTGTACATAAATAAAATAAATCAAACAATTTAACACGAAGGAGTTAAAAAAAAATTACGAAAAACACGTTGCACATACATATAACAATTTCACTGAGGTAGGTGTGTATGGAAAAAATATTAGTTAAAATATATTAAAAATTGTGCTTCATTACAGGGCTGCTGGACGAAGTGGCATATATTTAAAACAAGGTGAAGCTGCTTCCGTACTATTTATGATCAAAATTAATAAAATCCCTGATCATTATCCTATGATTTTGTGTTGAGATTTCAACATAAACTTTGCAGATGTCAAAAATCAATTAATTCAATTTTTATATGTAGAATTTGATTTAACGATGTCCAATGGTCGCAATCTTAGCACAACAAAATACAAAACTACTATTGATGCAGTATTCACAATATATATAAATAGATTTAAATCAAAATTTTTCATAAGAGATGGCAGAAGGTCACAATGTTTGATTACTTAGTATTCACCTTGTACTGCAGCATATATTACAAACTTTTCCTTTAGGCAAATCTAAAATGTTTATAAAGTTGTGTTTGGAAAATTCAACATTCTTTTGATCACTATTTTCGATCCGACAATCAAATCAATAATGTGATACGTCGAACATTATCGATCCAACAGTCAGATCAATAATGTCCTACGTCGAAAGTCTGTAGAATTACTGAGCACGATAAAGTCGACAACTTTCAAAAAAATTTTACTTCCGCGAAATACTACAAACTACGCATTTTACTTAGAATACCTACCCCGAGACACCCAAAGCGGGACCCGACATGCCAACAGACATTTCCAATTCTCTAATCGAACGAGTATGCTAGAACATACCTAACATCCAATGTAACCATTGTCCAATAAAAGAAGTCTCACACTATATTGGAACTTGTCCAATCCTGGCAGAAGTCTTCTAGGCTTTTAAACGTAGATCTTGTAGAGTTTCTAATTGGCAAAGACTGAATAAAACTTGCTTTTTTTTTTGTATCTTCACAGTGCTTTAATTATTTTACACAAAATTAATGAATCAGGAATCTAGTACTTATCTTTATCTTTTTACAAACTTCCATGGTACTATAACACAGGCCAACAAAAAAAAATACGGAGAATAAAACCTTCAGATTGTGAAAGAATACTTTCAGTATATTACTAGCTCAAAACCCAAAAGTTTCCATCACGTACTAATTTTGAGAAAATCACGTTCGAAGTATCAAAAATAGCATATTTTGACACATTTCAAACGCTAATAAAACAGAAACGGCAAGTATACCAAAGTTGAAATTTAGCTTGAATGAATTTCAGATGGATCCTGAATGTAGGACGTCAGGTTCAGCAGCTATATTGCTTTTTCTGAACTGCTTGTTGTAGCCCTGAAGAAAATGTTGTGACTCAGATATGTACAACTCCCACACAATTTGTTCTAAGTTCTAGGGCTACAACATAGAAAAAAAAACGTCGTGTTTTAGTGTGCCCAACGCGATCGGCTCCACTTGCGCTAGTGTGACCAGCCTCTTAGTTCCAGTATGACCCTTCCCCTGCGCCAGTGTGACCTTCCTTGCATACCCCTCGGCATTCAAAGTCAAAAGTATTTCCTCTGTTCCCTTTTAATCAATTTTATTTAAATTATTTTATTTAGACTATTCGTTTATTTACTATTGTGTTTGTGCGCGGGACGCTTCACAAGGGTCTTACGTAACGTATTGTTACCAACATCGGCCGGAATTCCGGTCATATTTGCACTTTAGGTAGTTTTCACAGTGGGATTTTGCGGTGCCAAAGATTTAGGCTCCGCAGCGGATACAACTGAAATTGCTGCTGGAGCTTCCGCCTTTACTCCAACTTCCGTTTTCTCGTACCTGATCTCAAAACCATTCGATTTGATGCTGGGATCAGTAGCTGTGGCGCAGGAGTGTGGCATGAAATAGGTTTCTGTGGCTCACACAGTTGCAGCCGACCTGCAGCAGATTTGTTGTGTTTTGGCGGTTAGTTAAACAGCTTCATACTATTAATTAATTCATTTAGGGCGGAGAAAAGGTTATTCGCTTTGCGAAAAGTAACCATAATCTTATTAAATCCACTCCTGGTGGCGCATGAAGGTTTAACGATCTGTCAATGCTAAGGTAGGCTCAGGGATGGCCAGGATTCGTCTCAGGAATTAATATTATTTGTTAGGAGTTGCTTGAAGAGATTCCGAACTGGTCCCAGAGGAGAAGACACAGGAAAATACACAGTAATCGAGAATCAAGCGTTATTTTCACTAATATGTTCACAGTAATAAGCTACGAATCGCGTGTCCTCGTACCTTCTTGGTCCTTGGTTGCTCCTCGCCTGAGAGGTCTTTTCCGCTCGTTGGAGGATAGTGAGTTCCGTTCTACGGGCTGTGGTCCACGTTACATAGCAATCTCGCGAGGCTGCTTTGGCTGTTTATGTATCTGTGCCATTGCCTCTTCCGATATTTTCCCACCGTCCGGGATACTTCAGACCCAGCTGCTGCTCTTCCTCGCGCTGAGGTCCAGCACATCACTGTCCGGTGAGGATTTCCTGGTTGAGGATTTCATTGTTTCCCCGTGTGACGCTCCTTCCTCCGGTGTTGTTGTTGGCGCTGTGACTCGCTGAGTTGTGCCCGTTGTAGTAGTTGTACCGCTGCCTTGTGTTTTTGCTGCTCCGCTCAGCCGGTAGTCCCGGGGCGGCAGAAGGGGACTCCGCGCACGAGAAGTAATGCCTAGCGGCGGTACAGCGTGGCGAGTTATTTTTTCTCCTATCCGTCTGTGACGTTCTGTCGGTGCTTGGGTAGCAGCTACTTTTTGGGACGACATCTAGTCCCAGACATTTATTTGTGTCAGGGGTGGTTTTGTAATGCTGTTCCGTTTCCAGAGAGAAGTCGTGTGAATTACACGATAATTAGGTATCTTAACCTTAATTTCAGGTTTCTTAATTCGGATACAGACAGTGTTTGAGTACGTTATCGTCGGCGTCCTCTTCCCGCGGCACCTTGTTCTTTGTCCGGAAGTCTGCGTCGAGCTCAATGGCAGATCGGGCTGTGATGTCGTGGCCGGGACCCTGCTCACTAACATTAAGAGAGAGAGAATCGGTTGCCTAGGGAACTTTGCAATCAACCGCTGATAAAGCGAATCGGTTGCCTAGAGGGCCTTGCCGTCAACCGCTAAGACAGATAGAATCGGATCGGTCAACCAAACTGAAGAGACGTGATCCTTAAGATAGAGCTGTAAAAGAATCGATACTAGTATCGATATATCGATGTTTCTATTTTTTGCGTTAGTATCGATTTATATTTTGGAGTATCGATATATCGTGCTCAACCATCACTAAGTACGAGAAAGCCGAATAAGAAGTAAAAATGGTTTTGTACAAATTTGTATTAAATTGATCTGTTTTTAAAACTGTTGACAAATTCTAACTGGTGGTGTTGGTGGTCCGGAGTGCGAAATTGACAGATATCAGATAGGTAAGAAAAATAAACACATTTCAAAACGTGTAGCTATACTATAGCAAATGTGTGCATGTGTGCCATGTGTAAGCCAAACATATTTGATTAACTCCTTTTTATCAACAATAATCATAATATGTGATAATGTAAGCTTGATCTCCCATGTATATTCTTGAAATATAATAAAAATAATGAAAAAACTGTTATGCTGTCTTTTTGTTTATTACCTAAAAAATACGATATATCGCGATACATCGATGTTTTGAAATATCAATATCGAAAGTATCGATGTATTCAAATATCGATGTTTTTACAGCTCTACCTTAAGAGCTTCTGCGGGTTTTTCGGTAAAAAAAAAATAGGTAATTAAAAAAAAAATTTTTCTTAGCTCTGCGGTAGGGCACTATCGCAGTAAAGTTCTTCTGAATAGTTATAGTTTCTAGTATTTTTGGCCAGAAATATGAAATAAAATACTAGAAAATATGCCCATTGCAGCTGGTTTTGTAACACACTGGGTTGAAAAAGGCCTTTGAGGTGTCTAAATTTTTCACGAAAACGTATTGTCGAAAACCAAATGGAAAGGTGGCTCCTCTTCCCAACGTGTTTTGTTTTATATTTTTTTAAAAATTCCGGATTTGAGAACGTTTTTTGGCGCCGAAAATCTGTCTTTAAAAATCTGTAAAATCAGCCCCAAAACAAAAATGGGGAAAATGAGCACGTTGGGAGCAAAAATTAGTTAAGAATGTGTGTGCAAAATTTTGAAACCAATGGGTTTGATCATTTGTCGAAAAAAATGCTTTAAAGGCTGTGCGAACGGGTTTCCATGTCGTTCAGAAAATTCTATCTCCGTTAGTTTCGTTTGGAACGGCTTGAAGTTTTGACACGATACTCTTCAAATTGTTTTGTATCGAATACAATTTTTGACCCGCATAAGCTCTTAAAACGTGCATAATTGAGTACATGCCGCTTGATTTTGTTTTTGAATTATTACTATTCTATTGCTTCTCCTATTTCTTACTTATGCCAAATTGTTATTGTCATTTAGTTTATTCGTTTAATTTTTATGTGTACTTTGAATGCTTTTTTTTATACCCTTGCAGGGTATATTAGTTTCAGTCAAAAGTTTGCAACGCAGGGAAGGAAGCATCTCCGACCCTATAAAGTATATATATTCTAGATCAGGATCAACAGCCGATCCGAAAAATTTTCAAAAAACAATTATAACTTTGTCAGTTTTCAACCAATTTTCACCAAATTTGATATTTGCCCATTTAGTATTATTTCCGAATTTCGGTTTTATTTTCATGAAAATCGGCTGACTATATCCTATAGCTTCCATAGGAACAATCAGGAAAATTAAAACTTTGTCAGCTTTCAACCAATTTTCACCAAATTTGATATTTGCCCAATTAGTATTATTTCCGAATTTCGGTTTTAATTTCATGAAAATCGGCTGACTATATCCTAAAGCTTCCATAGGAACAATCAGGAAAATAAAAGAAAAAACCATGACTTTGTCAGTTTTCAACATATTTTCACCAAATTTGATATTTAGCCATATTTTATTATTCCAGAATTTTGATTTTAATTTCATGAAAATCGGCTGACTATATCCTATAGCTTCCATAGGAACAATCAGGAAAATATAAGAAAAATTCATAACTTTGTCAGTTTTCAACGAATTTTCACCAAATTTGATATTTGGTCATTTGATAATATTTCCGAATTTCGATTTTAATTTCATGAAAATCGGACAACTATATCCTATAGCTTTCATAGGAACAATCAGGAAAATAAAAAACTATGGTTTAGCCGTGTTTCAAACCATTGCCATCAAATTTGAGATTTGGCAACTAATTATTATTTCAGAATTTCGGTTTGAATTTTTTGTTTAAATTCTGCAAGGGTATACAAACTTCGGTGAGCCGAAGTTAGCTTTCTTTCTTGTTTACTATTGTAATATATTGTATGGTCATATGTGCGTTATATGGTGATGTCGAAGCTGTTTGATGACACCGGTGCAGCTACCTGCTTTTGCCGACGCATCCATGAAAGAAATATATAAATTATCGTTGTTAACTTCAAAGTCTAAAATACCGCCGCTCAAGACCAAAAACAATCAAACTAACAATCAAACTGCTACCCTGAGCAGCGATTCATGGTAGGGTAGGCCCCAACCTAGGGCATCCAATTAGAGCTGGGCTGCATTTTGGTCCACTCCCTCTGTTCTCTACTTTTGTCGCAGTAGCTGTTAGTACCATCCTGATTCTGTGAGGAAGCCTAAAATTATCTGATATCTTCAGCTCGCTTACGCTGTCCAGTGATTTCAACTGTCGGGCCCCAAAGTGGGGTAGTCTTTTGTGATTTAGTGCCTAGCAGAAGCAGATCAGATGTTGCTTGCAGCTTCTGCGGATTACATTGTGTGGCAGTCCCATTTTCATTGCGTGCGATCCAATCGCCTAATGTCCTGTGGCGACCGTCGTGAGTCTGCTTATATCCTTTTTGCTGTTAGATAACATTTCCCTCGTTCGGTTTTTGTCAAAACTCGGCCAACATTTCTCTGACCTCCTGCACTCATTCTTCCTTGACCATTCCTTTTTGGCTGTTTGTTTGAAGTGCTGGTGGATCCTTGTCTGGATCGAGTTTAGGGAGATCGGATGGGATCAGTCCTGTTCCTGGTAATGGTTTTTAAAGCAGCCTTACGACTAGGCTACTTTCCTCTCCGGTGAAAGAACGCCAACACAGTTTGGCTTTAGGAAGCAGCATTGGTACCCGTGTCTGAAAATACATTATCCATGGCTTCCAGAGTAAGAAGTATACAGTCCACACTGGTTGCGCTTGTACGGAGCCGCGGCCATAAATACTTCCCGTTGAGATATTGGTATACAATTTTCCCCAAAAATCTAAAAAAATGTTTAAAACATATACTAAAAAATTGGCTCCATCGGACGACTATATCCTATAGCTCCCATATTACCGTAGTAAGGCTTAAGGTGCGCAAAAATACTTCCAGTAGAGTTGAAGCGCTGAAGACAGAGGAATTGCACTTTTAAAGTACAATGATAACATTTTAGCGCTTCAACCTTTGCGCACCTTAAGCCTTACTATTGAGCATGAGTGTATTAATGAATACAGACAAATATGCAAATATATGCAGCTACATTCTATATTTTTATTACCTTAAAACATTAACGAATACACTGATATCACTCTTAAAGGGGGAATCGGGGGGTAACATATATAAAAGTCTATTTAAACCTGAAAAATTCCGTTCACATAGTACACAAAAAAAGGCATATTCATTTAAAAATACACAAAAAATAGAAAATCACTGAAATTATTTTCACAAAAACCGTTATTAAAGTAAATACCTATAACACTAAAATCCATTTTAAATTATTTAAATCGGACCTCTCTAGCAAACGTTTGACCACTTTGAAATTCAGTTTTGATATGACAAAAGCAAACAAAACTCCGCTGCGCTGCAAAAAATTAACAGTTGGTCTCTCTTTGCATTCTTTCCTTGAATGTCTCATTAGATTTTGAGACAAAACGAGTTTACCATAAATTAATTTGGACATTTTAGAAATAATTTGGCTATTTTTCGCACACGTTTGGAATTTTTTTTTTTTTTTTTTGGCCTATGGGCGCAACCATTGCCATTGTAAGGATGTCTCTGGCCGGAGTTAACCTCAGCGGCCCAGAGTCCCTTCCAGAAAATAATTATATTTGTGGAAACGCCAGAACATGGAGGCTCAAATTTTTAGCGAGATTTTTAGGGTGGATTTTGAGACGAAAAAGACGGCAGAGTTTTTTCTAATTTCCTAATTAGGACGCGAGATGCTGCCGGCCCAGAGTGCTCCAGCGGCCGGATTCCCACCCAGAGACTAGACGAGCGGCCCGGAGTGTTTTCCAGCGGCCGATCCCCACACCCAGTTTTCCTAAATCCTATCCTGCGGACCGGAATAACTCCAGCGGCCACGATCCTACCCCTTCCCTGCCTGGAATAGTTTCAACGGCGAGGGTTTCTACCCAGTGAAAATCGGTGACTTGGAATAATTCCAGCCGCCCGCGCCCGGAATTATCCCAGCGGCGTGGCGGTCCTACTCCCGTCTCACCCGGAGCGGGGCCTGGAATAATAACATCAATTTCCATTGCAATTCAAAACACCGCGACGTCAACGACTACAACGAGTAAAAAAACAACAACTTCGGAAAGTGCCAAAGCGGCCCCGGCCACACAGACTGGAATCGATCACTACATCCAAATTAAGCGCAAGCTTAGCTTAACCGCGTCCAGAAGATCGGCGAAGAACCAGGCAGATCCAGGCAGAGTAGTAACAGATTTGCCCCACTGGCGGAGGTCGAGGAAAACCAACCAGCGCAAGACACCTCAAAAAAATCCCAAGCCCCCTCCAATCTATATCAGGGAGAAAAGCTCAAGTGCCCTGGTCAACCGAATTGCGACGTTGATCGGGAACGGTGACAACTTTCATGTTGTCCCGCTTACCAAAGGGAACATCCATGAAACAAAGGTGCAAACCAAGACTGAAGAGTACTTCCACATCGTGTCCAAATATCTGGATAGAAAAACTATTACACGTACCAGCTGAAACGCAGCAAGGGAATCGAACCCGATGTGACCGCCGCGGAAATAAAAACTGCCCTTAAAGAAAAGGGCTTCGCCGCCAAGAATGTTATTAACATTCTAAATAAAGATAAAAAGCTACAACCCCTCTTCAAGGTCGAGCTCGAGCCAGAAAGCAGGTCGCTGTAGAAGAACTAAGTCCACCCCATCTACAAGTAGAGTTGAAGAGCCACATAAACGAAACGGTCCAGTGCAATGCACTAATTGCCAAGAGTATGGACACACTAGGTCACAACTCTGCTCACTGCACTACAAGCAAGGACAGTACCATAAAGAAATGTGGAAACTGCGGAGAAGGCAACCATACGGCAAACTATAAAGGATGTGTGGTGTACAAGGAGTTGAAGAGTCGCATGCGTCAAGCGACCGCAACGCGCAACCAAAATCCGCAGAATGCGTACATGGCGTCAAAAGTTACGCCAGACGTCTTCTTCGCCAAAGCTGCGAGGTCCCCTAAACACCACCAACGGCTTCTCCTATGCCGATGCTCTACGATCTGGAACGGAAAATCCATTTCAGCCTAACTCACAAAGCGCTCAACAGGCCCCAGAACAGCCACATAGCCAAACAGAAACTATGATGCTTACCCTCCAACAAAGTATGATGGAGTTTATATCATTCATGAAAACGACCATGAAAACACTAGTTCAGAGCCAGAACATGGTAATACAGCTGCTTGTAGCACAACAGTCTAAATAATCTATGCAGACTCTACGAATATCAATGTGGAACGCCAATGGTGTCTCACGGCATAAACGAGAATTGTCACAATCCTTGGCAGAAAAGCATATTGACGTTATGCTACTGGTGGAAAGGCATCTTACAAGCAAATATAACTTTCAAATAAGAGGCTATACAATCTACCGCACAGATCATCCAGATGGGAAAGCCCACGGCGGAACTGGAGTCCTAATCAGAGAACGCATTAAACACAATTTGCAACAAAGTTCTTCAAGTAACGGAAGCCTTTCACTCGCTGCCGTTTACTGTCCTTCTCGTTTCTCAATCTCGGAAGGACAATTTATGGACTTCTACAATTCACTTGGGTATCGTTTTATAGCATCAGGATCACGCCTAGTGGTTCCCAAAGGAAGGCAATTGTGCAATGCAATTATAAATGTGCGAAATAAACTGGACTATGTTTCCCCTGGAAGTTCCACATACTGGCCAAACGACCCACGCAAGCTCCCAGACCTTATTGATTTTGTGGTGACAAAAAACATACTTTGCAATCTATTAAGTGCCAAAGCAGTTTTGGACTTATCATCAGACCACTCGCCTGTGCTTCTAACACTTCTTCAAATCCCAGAAATAACCGAACACCCCTTCAGCCTGACGTCGCCAAAAACGAACTGGCTTAAATACAAAAAGTACGTGAGTGCCCAAATAGAACTCGCCCCGGAGCTTAACATGGAGCGCCCTGGAAGAAGTACTCGTTGCGGCAGCTAAAATCTCTACTCCTCAAGGGAGGGAAGTAGACCGAAACAAATCAACAAACAAAATCCAATTAGCAAATCGAACAGCTCGTGCGAGAAAAGAGGCGCACGCGTCGTGATTGGCAAAACAGCAGATCACCAGCTTCAAAGCAACGCCTTAAGGAAGACACCCGATTACTCGACCAGGCTCTTCACCAACAGAAAGAAAATGCACAGCTGAGGTACATCCAGAATCTTTCGCCAACAAGCACAAAGTATCCCCTGTGCAGGGCCCACCCAAATCTTAGCGCCCCAATTGAAACGACTACCCCGATAAGAAACTCTTCGGGATGCTTGGCTCGCAGCGACGAAGACCGAACGGAAACATTCGCTACACATCTCCAAAGTGTCTTCCAGCCAAACCCTGCCTCAAATTCATTCCTCCTGTCAATAATTCATCCAGAGGCTACCCCTCAGCCAACCGCACCTTCATTCCGGGCGAACGAAATCAAAAAAGTCATAAGTCATAAGTCGAGCTAAAACCAAAAAAGGCTCCCTGGTGGTGACTTACTGACACCAAAGATGCTGATCGAACTTCCAATATGCGCTATAGAGGTCGTCTGCAAACTATTTAATGGGATCATATATCTTGGCTATTTCCGAAAAAAGTGGAAGAAATCCATCATTATAATGATACCGAAGCCTGGAAAAGAGCACACAATTCCGTCATCGTACAGACCAATAAGCCTCCTATCTTGTTTGTCTAAATTGTTTGAAAAATGCTTGTTAACTCGCATAATACCACATCTGGAAGCATCGAGCAAGTGAACAGATTAACATCCGAAATACGCTCAGCCTTCGAACAGCGAGAATACTGTAGCGCTATTTTTCTCGACGTATCTCAAGCTTTCGACCGAGTTTGGCTTAATAGGCTCATGCATAAAATTAAAACGAATTTGCCAACATACACCCACAAGCTACTGGAATCATACCTCTACAATAGGGCATTCTCCGCGAGATGCAACGCAGCTACTTCGGGCGACTACATCATCGAAGCTGGAGTTCCACAAGGAAGTGCACTCGGCCCGAGTGTATATATTTTGTATACTGCGGATATTCCTACGAACGCACTACTAACAACGTCAACGTTCGCCGACGATACCGCTATCCTTAGTCGCTTCAGATGCCCAACGCAAGCAACAAACCAACTGGCTAATCATCTAATAGTAGTGGAAAGGTGGCTGTTCGACTGGCGCATTAAAATAAACGAACAAAAGTGTAAACATGTAATGTTTACTCTCAATAGACAAACATGCCCTCCGCTTTCACTTAACGGTAAGCAGATCCCCCAAGCTAACGAAGTAACATACCTTGGCGTCCACCTTGACAGACGACTAACCTGGCGCAAGCACATCGAATGCAAGAAGATGCACCTGAAACTGATAGCCAGCAGCCTCCACTGGATCATAAACTCACGATCGCCACTGTGCCTGGACTACAAGTTACTACTCTAAAATTCAGTCCTAAAGCCAATCTGGACGTATGGCTCCCAGCTGTGGGGGAACGCGAGCAGCAGCAACATAGATATCATACAGCGCGCACAATCAAAAATCTTGAGAACAATCACTGGGGAACCTTGGTATGTTCGCAACGACAACATCCACCGGGATCTGGGCATCCTCGCAGTGAAAGACGTAATCCAGAAGCGAGAAGAGTCCCACAAAGATAAACTGTCTTCGCACCCAAATATCCTCGCTCGGGGATTGACTCGGATTTCTAGCAGATCCCGCCTACAACGCAACGACCTCCCAACCCAGCAATCGATTTTTAGGGCCGTCTAACTCTGTATCAGTCAATACGACTGTTAGTTAAGGTAAAAATATAGGATTTGGCACAGCTCTTGTTAGTCTCGCAAAGAGAAGATTTAAGAAATAAAAGCAACGATAAACAAAAAAAAAAAAGTAAATATTAAAAAATGTTATTAATGAGTCTTTATTAAAGTACTCCTGTTTTTAAGCATGTGGAAGCTATTAAATTTATTTTCCAACTTTATTCATACAAATTTTATTAATAACACCCAACAAATCAATTTAAGTTATGTTTGCTACTCAAGAACCTCGTCAACTAAAACATAGTATTGTTCTCAATTTTTAAAGGTTTTAAAATTTTTTTTTAATTATATGCTCTAGATTTCCTAATTTATATGGCGACCCGGACGAAAAATTGACATACAATACCAAGGTAGAAGCCACTATAAGAAGTACAAACGAAAGTCCAATTTACTCGAGTCACTATCCATACCCAGAAGCACTCAGACCAAAAGTTGAAAGGCAAATACAAGAGCTACTCGAAAACGATGTAATCTGACCATCAAGGTCTCCATATAATTCTCCAATATGGATCGTAACGAAAAAAATGGATACCTCCTGACAGAAAAAACATCGAATGGTAATTGCTTTTAGGAAACTTAACTTGGTGACTATTCCAGACAGATACCCTATACCAGAAATTAACAACGTACTGGCACAACTCGGACAAAATAAATGTTTTTCTGTTCTAGACCTTAAAAGTGGATTTCATCAAATCCCTCTCAGACAATCAGACATCGAAAAAAACGCATTTTCAGTAAATCAAGGCAAATGTGAGTTTACCAGACTTCCGTTTGGACTCAAAAATGCCTCTTCAATTTTTCAAAGAACTTTAGACGATATTCTTAGTGAACTTATAGAAATTAGATGTTTCGTCTTCATCGACGACATTATTATTTTCAGCAAAAACGAAGAAAACCATCTTAGACTTAGAAATCATTTTTAAAATTCTGAAAGACGCAAATATGAAGATTAATTTAGATAAATGCGAATTTATTAAAAAAGAAGTTGAATTTTTAGGATTTTTAGTAGCAGGTACCGGAATTAAGAAAAATCCCGAAAAGGTGAGAGCAATCGTGGAATTTCCCGAACCAAAGACGCCTAAAGATTTTCGTTCCTTTTTAGGACTGTCAGGGTTTTACCGTCGCTTCATTAAAGATTATTCAAAGTTGGCAAAGCCCCTTACAGCCCTTTTAAAAGGGGAATAGGGCCAAAGCAGTATCTCAAAAATGCTCCAAGCAAAACATTAATCAATCTTGAAAATGACGCAAGGGAAGCATTTAACAAATTAAAGCAACGTTATCATATCCAGATTACACTAAGGAATTTCAATTAACTTGGCCCAAAAAGACAAACCTATAATGTTTATAACAAGGACATTAAGTAAGGCAGAAGAAAGTTATGCTCCGAACAAAAAAGAGATGTGAGCCATAATTTTGTCTATACAGACTCTTAGAAATTTCCTGTACTGTCCGACCAAAGTAAAAATATTTACTGATCATGAATCTCTCACACACCCAACTAATCCGAAAAGCCGTAACGATCAGATGAATAGATGGAAAGCCATCTTAGAGGAGTACAATCATGAACTGTTCCACAAACCAGGCAAGGCAAACGTGGCCTCCCATTCAAACGCAAGGAGAAATAAACACATTAACAGGAACTATTCACAGCAGTTTCAGTTCTCCTGAGAGACTGATATCAATGGCGGAAGAACCAGCAAATGGTTTTAAAAATCAAATACTACTCTTTTTTAGGAAAAACTCCCTCCTATAAATTTGAACTTGTTTTTCCCACTTACCATAGACACATTATTACTGAACCAATATTTAATTCTGAAATCGTATTAAAAATTTTAAAAGATATACTTAACCCGTCTGTTACTAACGGAATTTATACCTACGAAAAAACTTTAGGTCAACTTCAAGAAAGAACTTCAGATTTTCATGCAAGATAGTTACAGATTTAAAAGAGGAAACCGACCAAGAAAATGCCATTTTAACAGAGCATAGAAGAGCACATCGAAATTGAAAGAAAAACAAACAACAGTTGCTAATAAAATCTTACTTTCCGCAGAGGGCTAAAATAATTAAAATCTTTAAAAAAATGTAAAATTTGCAAAAAACAAAAGTACGAAAGACATCCGAACAAGCCAGAATTACAAAAACAACCATTACCACAATACCCAGGAAAAATTATTCACATGGATTTTTACCTTACATAAAAACAAGTCGTTCTGACTGCAATAGTCAAATCGCGAGCAACTCAAGACATAAAAGAACCTTTAATAGATTTATCCCAGAAATGGTAATAGACTATGAGAAATCACTCGGTTCAGCTCCCGTGATGCGGATGTTACAATATCAATTCAACATAGAAGTTTACAAAGCACTTCTCTATAATAGTTCAGCAAATGGCCAAATTGAACGTTTCCATTCAACACTATCAGATTATGAGGTGTCAAAGCCGAAAAAATTCACGTCTTTAAAAGATCTTATAGAATGATCAGTTGTCAAATACAATTACTCAATACATACATTCAACCACTAATAGAAAACCAGTTGATTTATTTTTTGGAAGAAAAATAGCACAAAACCCTAACCTACAGCAAGCAGAGAAAAGAAAAATTACAGAAAGAATTAAAACCACTCAGGAAAAGATTTAAGATTTCATAATAAAGGTAGGGATCAAATAAAAAAGTATTCCCCAGTAGATGACATATTCGTTTAAAATAATAAAAGATTAGCTACCAAACTATACACAAGATATAAAAAAGAAATCGTAAAAGAAGACGGAAACACTTCAGTACTTACAGAAAGTGGAATATATTTATAAACAACTTATTCGAAATTAAATCACATTTACAGAACCCTTTTAATTATGTGCGCTGCTGACGTGCAAATAACTGACTACACGGAATCTGATATCGTTACTCTGACCACCGGACTGGCAAAGGTTCAAACATGAACTTTCAGATTAATCCATATCATTCACTTGGAAAATACGAAAAAATACTCTTGAAAAACTTAACTACACTGCTAAATACCAACTTAAAACATACGACCCAATCTTACCCTGTACTATTACAAGGCGCGAGCCAAAATCATATGCAAGAAATAAAAATAAGAAGTCAAAACACTAGGAAACAGAGACAAATTGACATATAGTATAATGCAAATGTCATCTTCACCATGAGCACATTCGATAGCTCAGTGGGTAAAACTGCACATGCATTTTTGTCAGCATTTGGCCTGGGTTCGATTCTGCCGCATAAGAAATTTGTTTAATTTTAATTTATTTTGCTTTCATTTTTTACCTCTTAGTATTAAAAACTGTAATTATTTTAATTTACAGAAACAAAATTAAAACAAAAAACTAAAAAAAAAAAAAAAAAAAATTTTGGCTTGTCGCAGACGGTACTCGAACTCTTGACAAATAATTTCTGTTAACAAAAACCATGTTTGGTGGACTGCAGCTTAGCCAGCTGCACCACCAACCAATTCAAAAATAGTAATCTTATTTTCATAATAATGTGAACATAACTAAAATGTTTAATGAACGTTTTGATTTATTTGGAGCCCTCTGCCTGGCCTGCCTCTTGTATATAGTACATAATATGTATAAAGTAAAAAGCCTATATCTCCGGTATTTATGGCACGATCGTAATGAAAGCTGGACAATCTGTGTATTTTGATAAAATATGGTTTACATAACTTTATAAATTAAGGAGCTATACGTTTTTTTCAAATAGCTCCTCCAAAAAGGGGTGCAGCAAAAATTTAAAACAAACTTAATCTGCGAGCAGATATAAGAAGTCTAAATCCCAAGTTTGGTCTCTAGCTCTTATAGCCTCTGAGATCTGGGCGTTCATACAGACAGACGGACGGACGGACGGACAGACGGACATGGCTATATCGACTCCCTTAGTGGTCCCGATCAATATTTAGGTAACTTTTGGGGGTCTGCCAAGCCTCCTTCTGCCTGTTACAGAAAATCGCACTCGCACAAAACTATAATACCTGTCTACCTTTGGTGCAGGGTATAAAAACAGCATTAACTGAGAAGCCTCCAAATTAAAAGGCTTTCATTTGTTGAGTTTTTGTAAGAAACTGAATATATTTTGATGCAGCCTCGGTTTATATAGGCTACATATTCTAGATAAATGACCTACGCAGAGGCCTAATTAAATAGTCCCCGCCTTATCGAGTTCCCACGCATTGTCACATCTGGACGTCTGGAGCTATATGGATCTTATCTGCGATCCGTCACTACGAAATTCATTTTAGGAGGCGGGGCACAATCTTAATAGATAAGTGGCATGTACTTAGGCTACATGTGCATCGTGCACCCATGCCCAATATTAGATTACATATACAAATTCTTGACTCTCGCTCCATTTACACAAATATAAAACAGAGTCCAACAATCTTATATCTAAATATTAGTGTTCGTCTGAACATTAACTAACAATAACAATCAAGTTATTTTAAGTAGACTTATCATAGAAAAAATAAATAATATCACCCAGGCCAATACAAATATAGCAAATAGCTTAATAGCTTAATACGAAGGAGACACTTAAAGGGACACAAGCAAAACACTAATGTTTCAAATTAAAATGCTTAAAGAATAAATTGTCAATTTAAACCACGCAATCCAATGGGCAAAGGCAGACATAAGTAACACACAGATATAAGGAGAAGACGAGGTTAATGAAGTTATAAAAACATTAGATCAAGTTCAGTTGACATACACTAACTTTGAAGAAGCCAAAATAGCAGAAGTAGGCGTAGCAAGCAACGGGCCAACACTTATTTATATCATTAAGATTCCTATTACCGACACCAACCTTTGTAAACAACTTTTAAACAAACCAATTAAAATTGGTCAATATGTTAATAAAATTAAAAACAACAAGAAAGGAAGCTAACTTCGGCTCACCGAAGTTTGTATACCCTTGCAGAGTTTAAACAAAAAATTAAAAACGAAATTCTGAAATAATAATTTGTTGCCAAATCTCAAATTTGATGGCAATGGTTTGAAACACGGCTAAGCTATGTTTTTTTTTTTCCTGATTGTTCCTATGGAAGCTTTAGGATATAGTCAGCCGATTTTCATGAAATTAAAATCAAAATTCAGAAATACTAAAATATGGCTAAATATCAAATTTGGTGAAAATATGTTGAAATCTGACAAAGTTATGGTTTTTTCTTTTATTTTCCTGATTGTTCCTATGGAAGCTATAGGGTATAGTCAGCCGATTTTCATGAAATTAAAATCGAAATTCAGGAATTCTAAAATATGGGTAACTATCAAATTTGGTGAAAATATGTTGAAAACTGACAAAGTTATGAATTTTTCTTTTATTTTCCTGATTGTTCCTATGGAAGCTATAGGATATAGTCAGCCGATTTTCATGAAATTAAAATCAAAATTCAGGAATAATAAAATATGGCTAAATATCAAATTTGGTGAAAATATGTTGAAAACTGACAAAGTTATGGTTTTTTCTTTAATTTTCCTGATTGTTCCTATGGAAGCTATAGGATATAGTCAGCCGATTTTCATGAAATTAAAACCGAAATTCGGAAATAATACTAAATGGGCAAATATCAAATTTGGTGAAAATTGGCTGAAAACTGACAAAGTTATAATTTTTTTTTTCGTAGATTTTTCCGATTGTTCCTATTGCAGCTATATGATATAGTCGTCCGATCCGGCCCGTTCCGACATATGTACGAGTGAGAGTATATAGAAGCCTAACTGCAAAGTTTCATTTAGATAGCTTTAAAACTGAGGGACTAGTTTGCGTAGAAACGGGCAGACGGACAGACGGACAGAAGGACAGACGGACAGACGGACATGGCTAGATCGACTCGGCTGTTGATCCTGATCAAGAATATATATACTTTATAGGGTCGGAGATGCCTCCTTCACTGCGTTGCAAAGTTTTGACTGAAACTAATATACCCTGCAAGGGTATAAAAATATAAATAAAAGCAAAGAAAAGTATTGCAAAAGTTTAAAAATGTACTAGTTATAATGAAATAACCATTTGTAAACATAAAGATATGATAGACATAAGTAAAATCACATGCCTAAAAAATTTTTTGAAAAGTCGCCCTGCCACCTGCACACGGATCAATAATAAACCCATTTGAGTCATCGATGAAATCGCACCCGGAGTCATTCTTCTCAGTAAATTCTCCGACAACGTAAGAATAAACGGGACAACCATAAGTCTTAGCGGAACCTTTCATCTAAAATTCAGCAATGTTACAATACATATTGAAGAACAGACATTTACAAACAGAAACACGGTACATTACCATCCGATGCCAGCAATCCTTCAAACTAAAACCGAACCTAGTGTCCGAAGAAATATTTTTTTTTTAAATAAAAATCACCTCGAGTGTTTAACTTATATTTTATGTAAATATATCGATTTTGGCCTCTAATGCATTGGCTCATGCATTGACTATGCATTAGAAGTGCCGTGTAGTCATCTTGCTCGCACTAGTGTAAAACCCTATAGAGCTGTCAAATATTTAATGAAGTCTGTAATTAATGCGGTAGTATTATAACAGCATAAGCATAACCCCGATCCGATGAATGATACAGCAGTGAGCTTTCTATTGCTTTTATACATTAAAATACGAAGAACAACAAATATATGCTAAAGTAGATATTAAAATATCATTAATTTATTCTCATTGATTAAAAAAAAATAACCGCCTGAAAAAGACCATACAAAGTGTATTAAGTGTATTTTACATATTTTACGTTTTAGGCTTACTAGAGTTGGCTCATAGAGAGTACCAAGCAGTGGACTACGAAAGTGCAGAAAAACATTGTATGCAACTATGGCGCCAGGACAGTACAAATACGGGAGTTTTACTACTGCTGTCATCTATTCATTTTCAATGCAGAAGGCTTGATAAGTCAGCACAGTTTTCTACATTGGCAATAAAGCAAAACCCGGTACTGGCGGAAGCATATAGGTAAGTTTTAAAAACAAAATATTAAAATATATATGGGCAATTCTCTGATGTCGAATGCGACATTCGTACGCATTCAAACTGAAAAAAAACTTGCGACAAGAATTTATTTTAATTTTATAAAAATTTTAATGTATAGCTCTTGGTTAGCACTATAATTGGTGCCAAGATCGATTTCTGACAATTGTTCGCTTTCAAAATATTTACAAAAATGTGAGGCATTCGCACGCGACAAATATAGAAGGCACTTTTTCGAAAACCAGCTCAAGCCCTGATTTCAGCGAAACGTGACGAAAGATTTTAATGGAATTAATTTTAATATATTATGCAATGCATTATCTTATTAATAGACTTTGTTTGACTTAAAAATATGAAGTAGTTTTTTTTTTTAGTTTAATTTGAATCTGTGTCGCACGCTGTTTGGACGCTGGTTTTTATTATTTAAATACATTAGAAGATCACATATGCATTTTATTTTGAATATTTGGATTCTTCTAGTGATGTCAAAGCATAATGCATCTGTTTAGAAGAAATAAGCAAAACAAAACTTGCTGTTTTTTTTTTTCGATTTTTTGTCAATATAATGAAAAAATGCGATTGCGCGAATATGCTATCAAACATTTTAAAATTTGCTTTAGAATATAATAAAGGCTATCAAATTTCATATATTGGAATCCATATTTAACTATGTAACTGTGTTGATAAAATTTATTTTAGAGAAGTTTTTCACTTTTGCCGTGGTTGACATTTCCAGAGAATTGCCCCTATATATATATTCATATATATTTTTTTTTGTAAAACGCGTCCTTTTATACTTCACGTTATCATGATAATCCCAATATCGCAAATTCCAGATTCGTTTTTTTTTTATAAGTGGAAAAATTTACCTACATGGTTTAAACTTCGCACTTTTTATTGTTATGGCATTACGAATTTGTGTAAAAAAAAAAATTGGGCCAGTGCACACTGGTTGATCTAGTATGGGATGAGCGGCCAAAAATACTTCCAGTTCGAATATAGATCTGAAAATTGCTAAGCTGCTTTATAGACCCCCCCATAGCCTGTAACGAAGTTGTCTGGCTGGGATTGATCTCAGTGGTGGTCAGGGGACCTATACAAGTAAATTTGTATAAAAGTGGGACTGACAATAGGAAATATCATATTTAGAAGGAAACACGTCTAAACCGCGTATTCTACCCCGATTTCATGTGTCGAAGTCCTTCCCTTGTCTCCCAGATCGTCGATCTGGAGAGGGGCCCGAGAAGCTATCGATACCTCTAGTCCCTTACCTTACCGTCGTTGGTATATAAGGGTACTGTTGATGAAGGCCCGGATGGGGGGGGGGGGGGGGGGGGGGGGGGGGGGGGGGGTGGGCTGTGGAGTCGGGAGGAACATTGAGTCGGCGTGAGGGCCGGCTGCCGGCACTGAAAAGGGTCTCTTCCGGATGAAACGCGGATGGGCCAAGGGGAGGGGAAAAAGGTTCGGCGGAATAAAACCTGCCGCGGCTGTCGCAAGTGTCACGGCGGGAAGGGCCACGGCGCGAAACTTGCGAAACGGGACAGGGAGGAAAAGGAATGCTGAAACAAAAGCCCCACACAACCAAAAGAAAATATGTCAAGTAAGGTTAGGTTTCTTATTGGCTATGTATTTGTTTATGTGTGTAGAGATAGAGTAGGTTAAAAACGCTACTTGGGTTTTATAACAATAAGAGGGCTTATATATGACTTACATAGATTATATACACTCATGGACAATATAATAATAGGTGTGTTATTTTTTTCGTTTTTAATTTGTAATTTCTCAGCCACCTCTTGTCCAATCTCCACAAATCAAAGCTTTTTGGAAACGTTTATTAATTATATTTAAACAAAAAGTAAAAAAAGTTTCACAAAGTCCTTCATATTCAAGGAAATTAAATATATCCTTAAAATCGACAATTTCGGGTGGTCATAATAATAGGTGTGCAAAGAGAAATCTTTAAATAAAATCTATATTTCACTATTTTTTGTTATGTTTTATATTAAACTAAGTATCTGGCAGCTAATAGCCGCTATATCCGCCATTTTTGCCAGGACTTTCTCTATTCGTCTTGGCCTGGAGGATATTAACTTGGGAAAAGTTCCAATTGGAACATTATACCATGTCCTTTGGACAATATCCTTTTATTTTGGCAGAAAGTCTTTCCTACCTCTCCTTTAAGGTCACCCCAGAGATTCTGGGTAGGATTGAGGTCCGAGGATTGACTTGGCCACCCAATAACACCACATTTTGCTCTCGGAACCAATCCTTTACTACGTGAGAGGCGTGTTTTGGGTCGTTATCCTGCTGGAACTTTCATAAAAGTGGCATATTATCCTCGGTATATGGTAGCATCACCGTGTCCAATAGATCTTTGTAGACGAATCTGTCCATTATCCCGAATTTTCGATGAGTCAAACGGACACTATACAATAAAAAGCAGCTCCATACAACAAGGCTACCACCTCCATGTTTCACAATTTAATATAAGTACCTGGGATAAAATTCTTTGGCTTTGCTGTTGCTAAAAGTAACGTTCGTTGTACTAGATTATAAGTAGGTTAGCGAACCCGCCAACCCTGTTAATCGCGGATAACAGACGATAGTCGGCTAACTTCGATAAAGGAGAACTAGCTCGCGAATCGGAACCACACGAATAGGATCCGTTTATCGTCCTCTTTCGCTACCGATCACCGAACCAACCAGTTGAGTACGCTCCCGAATAAATTAAAACCGAGATAGTGAAAACGCCTGAGAAAAGATATCTAAAGAGACGAATCCCCAGTGACCACGAGCCTGCAAGCCGTGAGCTATAACAATTGTGACAAAGTGAACCCTTAGATTCGCTAGGAAATCCACGGCCCTCGGTGCCGCCACCGCCGCGTGCCGCGCCGCGCACCTACTCTCACACACACTGTAATGATGCACTACGGCCGAGATGATCCTCAGCGGCCCAGAGTCCCATCCAGAAACATTTATTTTTGGAAACGCCAGGTCATGGAGTTGCCGTTTCGTACAGAGATTTTTGGGTGTGGGTATTGCCGGCGGCCCTTGAAATTTGGCAGGCTTTACCACACGCACACGCACATATATCTACACGTACGCGCCCCTTACCGATTCCTATTGCCCACGCTGGGCGGGACGAAACTGCCAGCTCTGGAGTCCCAGCAGCCGGACCCTCCACTAGAGTCTGGAGACGTGGCTCTGGAGTCCCAGCAGCCCGCTCCCGCGCCCGCAGCCCCGACCTAAAACCACGGCCTGGAGTACCCAGCAGCCGCGGCCGGCGGCTCCGCCTGGTGTATCCACCGGCGGGCTGCCTCCCCACTACCCCGTGACTCGCGGTAGCCCGCGTTCCGCCCGGGCTAATCCCTGCGGCGGCTCCCCGAGATCAGGCTAGAGAGGTTAGGGAAAGGTAATGAATTGGCCGACATTTAATCTGCTTAAAATATTTACATTTATTTGTTCCATGTTTTCTCCGTGTTTGCCTAGCTTATTCCCTATATTCTGAGTTGTCCCTAGCTCACGCACACGCCGTGATTTTGTATAATTGGCCGGCGGCCGTGCTCACCCGTTATCGGTGTGTCGTTGTCTTGTTCCTTGGTCTGCTGCGGTCGTCGTCGGGTTTTCTTTACTGTTTCACTTGCACTTTTTAGAAGCTTGACTTGTCGATCTGGTGGGTCCACCGCGAGTGATCTTAATTTTAATTGTCTCCTCGCCCGTGACCTAATTCTGCTGGTATGCCGTGGCAGCGCTGCCGTGATCGATGGCACGCGCTGTTCCGCATTCCATGCATTCTTTGTCTTCCTTCTCCCTTTGACTGCAGCTCGCAGGTGGCCGCTGCGAATTCCGCTGCTGCTGCGAATTCCTTTCGCACTCTTCTGCCGCTGCCGGCGCAGTTGGCTTTCTGCCGCGATCGTGGCTCGGCGAGCCCCTCTGCTGGCCGCTGATTGGCTGGTCCAGCGCTTCGTCTCCAGAATGCGGCTCTGCCGGCCCATCCTGGTCCTCGTTGTTCCATGTTGCTGGCCGTGGCGGCCGACGATGTTGCTGGCGGCGGTGGCCAGCGATGTTGCTGGCGGTGGTGGCCAGCGATGCCTTTTCCTAGCTTTTAACGCCTAACTCCTATCCTAGCTAATACCTAACTCCTAACTTAACTAAATATACAACTTATTACTACGACTTAACCCTACTACTTAAATACTACTATATACATGAATGTACAAAAATGTGACATCGTCACACCCCCCCTTTACGTCCGGGTGGGGCGAAGGGTGACGCGCACCTGGCCGCGCAAGTTAATCTGCACCCTAAATCGCTGGTGCTGCTCCTCGTCGAGATACCTCCAGGCGCGGCGTCCTCGCAGGGCCAGTCGGTCCTGGATCCGCTCTATTAGCCCTCGCGGTAGCCTGCCCGAGGGGGTTGCCCAGTTGGGTGGGGCGAAAACCCACGGTTCCTGCACTGGAGGGGCGTTCCAGCGCCTCTCCTCCTCTTCTGACTCGTTTGGCGAGTCCGCCCAAGGCACCTCTCGCCGTGGTCGAGGCTGCGACGGCGAGTCCTGCGGGCCCTGTACCACCCGGCTGGTCCGATGCAGGATTTCCTGCGCCGCGGGCGTGGTGCCCCACAAGGGTCCAGGCCCGAAGAACAAATCCCTCCCCGGTGTTGGCGGGCGACTGGGTGGCGACTCGTAGGGGTCGAGCGGCCTTACCTCCGGCGTTGCGGCCCTTGGCGGCGTCGTAGACCGTGGTGGACCCGGGCTGTGTGGCCTCGACCTCGGCGTGAACGGTCGGAACTCGTCACTCCACGGGCTGTACGACCTTGATCCCGGCGTGCGAGGCCGGAAGTCGTCGACGCGTGGGCTGTACGACCACAGGGGCAGCGCCGGATCGGTGTCCTCCACCGGGGGCAACCCGTCGTCCTCGCCATCTGTCGTCCACTGGCCCATCGGTGATGGCATGCGGGGACTCCCGCCTCCGTGGTCGCCGAGCTCCGGGTTCTCCTCGTCTCCCGTATCGTCGGGCGAGTCCTCCTCGTCGCTGATTGTCCACGCCACGATCGGGGGCGGGGAGAGTGGACTCCCGCCGTACTCCCGTCTCCGGCGTTGTTCCTCGGTGTGCTCCTCCTCCTCGTCTGGCGAGTCTGGGCGTGGTGGGGCAAACAGCTCCCGCTCGCTAGCCTGGCGAGGGGCGTGGCGCTGTTTCGCCGAACGCCAAACCGGCCGTCTGGTGCCACCTCCTCGTCCTCTGAGTCCTCGGTGGCGGGCGGTGGCCCGGTTCGTGCACCGTGTCCGGCGTCCGGTGCGCAGGGCACCAATAGCGGCGGTCCCGCGCGCAAGCGTGGGTCGGTCAGTGGGGCCGGTCCCACATCCACGTAAAGTGGCCGCACGACCTCCGTGGGGCGTGGTCGTTCCCGCGGGTCGTCTCCCGGGGCCGGTTGTCGCCGCTCGTCGCCGTAGAGCGCCGCAAAGTGCTCCTCTACGGCTCGCTCCATCCCCCGCAAGTCCCTCCGGGCCGGAGAGACTCCTCCTGCGCGCTCGCTGCTTGGTGGCGGCAACAGCTGCGCTGTCACTCCGACGCGAGTGAGTGGCCGGATTCGGGGCCACTCGAAGATGGGGAGTCCTCTTCCTCTTGTTGGTTCCATCTTGTCTGTGGGGTGTAGAAAATATGATTAGCTTTGTATACTTTCCCTAGCCCCTACCTATCGGTGTGTCTTCCCTAACGGCTGGATTTCCCTGGCCGGCCCTAACACCCTACAATTTCGTGTATGTTTCTTTCCCCCGGGTGCCTTGCCCCGGCGGGCGGAGTGTTGGACAGGCGCACCTGTCACCAAGTGACTCCGTGAATCTTTGGCCCTTGGCCTGTTGCGAGGCTATTTAAGCCTGTTCCTCCGTCATGGAGTCTTCTCCATCGTCCCGGATGGTTTCTTCTAGTTGTTCCTCGTTTTCCGTGTCCTTCTCGTGGTGGTATGGCTTCAGCTGATTGAGGCTGGCGGTCCGCCGTCGTCTACTGCCGGGTATGTGCAGCTGCACTATGTTAGGCGATGGAAACTTGGCCACCTTGAACGGTCCATCATATTTCGCTGCCAACTTTGCTGCAAATCCTTCAGCCGCGCTTGATAAGTGGTGGCGCCGCACCAATACCAGTGATCCTACCGGCGGTCTCCAAGTCCGTCGGCGAAGATTGTAGTGGCGACTCTGATCCGCGGATGCGCGATCAGCGTTGTTCCTAACAACCTCGAAGATATTCTTCAGCCGCTCGCCACGCTCCGTTGGGGTTATCTCGGGGGTTCCTCGTCCCGGCGTAACCTCGTCATAAAGTGTGTGCGGCAGTCGTGGTTCCCTTCCTTGAACCAGGAAAGCTGGGCTGAATCCCGTCGTGTCAGAGATACTACTGTTTATTGCCAGCGATATTTCGGGCAATAATTGGTCCCACTCGTTCTGTGCGTGCCCGTCTAGATACTGCGCGATCATCGTCTTGATCGTCCGGTTGGCCCTTTCCGTGGGGTTTTGCCTCGGTGTGTATGGGGCCGTATGCTGAAGTTCCATCCCCAGCATCTTGCAGAAGTTCCGGAACGATCTTCCCGTAAATTGAGTACCGTTGTCGCAGACGAATACCCTTGGCACGCCGAAACGGCTCAGGATCCGTTCCCTAAATGCGCGCTCTAGCTGAGTTCCTGTGGCCTTTCGTAATGGTATCAACTCCACCCATTTGCTGAAGGAGTCCAAGAAGACCAGGAGCATCGTGTTTCCCTGCTTTGACCGAGGCAAGGGTCCGACGAAATCCGCGCACAAAACGTGGAATGGCTCCTCCACTTGCCGGGTGAACATTTTTCCCGCCGGCTTTTCCTGGCTGACTTTGAACCGTTGACAGCAGTGGCGTACGTAGCGGGCGACATCTCGAAAGAGTCCCGGCCAGTAATATCGTTGGGCAACTCGATTGCTCGTCTTTCGAATTCCCAAGTGTCCAGCGGTGGGCGTGTCGTGATTCTCCTGTAGAACCCGATGGCGATAATCCGCTCCTACACACAGCTTCCATGGTGTGTACTCCTCCTCCTGTGGCCGTAGCCCGATGCGGCGATAAAGTTGTCCGCTTTCTTCCCTGTAGTCCGGGTACTTTGCCGGTTCCGTCCGAACTTTCTTCAACATCCTTGTGAGCCACTTGCAGTTTGTTTCTTGTACCTGTGCCTGCTGCGCTACGGGCAGCGGTTGGCGTGAGAGAGCGTCGGCCACTAAGTTTTGGGCTCCTCTCCTGTAGTGAACATCGTACTGATACTGTTGTAGCTCGAGTGCCCAGCGTGCGATCCGTCCAGTCGGGTTATCGATGGAGTTCAGCCACTTCAAGGCCTGATGATCCGTGATAACTTCGAAACGGTATCCTTCGACGTAACAGCGCATCTTCCTGATGGCCCATACGATGGCGAGACATTCCTTCTCCGTCACCGAATAGTTCCTTTCTGCGCCGTTTAGGCGGCGGCTGGCGTAGGCCACCACTCGTTCCTGTCCCTCGATGGTCTGTGTCAGAACGGCTCCGATGCCGTATTCGCTGGCATCCGTTTGTAGCACAAACTTCTGTTCGAAATCCGGACAGACTAAGACGGGTGCCTCCGTTAGCTTAGTCTTCAACTCCTGGAAGGCCTGATCCTGCCTCGATGTCCAGTCCCACTTTTGGCCCTTCTTCAGCAGCGATGTCATCGGTTCCACAACATCGGCGAAGTTGGGAACAAATCGACGATACCAGGAAGCGATTCCCAGGCATCTCCGAAGTTCCTTCAGGCAAGTTGGCGGCTGCAACTCGCGGATCGCGGCCACTTTGTCCGGGTCCGTATGAATCCCTTCTTCGCTGATTACATGCCCCAGGTAGGCGATGTGGCGCTGGAAAAAGTGACATTTTTCCTTGTTCAGCCGTAAGTTGGCTCTCCGTAGCCGGCGGAACACTTCTTTCAGGTTCGCTACATGTTCTTCCAGAGTCGATCCAATGACGATGATGTCGTCCAAATAGGCGAACGCGTGTGGCTCCATGTCTGGTCCTATGACCGTGTCCAAGGCCCGTTGAAAAGTCGCGGGCGCCGAGTGAAGTCCAAAAGGCATGACTCGCCAGTGGAATAATCCTCGTCCCGGGACCGTGAAGGCTGTGCATTCCCGACTCTCCTGAGCCACGGGGATTTGCCAGTATCCGTTCTTTAAGTCCAGCGTCGATATGTACTTGGCGTTTCGTAGCCACTCCAAGATCTGGTGAATCCTTGGCAGTGGGTATGCATCCGGCACCGAGTTTTCGTTAAGTTGCCTATAATCGATGCACATCCTGGCATCTCCGTTTTTCTTGGCCGCGATCACAATGGGTGCACTGTGCGGGCTTTTCGATGGCTCTATGCGTCCATCCCTGAGCAGCTCGTCGATCTGCTTATCTATCACGGCCCTCATGGCCGGATTCCGTGGGAAATATCTCTGCTTTATTGGTCGATCGTTGCGCATGATGATCCGGTGCTCCGCGATGTGGGAGACTCCGGATAGGTTGTCGAATCTTTCCAGCTCCTGCTCGAGAAATCCTTTTACCCAAGGTTCTGGGTATTCTGGCGGCTCGAGTGAATCCAGCTCCTCCTCCGGGGCGTGGTTCACTGAGTTGACGGTACCGCATAGAAGCGCGTTTGGGTCCGGCGTTTCCTCGACGTGGTCCTGAAAACGGACACGTTTCCTGGAGGTGCGAAAAGGATTTCGCTGCGCGGCGGTGGCCTCAGCCACGGGTAAAACGTGTTTCCAGCTGGTCGTCGTTGCTTCTTCGTCCCGATTCGTTGCCCGAGGCGTAGGGATCGGTGGTTGACATGGTTCCTTCTGTCTAGTGCGTGGCTGCGGCACTGGTCTCTGTGCTTGTTGTTGTTCCTGATATGTGGCGGTTGACCCCTCCTGGGTAACCGTGCCCGATGATTCCTGCTGTCCAGAGCGTGGCTCTGCCTGTTGTTCCTCGTATATGGAGCGTGGCTCCCTCTGCTGTTCCTCGTGTATGGAGCGTGGCTCCCCCTGCTGTTCCTTGTGTGTGGCAGCCGGCCCCTCCTGGGTAACCGTGCCCGATGATCCTCGTCGTGTGGAGCGTGGCTCCCTCTGCTCAGAGCGTGGCTCTGTTGTTCCTCCTGTCGTCCCGTTGGACATCGTCCGTGTCCGTGCCCACGGCGGCATCTCTGTTGTTCCTCCTGTTTCCCTTAGCGTCCGTGTCCGTGCCCACGGCGGCATCGTGTGCTTGGTCGGCATCAAGTTGAGGGCCTGTCCCCCACACTGAATGGTGGCTCCGATTCCGCCCAAAAAATCCATTCCCAACAGCACATCGTCTAGTACGCCCGTCATCACTAGCAAGATGGTCGGCGTACTACGGTTCCCGCAGTGTATAACTGCTGCCAGAGCCTTCGTCAACTCCCGGCAGGTTCCATCGGCGAGCTTGACCTGCGTCCGTATTTCCCTTGTGTTATGCGCGTTTTCCAATTTATTTGCTAAGTCCTTGCTGATGAAGCTATGTGTAGCTCCTGTGTCCAGAGTGGCTACGAATCCTTGTCCTTCCATGGTGATGGCGGCTCGGATGTGCCCCTGGCGTTGCTCCAGTATTTGTTCTCCTAGCTGCTCGGGTTGGCTGGGTCCCTCGGGTGATTCCCGGTCACGCGAGGCCCGTTGCCGTTTCCCGAAGTCCGTCGCCGACAACATTCCATTGTTCGTACCTCCCGTCGTCCACAGTCCCAACAGAAAGCTATTCTGGGATTTCGGCAGTCCGCCGCGAAATGTCCAGGCTGTCCGCAGTTCCTGCATGCTTCTCGAACATTTATCGGTGCTTGACCCGATGGTGGTGGTGCCGTGCCTCGGCTCGTATTCGCGTTCGTTGCGTTCTGATGTGGTGCCGGCTGCTGGCGTGCCGTGCGATCTCCATCCATGAAGATGCTGGTAGCGGGCGGTGCCCGTGTATCTCGGTGATTCCTTGCTCGTCCGTCCCGACTGCGGGTCACTTCGTAATCAACTACCAAGTGAGTCAGTTCCGCCAGTGTACGAAAGTCCTGTCTCCTCGTAAACAGTTGATATTCTGGCAGCATGTTATCATAAACACGCTCCAGCTCACGCTCCGGCGTGAATCCTGCCCGGCGCATCTGTAGGCGCAGGTCTACCAAGTATTCCTTGAAAGGCTCGTTCTGTCTCTGAAAATGGGTCCTGATTTCGTCCTCCAACCGCTGATAGTAGCGCGGTGGCAAGAAGAAATCCAAAAATTCCTGGCGCACTTCTGCCCAAGTGGCATCCCGTAGTCCGCTGGTCCTGTACCAACTCTCGGCGCGGCCAGTTAAAAGTACTACCAGAGCCGTGGCTAAATACTTCCGGTCGATCCGGCAGGTATCGGCTCGTTCCTCTATGTGCTCAATGAAGCTGAGCGGGTCCGTAGTTCCATTGAAGGAGAGTCCCCATTTCATCATCCGATCTAGTAGGGCGGCTCCCGGGTCCCCTTGATAATTCATTGTTCGCGGTGGGTCCTCCGTCTTTGCCGGCAGGCGTCGTCCTGCGGCTGGAGAAGTGCTTCGTGGCAGCAAAAAGGTAGGTGGTGCCGTCGGCGCTGCAGCCCCTGGTGAATTTCCTTCTGTGTCCACGTACATCGGCGAAAGTAGCTTCGCATCCCCGGTAGGGGCGTTCCCAAAGTTCCTTTCTAATTCATCGAGGCGAGCCCGTACCCCTTCGGCGTGGTCCGGTTGCCTTGCGAAATTTATCAGTCGCGATCGCTGTTCTTCGACGGTGCCTCCGCGTTCCAATCCGAATTCTGAGAGGATGGTCTCCAACTCCAACTTCTTCCTGTAGCTAATCCAAGTGACTCCCATGTTCCTTGTCTTATTCCTCTAGTTTCCGATGTGTATGATTTCCTTCGCTGTTTCCTTGGTATTTATTTCCTTCTGCTCGTGGTGTCTGCTTATCGTTTATTTTTTTTTTGTTTAATCCTCTTCGGTGTTTCTCAGTGTTAATTGTTTTATTTTATTTTATTTTATTTATTATGTTTATTTATTTATTTATTTTTTTTATATTTATTTACTGTTGATTTTATTATTATTTATTATTTATTTATTCTTTGCCGGGTATTTTATTTATATTTATATTTATTTCCTTATTTATATTTATTTTATTTATTATTATTTATATTTATTTTATTTATTTTTATTTGTTTTTGTTTGTTATTTATTATTTTAGTTGCAGTTGATTTTATTATTTATTATTTATTATTTTATTCTTCCCCGGTATTTTGTTTTACCGATGTTATTTTAATTCGATGCTTCCTAATCGATGTTTCCTACTCGATGATTCCTTAACGATGATTCCTTGACGATGATTCCTAACCGATGTTTCCTAATCGGTGATCGATGATTAACGATGATTCCTATTGACCGCGCGTCTTGATTTATTTTTATTTTGTTTTCGATTATTAATTTTTATTTATTATTTTATTGAAGACCGAATTTATTATTTATTGTCTTCGAGACCGAAGTTATTTTTGTTATTATTATATTCGAGGCCGTGTGTTTTATCCTTGCCTAGTATCCTTGTGTTATTTTTATCCTTGCTTGAGTTTTTTTTTCTTCGAAATTTTCTTCCCGATGTGTTCTTTGCGAAAGAGTATTGCTGAGTGTCATTGCTAATCAGAGGGCCAGTATATATATTTGGTCCCTGCCCTGATGGCAGCGCAACCAAGAGCGGATCATTATTGTATATATATACCAATATGCGTATGTCAATATGTATGCGCTACAATGTACCAGTGTATGTGTGTATGTACCCGTCGCGTGATCTGCACGTGCAGTGCTTGGTTTGGTTTCGTTCTGCTCTGCCGGCGTCGGCAGAGGCAGCAATGCAATATTTCTTTTCTCTTTCCTACTGACAAAAATGCGAATCTCGCTGCCTACTTTTGACGAGACTGTCCCTCCTGAATGGAATTTTCCTATTGTCATTTTCTCTATTCCCCTTTTTCGCTAACTTTGTCCAAAACAAGGTACCGTTTGGCGGCTGCATGTGCGTCGCAATTTCGATTTCTGGTTGCTTCTGTACATGCGTGTATGTATGTGTGTATTTTTTTTTGTGGCTGCACGTGCGTCGCAATTTCTGGCACTTTCTGCCTATGCATACATATATGTATGTATACCCCTTGCTAAAAATCTCTGTTCGGCCGGTGGGTCTTTAATCCACCGTAGTAGGTATTCCTACATTCCCCATGTCCTGGCGGTCCCTGTTCGGGCGCCATTCTGTAATGATGCACTACGGCCGAGATGATCCTCAGCGGCCCAGAGTCCCATCCAGAAACATTTATTTTTGGAAACGCCAGGTCATGGAGTTGCCGTTTCGTACAGAGATTTTTGGGTGTGGGTATTGCCGGCGGCCCTTGAAATTTGGCAGGCTTTACCACACGCACACGCACATATATCTACACGTACGCGCCCCTTACCGATTCCTATTGCCCACGCTGGGCGGGACGAAACTGCCAGCTCTGGAGTCCCAGCAGCCGGACCCTCCACTAGAGTCTGGAGACGTGGCTCTGGAGTCCCAGCAGCCCGCTCCCGCGCCCGCAGCCCCGACCTAAAACCACGGCCTGGAGTACCCAGCAGCCGCGGCCGGCGGCTCCGCCTGGTGTATCCACCGGCGGGCTGCCTCCCCACTACCCCGTGACTCGCGGTAGCCCGCGTTCCGCCCGGGCTAATCCCTGCGGCGGCTCCCCGAGATCAGGCTAGAGAGGTTAGGGAAAGGTAATGAATTGGCCGACATTTAATCTGCTTAAAATATTTACATTTATTTGTTCCATGTTTTCTCCGTGTTTGCCTAGCTTATTCCCTATATTCTGAGTTGTCCCTAGCTCACGCACACGCCGTGATTTTGTATAATTGGCCGGCGGCCGTGCTCACCCGTTATCGGTGTGTCGTTGTCTTGTTCCTTGGTCTGCTGCGGTCGTCGTCGGGTTTTCTTTACTGTTTCACTTGCACTTTTTAGAAGCTTGACTTGTCGATCTGGTGGGTCCACCGCGAGTGATCTTAATTTTAATTGTCTCCTCGCCCGTGACCTAATTCTGCTGGTATGCCGTGGCAGCGCTGCCGTGATCGATGGCACGCGCTGTTCCGCATTCCATGCATTCTTTGTCTTCCTTCTCCCTTTGACTGCAGCTCGCAGGTGGCCGCTGCGAATTCCGCTGCTGCTGCGAATTCCTTTCGCACTCTTCTGCCGCTGCCGGCGCAGTTGGCTTTCTGCCGCGATCGTGGCTCGGCGAGCCCCTCTGCTGGCCGCTGATTGGCTGGTCCAGCGCTTCGTCTCCAGAATGCGGCTCTGCCGGCCCATCCTGGTCCTCGTTGTTCCATGTTGCTGGCCGTGGCGGCCGACGATGTTGCTGGCGGCGGTGGCCAGCGATGTTGCTGGCGGTGGTGGCCAGCGATGCCTTTTCCTAGCTTTTAACGCCTAACTCCTATCCTAGCTAATACCTAACTCCTAACTTAACTAAATATACAACTTATTACTACGACTTAACCCTACTACTTAAATACTACTATATACATGAATGTACAAAAATGTGACATCGTCAC